>VZTI01002482.1:164741-234584 GCA_013397865.1 Struthidea cinerea | reverse complement strand
TTTTTAATGACTATTATTTTTTTAAACCCCTTAGGATGCAATTCTTTGGATTGACGTTTCTCCTGGCACGGGGCTCTGGGCTGGCAGGCACCCACAGGAAGCAGTGTGAGATGGATGATTAATCCAAGCAGACAGGGACACCCTGGAAATCTGTGCTGCCCCCTGGAAATCACCCAGCTGCTCACCTCGTGCATCACTTCACAAAGGTGATCCTGCTTGGAGCCCCACATATTATCCCCGTTTCTTTTTATAATCCCTTTTATTTTGTTTCTTAAAGCACCTCACTTCAGTAATAACTCGGAGAGATGTCTTGGGATGCCAAATAACAAAATGCATTTCCGCAGCGGCTTCATAATTAATGTTTGCATCGTTTATCTTTCATGGAAAGATTATTCTGACTAACGAGGTTCTGGGCCACTAATTCATTACAGTGCCTTGTCACTTCCTGCTCCTTCTTATTACCCAGAAATAGACTCATTAGTCAGAGTGCAATGACAGGGAGAAATTGTGTTCGTTAATTTAATTCCTCTCCTCTCCCTTTCTGGGTTGGTGTTTGTCCGAATTCAGGGATTAAAAGGAGAGGGAGGAAAGACGACCTGTTGCGGTGCTCGGTGCTTCCCCCGTGCTTTCCATCGCGTCCGGGAGGAGGACGCTCAGTCCATCCCTTCCCTGCAGCAGCGGGCACGTGCAGGGATGGCTCATCCGCCGGCCTTTAGCCTCAACGCTTCTCCAAGGCCTGGGGAATGCTGGATTGCAGTTGAGTTTTTCCCATCAGCCACGCTCAAGGGATGCAGGGAACCAGCTGCCCCTGACTTGGCTGGAGCTGAAGCAAAGCAAACCCCCACCAGGTCCTGCTGAACCCATCCCCTTTCCACCGATCCCTACAATAAACTTCCCTTTGGGGATTTCCCAGCTCGGTGTGATGGAATCACAGCTCCCTATTTCATGATTATCCATTTCCGTTTCCGTTCTCTCTCGCTGTCTTGCTCCCAGCAGCATTTCCAGCTGGGCATCTCCCAAAAGCCACCAGAATCATGGAATATCCTGAGTTGAAAGGGACCAACAAGGATTGCAGAGCCCAACCCCTGGCTGCTTAGGACACTCCAAGAACCCCACCCGGTGCCTCGGAGCATTGGTTAAACATTCCTTGAACTGGAAGCCTTGGAGCCCTGACCATTCCCTCGGGGAGCCCAAGGGAGCTTCCCCCAAGCAGCAAACAAAGGGAAAACCAAATACTTGGCCAAGGAGAGGGAAAATCCATCCCAAATGGGAAGGGGTAACAGTCACCAGTTGGGGCTGGGGAGGAACCACTTCCAGCCCGTCCTTCCCCACGCAAGGCAGAGGTCCAGGGACAGGCAAGAGGGAATTGGAGAAGGAGCAAAAGCTCTTTTATCCCCTCCTGCGTGTCCTAAAACCGGAGCAATTTGTGTAACACCTGCAGTATTTAACACATTTAATACAGCGAAGCCAGCACCCAGCAGGGCACCACGACAGGGAACAGGCTCGGAGGCATCTGCTGCCAGGGCTGCCCAGCAGGGAAAGGGTTAAAAGCCCTTGGATTTACACAGGTTTGGCAGCACGTTCCCGGTTTTCCTACAGGTAATTACAATAATTGTGGCGTGTAAACACTTTCCAGGAGAGATCAAAAACGGGGGTGTGAATGGGAGAGGGATGAGGACAAGCAAGATCAAAGGAAAAATTATTAAAATCTATATAGTGCCGCTTCCCAATCCCTGTGAAGTCTGACAGCGGGGCTGCAGCGGTGAAGGAGCAGCCTCGGTGCTGCGTCCATCTCCCAGCCCGTATATTCCCACATTTTTTGTTAAATCCTACACGGAACCACCCCAAACCCAGCGCTGCCCTGCGCCGCGGGGCACCTTTTATATATTCCTGACACCAAACCATTGAGGGATGCGCAAGCTCATCTTTCTGGGGAAGGAATTGCCTAATTACTTGCTTTTCCAAGAGGGATCCGAGCAGAAACTCTGGAGTTTGGGATTGCTTTGACTTTGCGGTCCCCCCGTCAGCGATGCGCTAATCTGCGCTCGGCAGGAGGATCCGCTTTTCCCTGCGGGATCGGCTATTAACAGTTGACGTTTAGTTTAAACAAAGCCTTGAGATTGTCCAAATATTTGCCTCAAACACACTTTGTGTTGTGCCTCTCAGCTCGGCTCGCCTCGGGGATGTTCCGCTCTGCTTTTCCCATCCATCCCGGGTCCCCCAGGCCGCCGGCGGGATCTCGGGACGCGCCGGGAGCGCGGGGATGGATCTCGAGTATCGCCCGATAAACCCCGAGCTCACGCACCGACTCCCTCCCTCTCGCTGAAACAAAACATCAAAGTGAAGGGGAAATTATCTTCTTGGAGCAAAGTGGGTTTTAAGTCATTTACTTTTAATTTTTCCCTCCTATTCTGCAAATCCGGGCAGGAGAAAAGAGAACACCGAAGTTCAACACGGAAATAAAAACGCCGACTTTTTTCAACCCTTCCTCTTCCTCTCAGCTCCCCACAAAAAGGTTCAGTTTATACTTTTAATATAACTAATTGTTTGTGGGAATGTGCTTCAGCTCCTGCACGCTTTGTCTCCTCCCCATGCCTCCATCCCTGCTCCTCCTGAAACCCCCGCACCGGAGCAGCAAAACACGCTTGGAAAAGGCTCTGACACTTCCTTTTGGTAAAGACAATAAGCAGCTGAAAAACAAGAATGTGGCTTAAAAAATATTCCCCCCACAGCAAGCTGCTAATGAACAACAGCAACCCCAGAGAATCCCGGGGAGCTGCTCATCCATGCAAACCTGGGGTAGGATTCCATGGAAAAAACAACTTCCTATAGACCTGTGATCTCCACGGGCTGTGTTTATTCTCTTCCATCCTCTTTGCCTAGTTCTGCCTTCCATTTGAGTCAAAAAAATGTAGATTTCCACATGTTTCCTCTGGCTCAGCCGGAGCCGGGCTCTGGGATAACCTTTGGAGCATCAGCACCAGCGTGCGCAGGGTGGGATTCACTCCGCGGTCAACGCGGTTACGAGGAGCAGAAATGGAGACGAAAAATAGAGAAAGAGCTGACAACAAAGGTTACAACCCGCTGCTCTGCGCTCCTCTGGGCTCGAGAGGGATGCTGGGAGGAGGGATGCGCTGCTCTTTGCTTAAGTTGGGATTTTTGCTGTTGTTTGCAGGTATTTTTGTCTCTTCCAGACTCCCAGCTCAGCCCTGCAGCCGCATTCCTGCTCGGCAATGCCCCGTCCCGCTCACCTACACGTTGTTATAAAGTCATCCTGCCGCAGAGCGAAGCGGGGCAGGAAACAGAAATTCCTTCCCAGCCCTTCCTGGACAGTGCCCAGGGTATTTGCTGCTGTAATTCAGGCCTGTCTTGCCAGGCCAAATCTTCAGCAGAAGTCAGCACACTCACAGCAGATCAGCCTGGAAAGGCCCCCAAGAAATTACCTCATCCCTACCGCAGACCATCAGCAAAACCAGCTCCCAGTAAATTATCCCAGATGTTCACGTGCCGCGGTTCCCACAGGCAGCAGCCCAGAAGGGTTGGCCCCTTCGCTGGGAGCTTTTAGGGCTGGGAGGGATGCACAGGGAGGTGTCCAGCGCCATAGCAGTACATATTCCAGGAGCTCAGAGAGCACTCCCACGCACTGACCGGGTCCAGTTCCACGTCTGTCGTGCTTTCCCTCACACCGAAGCACCAAAACACCACCCAACGTCGTTAATAAAAGGCTGTAAAAACGCCAGTGACCCATCCCAGCTGTTCAGCTGACCCTCAGCACATCCACTGCACCCAGATCCCACCGCAGCACCCAAAAACAGGCAGTGAGCCCCACGCCCACGATCCTGACCCCAGCACGAGCTTCTTCTGCCCGACAGGATCAACCCCTGCTTCCCTACAGCAGCTGGGAAGGCCTCTCCTGAGGATTTTCCCTACGGTTTTCTCAAAACTGGACACACTGGAGGATTTTGGGATAGCCGGATGTCCCCCAAGGGCAGGACCCCTTTCCTTTCAGTCCCCACCTGGAGTCACCTACCTGGGCAGCTTTTGGATGCCTCTCTCCCAGTGCCACCAGCTGCTGTGCCTGTGTGGCTCCTTCCCTGAATGTCTTATCCCCACCCTGCCTAAAAAAAATAATCCAACTTTGCCTCAAGGATAAGTAGAATAAAATGTCACTTACCTATTAGGGGGAAAAAAGAGAAGAAAGAGGGAAAGTATTACACACGTATTCTTTGAAATCAGGTCAGCTTAAAGCTTTGAAATGGCAAAAATTGAAAGATATTTTCCTCCCACTTCCCTTCCTCTCTTTTTTCCCAACTCTTTTAAAGCACTCTCTACTTTCAAAGGTTTCCTTGAGTCCAGTTTTCCCTCTGGGTTGGCTTTTTTTACTCTCTGCTGAGCCAGTGCCCACCTGCTCCTGTCCCACGAGTACACACGGCTACTTCCCCCGAGGGGGCGAAGGGAAGAGCTGGAGAAAAGCAAAACAACAAATAAAGGAGGTGAAAGTAGAGACTCGCAGGATGGTTTAGGATGGAAGGGACCTTAGAGATCTTCTAGTTCCACTAGACCGGTCCAAGCCCAGTCCAACCTGGCCTTGAACACTTCCAGGGATGAGGTATCCACAGCCTCCTGTTCCATGGAGGAATTCATCTTTGGGGGCCTCATCCTCACACATCTCAGCACATCCCATTCAAGGATGGGAAATCCAAGCACAAGGGGAGCCCTGGAAGTCTCCCCACTCCTCCTGCAGCTCAGGACTCAGTGAAGGGCTTTCTCCAGCTCATTCCTGAACGATTTAAGGCCAATTCTCCCATCCTCATCTATCCCAGTGCTATCTGCAGCCTAACAGGCCCTATCTCTAAGGAAAGCTGAGTGCCAAAAAGAGATATTTGTTATTAGAGAGCAGTTTTGTCGTCCCCATCCATCTGCCTGCCCACCTTTACAGCACTTATATGAGCTACATACAGAAAACCTCAAATGCAGGAATGTGATGCACAGCCACACCCGCTCCAAACGGGCAGGGGGAGAGATTTGGTCTCATCCCTCCCGATCCCTCTGCAAAGCATCTCCAGCCCCGTGTGCTGCCTGGAGGGGAACGCCAAGGGTGTGTTTAAGATGTGGGGGGGTAATTCAATCAGGCTGAGCATCCTGCTAACAATTCCCACCGGGAGCGGAGGGAGCAGCTGGAGGACCCCTGCATCCATCCAGACGCCTCTCCCATATGCAGGGATGCGGCAGCAGTGACAGGGACTGCCTGCGCACGGCACGGCTGCTCTGCTGGGAGGAGAGCACGTCCTGCTGCAGCCCGGGCTCGGCTGCAGCGCTCCATCCGCGGGCCCTGCTCGTTGCCGGGCGGGTTCGTGGCTGGTGCCGAGAGCGGCGCACGCACAAACCCCTCCTGCCTCGGCCCGGCTCAGCCCATTGCTCCTGTGATGGGCCCCGGGGTTTTACTGCAGAGCACCAGACTGAGACAGCCGAGCAGCCCCTGTCTGTAACGGGAGCACCGAGCGCTCCATCACCTCCGTCCCCGCGGTCACAACGTCACAGTCTGCTGCCAGTGCTTCATCCTCACCTCCCCCCTCCTCCTCCTCCTCCTCCCCTTGAGGGATTCACAAATCCCCCCCCTGCTGCTGCCCTCACACCACTCTCCTGTGGGTACATGAGACATGAATCCCTTTTTCTTCCCTGCAAAGACCTGAGGACGAGACTCACTTGGAGGATGCTCTGAGTGTTCTGCAGTCCCAGCCCAGAGCTGGCAAACGAATCCTGCTGTAATGAATTACTGGTTTCTCATTCTAATACATCCTAAAATCAGGAGTGGTGACAGCCTGCCTGCTCCTCATCCCCTTAAACTCAGGGGTTTTTCTCCAACACCATCCTAAAATCAGGAGTGGTGACAGCCTGCCTGCTCCTCATCCCCTTAAACTCACGGGCTTTCCTCACTTTCAGCTTTAGGAGCAGAAGTGGCTGTGATGGGTTTCCCTCTCTCCTTCCTTCCCGCTGCCTGGCGAGGGTTTGGAGCAGGGAGGCGAAGGCAGGGGTCACGCTCAGCTTCTTCCCACGGCAGCGAAGCCAAGCCCAGGGAGCTGCAGCCGTGCCAGGCACGGCGCAGCCATCGCTAGATGGGGACAGAGTCCCACCGACGCCTGGAAGCGCCCGGCTCCCCCCGCCGGGGCACTGGGATGCTCCAGCAGCGCGGAGAGGGACCACGGCCCCTTTGACCCGCCGCAGTCATCGCTGCAAAGCTCCAGCGGGAATGTGAGAAAACCGCTCTGGGAAAAGCAGGGTGAGAGTCAAACCCTTCCCAGCAGTTTGTGCGTCCTCCCGCCGGGCACCGCAGCATCCCCCGCCGATCCCATTCCAGCTCCCCGGCAAAGTGCTTGGATTCATTACCAGCTTCCAAAGATCTCCCTCTGCAACCACTCTTCCTTTGAGAGGAGCTCTTGCTCTCCCTTCTCTCTGCTTTTCAGCAAGTTTTCCTGCGCGCTCTGGGGTTTTGTCGTTCGGGATTTTGTTTTGCAGGGAGCGTATTTATTGATTTTTCACACTGGGCAACGCCACACATTCCGCAGCTGTGGGGATCTTCATTTGCAGGACCCACCATCCCTCATGGAACAGGAGGGAGGACTGAGGGACAGAAAATGCATGACAGCTTTAAACTGTTGCTCCTGTCACCCAGCAGGACACAGGTCCACGGCAAGCACACAAAAAGCACTCCTTTTATTCGTTTTATACCGGGAAAAAACCGACGCGTCTTTCCAACTGACAGGATTTTCCTGGATAAAATCCTGTCCAGGAGAAAAATACTGCAGCTGGCCCCGGGATGCTGTGGAGGGTCTGCTCAGGTCGGGTGGGCAGAGCCGCTGACCACCCTCCCCAGCAATAACTGAATATCCACATTTCTCCCAATTCTCTGCTTAAAACACCCCGTTCCAGCCACAGCAAAGCGTGCTGGATCCTCTCCAAGCAGCAACACGGAGGGTGCTGCATCCCTTAGGGAGCGTTACTGCTGATCTCCAAGCACTAACCCCCTTTTCCAATACCTGTAAGCATATTCCAGGGTCCAGGAACCCCCTTCAACCCCCCGCGCTCCCTCAGGAGAGGCGTTCTGATCCTCTTCCCCTTCCCAGGCTTGGAAATCTCCCACAGCCCTGCAATTCCAGCGGGATCGAGGGGCAGGCACAGCCCTCCCGGCTCCTCACAGCTCCCCTCCTGCAGCCCCATCCAGGGGCACTGCAGGATGTGGAGGGATTTGGAAGACACCAGAAGACATTTCACTCACCCAACACGCCTCTCCCTCCTCCCAGCCCCTCTTGCTCCCCAATACCACAGGTATCAACCCTCGTCCTCGCATCTTGCTGCATTTAATCCCTCAAGGCAGGGGAGAGGGGGAAAAAACTACTGATTTTTTTAAAAGTCCATACAAAAAAGAAGGAAGAAGGAAGGAGGATTAAGTCAGGGAAAGAGGGATGTGCCGAGGTGTTGCTATTATCGATACCTCGATCCCTCACATGCAGTTTCTTCAAGGCTGAGAGTGGTAAATAAAAGGGGGATAACAGATTTGGGAAAGGAGGGCTCAGGCACTGGAGAAGGAGAGGCCCCTGTATCCAGGGACCAGGAAAAGGCATGTCCATGGGACACAGAACCAGCCACAGCCCTGAAATCCCGAAACTCAGAATTCCTTCCCTCTCACCGATACTTCTAATAACCAATTAATATTTAGTCAACAAGTAGCTGCGCTAAATCCAAGGAGATGGATTTCGCAGGAGGGCTATTTCATGTTAAATGAGCACTGACTCATCAGCAGCATTTACTGAGGATTATGGATTAGCCGCGTGCCCAGTATCCATCACCATAAATCCCGCGGGAAGGCAGCTGCCGGCGGGGCCAGCACGCGGCTGTCCCGTGGTGGGGAACACCTGCGGAACTTCCACAGCCCCTCCGAGGGGCCCTTCTCGGACTCGCCCCTAAGGAGGACATTCCAGAATGGGATGATCACCCCAACCGACGATTCCGGACAGTTCCCCCTAAAATATGGCCCAGCAGGGAGCCGGGGTTGAGCAAAGGGGCTACGCGGCAGGAGGGATGGAGGGGAGGAGAGCGCCGTGATTATCAGTCCCTGGAAAACCGGGCACGCAGCATCACAGCCTGCAAAAAATTCTGCAGAGGGATCTCCCTCTCAAAGTGTGCTTTGCCAAGGCTGGATTGGTTGTGCAACGGAGCAGAAAATACAAGGTGGGTCCTTCCATCCCTGGAAGTGTCCGAGGCCAGGCTGGACAGGGCTTGGAGCGACCTGGTTTAGTGGAAGGTGTTCCTGGTTTGGGATCAGATTGTCTTTAAACCTCCTTCCAACCGAAACCATTCCAGGGTTTTAGGATGCAGGAGCACTGGGCTGTGGCAGACAGCGTGGGAAGCACCACCTCTCTGATGAGCAGGGAAAACTCATCCTGCCCAGCCCTGTCTCTGCTGAACAGCAAAACTTGTGGCTGATGCTCCCTCTCCCCTCCTCATCCAGCCAGGAGACCCCCAGGCAGTCCTGCCCTCCCACAAACCCTGTTCAGGCTCAGCTCAGGCTGGTTTTGCTTGTGGGGACCCCATCCCTGAGGAAAGTTCTTCCCTGCTGATCCAAATGCCAATGGCCACACGGCAGCTTCCCCAGCCCCCCCGCGCCCCAACCCTTTCGGATCCCTCTCGGATCCGGGGGATCCGGGCAGAGCCGGGCTCTGTTCCGCTGCTTATCGGCGTTGCTTCTGCTGGAGGAGGTGATTAACTCCCTGACCTGCCAAGCTTTAACGCGACCTCCGAGAATAGATAGAATCTTGTTATCTTGTAATGAGTTTTATGGCTTATTTCAGTACATTTTGGCCATGTTTCTCCAGTGATTAGGGCAATTATCAGCCTGTGCGTTTCAGGATTATGAATTATGGAGCCTCTGAAAGGCTACAGAGATTTAATATCTCTCAGCGTCCCTCTGCCTCACTTCCAGCACTTAACTGGCTCTAGACTCCTTCTGTTTGGAGCATGGGAATGAGAGCACAGCAAAGGAATTACGCATCAAAGCTTGGAGCGGGATCCAGCCGCCGCAATTAATAACAGGGAATATTTAACACGGCGTCACCCGGGGGTGCAGGGCACAGCCACACCCCCGGGCACCACCAGCAGGGATGCAGGCGCTGCCTGTCAGGGAATGGGGAGCAGAGCCTGGGCGTCCTGGCCCTTGCAGGAATGAGTCACCTATTCCAGGCTTGGCCGCAGGCTGGGATTTGTGGGATGCGGTTTAATCCCAAACAGAGGCTGGGCACGGCCAGTCCATCCGAGCTGGCCTGTGGCTATTTCGGGGCACAGTGTCTCACCTGGCTGGGGACACCCAGTCCTACTCGTGGCCCTCTCCCTGGAGTGCCCTGTCCCACCTGAAGCTTTTTTAGAAGCCTAATGCCACTGAGCAGCTTAGGCCTGGACTGCGCACACGGGATTAGCAGGGAAGGGACACATCCCGTCAGACGCAGCCGGGCTTGGACCTGCTCGGAGCTGTCCTGGGCAGAAGGCACAGCCAGGCCGGAGCCATCCACGTGGACAACAGGAGAAGTACCTTGCTCTCCCCTAAGAGGCTTCAGAGCACCTCAAGAAAAGGCACCAGCATGACTTTGTGGAGGGGGAAACTGAGGCACGACGTGTTGCTGCTGGGAATGAAACCCACTTTCAGCCTGGAGCTCGAGGATGAACAAAACCAGCCCCGTGAACAAAACCAGCCTGAGCTGAGCTGAACTGGATTTGTGGGAGGGCAGGAGTGCCTGGGGGCCTCCTGGGTGGATAAGGAGGACAGGGAGCATCAGCCACACGTTTTGCTGTTCAGCAGCCCTGCCCTGGGCACGAAACCAAAGGGCACCCCCTGCCCAAACCCAGCCCTCCGCACGCAGAGTTTGGATGCACCAAATCCATGCCCAGCACCCTCCTGCTGCAGGGCCTCACTGCGCAGCCCAGGGGCGCAAAGGGCATTTGGAGGCTCTTGCAAGCCCCCAGATCCCACCTAAATGTAAAAATATTCTGTTTGCCCGTCCCTGGCTGCAATGGGGACAGCTGAGGCCAGGCAGGCCCAAGTCCCGCTGCCATCACCCATCCTTAGCAGCATCCAGATGGAGCCTTTTAACGGTCTTGATCCACGCTTGGTTTTATTTTTATTTTTTCCTCCCTGCAAATGATCACTAGAACTTGATGGCTGCTTGGGAAAACACAGACGACAGCAGAAACCTTTTGGTGCGAGGAGCTGTGCTGGCTCAGCTTCCTCCTCTCCCCCTCCACGCGGATGCGGGTGCTTTTTCCAAGCAGGAAAACGAAAAATATTAATTTTGCATAGAAATAAAATTAAGCTTTTGGAAACGAGCTCCAAGAAATAAAGCCATCGCTTGAGTTAATTAAGAAGTGATTATACTGAAAGGCTGTAATAAAAGCTTCCCGACGCAGGACATACCGAGCTGCTGCCGCAGGCCGGGCTGGGGAAAGACCTGGGCATCGTCCTGGGGAAGCGATGGGCAAGAGCAGCACCTGGGCTGATCCCAGCCTTGCTCCGTCCCCTTTGCTCTGCTCCATCTGCTCTCCACCCCTCACCCCGCCGCTCGCCCGGTGCCTCTCCCAGCCCTGGACTCGGAGAAGTCATTCCACACAGCACTGGATGCAAAAGATATGCAAACCCAGGCTTCCCCCAAGGGGTGCAAGTGCCTCTGCCCTGCACGAGATGACAGATAAAATCCCCTGTTACTGGAGGAAGGTAATTTGACATAACAGCTGTTCTGACATTCTCTCCCTATGGATATTGCCTGCAATAAGAATGCAAATCAGCACTCTCTGCGCTTCTCCTGGAGAGCAACTTTCACCTGAGAGCACTTCCAAAACCTGAACTCATTACCACCCGCCTCCTCCGGAGCTGCTCTGCCCGGCTGCCTCTGCCCTGGCCACGGCCACCCGGGAACAGAACCTGCACCCTGCTGACCAGAGCAGCGGGAAAAACAGGAAACTTGCCTTGAACTTGGCAGTAAAACCACTGTTCGTCACCTTGCCCCGGTTTCCACATTGTGAAAACCAGGATCAAGATGCCTGTGGTGGTAAAAGGCCTGGAAACGAAGCAGAGACAAAGGTTGCAGGCAGCAAGGGCTAGGGATGACTTCTCAGAGAGATGTTTTCACTCATCAAGCACCATTTCTCCAAGTCAGAACAAAGCCACCCATGTGCACCCCGCTCCCTGAGTGCTCGCGGGGGCTGTGCTGGTGTCAGACCTGTTCCAAGCAGGAACCTCCTCACCCTTCCTCCCCATCGCTCCACTGCCTGGGCAGAAGAGGCTCCAAACCTCGAGTGAAAATGGTTAGTGCCCCGCTGCTCTCTGTATGGCAGCTACTAATTATCCCTAGAATTTATGGGCTCCCGGGATGCACGCAGATGGATACTGAAGTTAACAGCAGCCTCGGATCATTTGCCATTCCTTCCACAGCGATACCCGGCTGGCAGCCGACCTCTGTGGAATTCACACTGCCCCACGCAGGCTGGACTCCCCAGGTTTGCACCCCAGCTCTTCAACTGGAGAAGGGAATAGATCCCGATATCCTCCACTCCAGATGGAAGCCATTCTGCTTCCCCCGTCCACAGGGACCCAAAGCCTCGTCCGTCTCCCGCGTGCCGGCATCCTGCCAGCCACCCCCTCATCGAGCATTCAAGGGGGCTTGCTCCCTCCTGTTGATGATATTTTACTTTGTATAATTAAACCTTAATGAGAATAGGGACCAGAGCTTCCCCAGCGAGTCTCCTAACCTCTGAACAAGGGAGCCACTCGGATTCCTAATTAATAAACACCTATTGGTACACAAGGCAGAGAGCTCCGAGCAGGGGCCAGCCCGGCGCCTCCCATCCGCCAACGTCCCCCAATGCTTCCCGGGGAGCTGCAGGTTCAAATTCCCCAGGCCAAAAAAAGAGCAGGATTGATTCCCAGGCGGCTGCTCTAAGTCCTCAGCTACTGGATTAAAACACAGTTATCACCACTCCGTTGCTTCCGTCAATCTAGACCCAGGTTTTTTTCCCCTCCTGCAGTTGAGCATTTTGATTAATTCAAATCACATCACTCCCAGACAAGTCACAGGGATTTACTATCCACTGCAAAACAGATGCACAGGTGGACTAAGGCTCCTCCACGTCCAAAGACTCAGGTTTCAGCCGCTCTGGCATACGGAAAACCACCTTAACCTTAAACTCAGCACCGGGGAGCCGTGGGGAGCCAGGCTAAGCTGGAGCATCCCCATCCATCTCCTCAAACAAACCCTGCAAAACAAATGTCACAACAAAAGGGATGTAGGGCTGCAGAGCGTGCAGCCCCCTCCAGCCCGGAGGAGATGCTCCGAGGCATCCTGAAATGCAGAGTTTGATGGATGGAGGAGGGATGCTGGCAGCGCAGGGTTGCGGTTTAAACTTCATGTTGGAAAAATGTCAATTTTTCCATCCTGCAACACAGAACATGGCTCTGGTTCAGCTTGACCAATTAAATTAAACCTGTTAGCAGCTCCTCTATCATAATTTTTAGTTGAGTTGGTGGAGCAGCAGCTATTTTTTTTCCAGGACAGACACCCCCTAAGGTGCTCCTCACCACCAAGGCAACAACGCTCCCACAAAACAGGAAAAATTCACAATCCCCCATCCCACATAGGAAACTGAGACCCAGAGAGGAGAATTTGACAACATCTGTGGCAGAGCCAGAAAGGAAAATCAGGTTTCCCGAGGTCCCCCAAGGACTGGGCCATCCTCACTCTCCAAACCAATGAAACCCCCGAAAATGGACACACTTAAACAGGCTTAACCCTCCATTAAATCAGTTCAGTCTCACTTGGTAATTTACTGTTGCAAGCAAAATCAATTCTACCAAAGGTTAAACTAGTTCTGCCTGTATTAGGAGTTTGCACCATATTAAATAAATTGATTTAAAATGAATTCACTTGATTTTGTGCAAATTTCTAATACAAGCAAAGGCGTCGCTAAGCTCAGGTTGAGTTTCGGCCCGTTGCTTGCTTTATTTCCTTGCTGGTGCTTTCCCAAAAGACGTTAAATGCCAAATTCGGATGGTAGTTTTAAGGAATGATGAAATCTCCGTAGTTATCCCAGCTTTAAATCGTGATTATCCCATATAAAAGTCATGATACTCCTCCAAAAGGAAGCAGCGTTGCCCAAAGTTCTCCGGGCAGCACAGAAGATCCCAACCTGCTTTTCCCAAGCAACCAAAGGAGAACCAAAGCACACAAAAAAGCTTTTCATTTTTTTGTTCCCCATCCTGGGCTACCGCCCTCTCCTCTTTGGTGGTCAGGGCTTAGATCATGAGCGGGTCCAGGTGTGGTTTCAAAGCATCTTTAGCATGATGAGGACTTAATAATAACCCATCCCTTCAATTCCTGCAAAGGGCTCTCCGAAACAAAGCACCCTATTGACTGCCCGTCCCACCACGGGGTGGAAAAAGGAACAAAAATAGCTCGAGATCAGTGCAAGAAAAAAAACCCCACCAAAGTCCCCTCCCTTTGTCAAGCAGAACTGACCTCTCATCCCACGAAGAATAACCCCCAGCAGACTGCCAAAAGCATGGAAGAAGCAGGGAACCATTTGATTTTCACCCCCGTGGGCTGCATAAAACGGGGAGGCAGGACCTTTTGTGTGCAGCATCGTTGCTAACCCAAAAACTCCCGGAGCGAGAGGAGCCGTGGAGGCGGCTGGGGGGGGACACGGCAAGGCAAGGCCTTGGATTGCAGTCCTGAGGAGCAGGATGGGATGAGGACAGAGGAGTCACCTCAAATTGGGGTAGGAGAGCTCTGGTCTCATCCCAAGTGACCCAAGACCCGGATTCCCCATTGCTATCCCTTGGGAACTGCAGGAACCACCTTGGCAAAGGTTTCTCCCCCACGCCACACTGCGCCAGGTGACGTGATTCCCTGGAACGGTTCATTCCTCCTGGAGTCTGCTAAACTCTCAGCTCCGTAACGCCTTGGGCCAGGAGGTGTCACAGGGCAATTGCATCCCTACTAAAATTTTACTGTGGATATAAAATTTCCCTGCATCAGCCTTGATTTTGTGAATTTTCAGTTCCATAGGACATTCCTCGGATGCTGAATTAAGTGAGAGCCAGGAGCAACTGCAGCTGAGCTCCCCTCCAGCACCAACCGTCCTGTGAGAGGTGTTGCCCAGAGCAGCTGTGGCTGCGCCTGGATCCCTGGAAGTGCCCAGGGCCAGGTTGGGCGGGGCTTGGAGCAACCTGGGATAGTGGGAGGTGTCCCTGCCCATGGCAGGGGTGGGATGAGATGAGCTTTAAGGTCCCCCCCAACCCCAACCGTTCTGGAATTTTATTAGTCCATTCGCACTGAAAAACACTCCAGGGAAGAGCTGAACTATTTGGCAAACAAGACCCTGATCCCAGTGTCCTGGTCCTCTAAATCCTTCCACCTCTCCCATCCCTGGGCATTCCAAAGGGTATTATTTGCAAGCTCTATATTTCACAGCTGACAATGCAGGGAGTGATGTGCAGAGATTGGTTTTTCTTCCCCAGCGCTAAAAGATGGAGAGGAAAAGGATCAGAGGGGAAGGGAGAGGATTTGTGGATTTGGAGGAGGGAGCTGAGGAGAGGACAAGGTTGGAAATTTCCCCCTGGCAGCCCTTTTCAAGAAGAGTATTAGAATTTATTTTCAATTATACACAAGAATAAGCTGTCTGCAGTATAGTTAACTTTCAATTTCAACCAATTTTCGACACATTCAATCACAGATGCCTCAGTGATTAAGAATCTATGTTGCAAAACAATTCCCACTTTGCAACAATGCAATCAAACAGATCTACAACTCATAACCCATTATCCAAGAGTTTTTCAGCTCATTGGGGAAGTGAAATGGGATTCACCAAGCATGCCCTTTTTTTACCCAGCGAGCCCCCAAGCTCATTTGCAAACAGATCTGCGACTCCAAACAACCCACACGGGGACGGTTTTTCTGTGGTTTGTGTTGCTTTTCCTCCCTCTCCGGAGATGCTGAAGTGCAAGGCTGGGATGTGGGATGCTGTTGGAGGGGCTTGGAGCTGCATGGGAAGGCAGTGGGGCGCTGGAGGGGGGCTTCCCATCACCTGTAAGGACGAAAGAGTGGGAAAGGCTCTGGAAAAGCTGCTTTTCCCCCACCTTTCTGCATCTTAGAGCGATTCTGCGACCGACAGCGACACGCAACAGGTCATGGCCAGCAACAGGCTGGAGCCCTTCCCACGCTGGGCTTGGAGATGCCCCCTGCCTTCCCCCATCCTGCTGCTGCTCCTGGGAAGGAGAGGAGCTCCCCCAGGATTTGCAGGGCTTTGGTGGCCAAAGGAAGTCTCCTGCCTCCGCAGCCCCGGCAAGCGCCGGATAAACTGAGCCTCTGCATGGCGAGCACTCCACGGGGGCAGCGATTTCAAACCCGAGACGTTTCCTCTCCAGAGACTATTTTGAGAAGATAAATACGATTTGGAGCAGCACAGACCCCCCCTACAACCCTGAGGAGCAGAGCAGCCAATTATTCCGGCTCCTAGAGGTGCTGGTGTGTCCATCTGCTATTCCGCGCACGGAGCGCGACCGTCCAGCCCCGCTCACAGGGAGCTCTCAAAAGGCCATCGGATCCCTCTGGGAGGGGCCCCGCCACTGCTGAAGATGTTGGGAATAGAAGGGCTCAGGCTGACGGGAGAGGAGGAGGAGGATTTTAAAGCTCGCTGAGCCTGGAGGAGAGGCAATAAAGCAGCTGAAGGAAATTACTTTCCTGGGTAAAGTGTCGTTTTGTCAGGACCAAAGTTCTCCCTGGGAACGAGCTGATTTTGAGTAAAAACCATCAGGAACAAAAAAAGACGTGTGAGGGACCAGGTGTTTGAACGACACGCTCTGGAAAGGCAGAGTGGAAGTGCCACACAACAGCTGCACAGACCTCAGATTGCCTCCCCGTGCTCTCTCACCCTGTGGGAAGTGCACTGAAGATGCCCCAAATTCCCTGTTTTGCCCTGATTTGAGAGAGCAGGCACTGCTGGGATCCATGGAAGCAGACGGATGTACCCACTAAGGGCACCCCTGGCAGAAATTGGGCTCCCCATCCCAAGGGACCCCACGTGTACCCCCTGCACCAGCTCCTCTCTCCCTTTGATGCCGACAAATAACAATTTCAAACTGGGGAAGACACCTGGGAGAGCCGAGGCACTTGTGCTACAAGATAATTAGAGATTATTATAATCGAAATTTCATTGCCACATCAAACTGTGTCTTTTAGCATTAATTAATCTCCTCTCCCAGCCTCTGAGCACTCCCAGCTCCCGCGCTGTAGGACAGCAGCTTGTCAAACACACCAAAGACTTGCATCTCATTACCTTATCAGAGGGGGTGAGTGGGGAGCCGGGGAGCAGCACTGACACATTCCCCAGCACAGCCAGGGACGTGAGGACGCCTGCAAAGCCGCTCCTTGGATTGCAAACTTGTCAAACAAGGCACACGAGGGATCTTCATCCCCTCACCGCACCCTCCTTCCTCTACCTCGCACCCCTCCTCGATAAAAACGGGCCGGGCAAAGCTGCTGCTTTGTGCCACTCCACCGTATGACCTTGAATAAACCGTAAATGAAACCTGATGACATCCTTGATGGGGGTGGAGTGCTCATGCCTTGCTTGCCTTTGGCTCCTGGGAGTCAGGGCAGCCATGCTGCTATCCCAGTCACGGCACAAAAATTCCCGTTTAATACCCCATTCCCAGCCTGACGCACGAGACTTCCCTCCTTCAGGAGGCCTGGGGAAGGTGTGAGGCTAAATCCAGTTCGCAGCAGCTGCTGGGTGAGACCAGGCAAGACCAGCCTCGAAGAACCGAGGAAGTGGAGGGAAGCTGGACCCAGCTAGGGGCAAATTCAGACCCTTCCCAAAAGCTCTCAGCACCTCTGAAAAAACCCAAACCAAACAAAAACCCACCTGCAAGGGGAGAAACCTCAGCGCAGGCATGCGCTGCGTCCCTTTCAGCGGCAGCCGGAGGAATTGGGCACCCCCAGCCCCCACGAGATCGGGCCAGGGCCGGGTATATATTGGTGCTATGCATGAGGTGCTGTTTTAGTCATTGATTCTCCACTCCTTCCATGGCTCAGCTGGAAATAAATATCCTCTGCCTTGTTTCCACCTCTCCACTCCCCCTTTCCCCATTATTGGCTTTCTGACGGAAGGCTTTAATTTATTCCCCCTGCCATATCTCCGTGCCGCTGTTTTCCAGCGCTTTACACCATATATTACCCACCGTCCTGTGTCATTTAACTCCACAAAGCACTCCGAGATACAGTTTGCTTGAAGGATGCTGGAGCCATTAATCCTGGTCCCACAGCCCCGCGGAATGCCCCCGGCATTGCCGCTGTGCGCACACACAGCCCTTCCTGGCTGCTTTCACAGCCAGGTCGCCACTGAAACCCACCCCCAGCCCTGATTTAACACCAAGCTGGTAAAATCAAGCCCCTCCTGACCACTCGTGGCTTCCCCCCATTCCCATTATCCAGGCAGAACCTCGCGGGTGCAAACGGTCCCAGCTCCAGGAGAGTGTGGTGAGCAGCTGGATCATGGCAAGCAGAAACCAGTGCGGGGAGGGGAACACCAGTCTCCTTCGTCGCGGAAAATGGGACAATGAGATGATGAAAAACACATCAACTACAGCAGAGCCTCTCCTCGGAGCCGCTCCGTGCCACGCTGCCTGCAAATTGCTCACCAGAGGGAGAGCTTTGATGAAAAATAGAAAGGGGGAAAAAAAAATTTAACGAAACGAGAAAATGTCACTTATTTTATTTATTTATCGGAATATTTCCGCGTGGGGAGAGGAGGACGGGCATGATTATTCATTGGATTGCACATGGCAGGCTCCGCGGGGAAACGCCGCCGTCGCGCTCGCATCCCTGCGCCGCCTGACACGTCGTTAGGGTGTATTAATTGCGCCGGAGTGAGAGATGAGAGAGAGCCCCCGTCTCAAAGAGCTGCGAGCCCAACGCAGCGCCCTCAATGCCAGGCAATGAGCGGCTCCAGCTGCAGGAACTGGCCACTGAGCTCCACAGCTACCCCGGCTGCAAAAGGCAAACGAATCCCAACCCAAAGCCTCGTGCTCCTGCCCACTGCACCGAGCGAGCGCCGACTGGATTTAAAATCACGTCTGTTTTCAGCACCGCTGACGCAACAGCGATCTGCGCCTTCCATGGCGTTTTCCACGCGCCCACAGAATCACAGATTCATGGAATGGTTTGGGTTGAAAGGGACCTTAAAACCCATCTCATTCCACCCCCTTCCACGGGCAGGGACACCTTCCACTGAAACAGTGGGAACCGATCTCACCAGGAAGGATATTTCCCTGTTGTTATTCTGCTGATGGGGAAACCGAGGCACTTGGGCAGCAGTCTGGCTTTCCCTAGGCCAAGTGATGCTGGAGCATCAGCACCACGGCTCCTGCCTGCTCCTCCTCTCCCAGGCCGCTCTGCATTTCAGTAACTCCCGGTTTTTCTGCTGCACGCACGAGGATTTTAACAGCCTTCCGCCGGCACGGCGGTGAAGGTGCAAGGTTTGTGGGGAGAGCTCATGTCTTTCATCGGAGCAGCTGGGGCAGGTGGGAAAAGCTGTTTTTATGCTGAAAACCCAGATCTGATTGAGCTCTGATGAAGGGATGCTGCATTTGTCCACCTCCTCTGGCTGCCTAATAAAACCTCGCTCCCACCAACTTTCGAAAGCAAGGGAGCAGCAAACAGCTGCCAGTCCCCACCTCCTGAGTTCAAACACCCACAAAACCCCTCGGGATATGCAAATATCTCCATGATTTCCCAGAAACCTCACAAGCAAGAAACTATCACAAGGCCCTGAACAACCGGATGACCTGAAATTCCTACTTGGATTCAGGAAAAACACTCACAAGGCACTTTTTTTAGAGTTAGTGGGGATCAGTTTTTTGAATTCGTGGGAGGAAAGGAGTTGTTTTGGAAGCAACAAGCACTTTGTTGCCGTGGCTGAAGCCAAAATAATGGCCCACCTGGAGACACACTCCCCTGCATGCAGCTCAGCATTCCTGGGATCAGGAAGGGAAGAAGGCTGAAGAGAGCTGGTTTTGTGGTTTAGCTGTTCGGGTTTTTTAAAAAAAAAAAAAAAAAATCACTATAATTTAAAGGCCAAAGCTCTAACGAGTGCACAAGGGCAAGAGGCGACAAATGCCTCGGTGAAAAATACAAAATTACCATTTTAATGGATGAGTGTTGACTCCCTGGCTCTCCCCGGGGACGCCTGTTTGATTTCCTCAGCTTGTTAGCACAAGGATTTGACACAAGCGATTAATGCTGAGTTCATTAAGGGGGGGTGAGTGCTTTTTGCTTTTCCACTGGATTCAGCACGGGGAAAAGGCTGGGGGGGAAAAGCGAGGGATCAGTGGTAGGGAGCTCCCGGCCCTGCGGATGCAGAGGACGGAAGCAGCTCATCGCACCAGTGCCCAACAGCATCAGCCCCAGAAATGCTGCTCATTTCGGGGCTCAAGCTTCAAATCTGCCCTCAGCATCCTCACACGGAAGGAGCTGCCCTCCTTTACGCCTTCCACCATCACAGCAGAGACCAGCTGTGACCCCGAAGCCTGAACATAACCAACCACCACATTCCCTGGCAAGACCCCAGCTCTGCCGTGGGGAGAAACTGAGACAGAGCGCTGGGAAGGGCTGGGGAGGGCTGACCTTGCCCACGGGCACCCGGAGTACCACTGGCACGAGCCACTGTTGGACCCGAGTCACCAGCCACGGGGACACACATCTGGCCCTTGTCGGAAGGGCAAAGCAGGCACCGTGCCCACGGCTCTGCCCTCCCCAGCCGCCCCCGCAGAGGGATGGATGGGCTGCATCCAGCCCTGATCTTCCCACAGGCACTCCCAGCACCAGCTGCAGTCCCCAGTCACGAGCATGTGCCCAAAGGGGACAATCAGCATCCTTCAGAGGGATGCCAGAGCAGTGCCACCCACAGCCAGATCCCGTGCCAGGCCCGTGCCATGGCCCAGGGAACAGCTCCATCTGACACTGCAAGGTCAGCTCCTGTCCCCTTCCCACCAGCCACGGCACCTCAGCTCCCAGGGGAAGCTCCCTCTGACACAGCTGGGAGATTCCAGAGCCTTTGGAGAGAAAGAAAGAGCGAGCAGGGATGACTCCCCCTTTCCCAGGGGACACTCGGAGAGCCAGGGCTGCCTGCCCGGAGCCAGCAGCTCTGCACAGCCCAGCTGCCTGCTTTCCCCTCCGTTCTGATAAAGTCCCTGCTCAGCAAGAGCAGTTTGTTTGGGGTTTTTTTTTGTTGAGGAAGCACAAGCAGAGGTGGAAGGTTAAGTCCACTCCTGTGCTCTTTGCTGGCTCTCTGGCCGATTTGGCAGATGAATTCCTGCACAACAGGCAGCTTTGAGGAATGAATGCAGCTGGCGCTGGCTGGCTGCGCCCTGTCCTCTCCCCCTGAGCTGAACACAAGGCTGGTGATCTGCAGAACCACGGCCTCCCCTTTCCCGCACCCCCAGAAGCCCCCCACCCATCACTGATGCTCCCACAATTTAACCAGGGGATGTAGTTCCACTGTTTCCCAGCTCTGCACTGGAGAGGAGCAGCAAGGCAGCCATGGGGAAGTGGTTGCAACTAAAAAGGACTTAAGAGTTCTTTTTTCTTTTAAAAATAAAGCCCTTCCTCCCTTTCTCTGGCTCCTTCCCGTTAATCCTCTCTCCTCAGGGTTTTTGGCTAAGTGCTGCTCCCCAGGCACAGGGCTGTGACTTTATATCCCATCACCCGGGGCGGGGAGCTGGGAAGATGCTTCCCAGTCACAGCTGTGCCCTGCCACATCAGCTCATGTCATCGGGCCATTACTGAACTGTTACCAGCTTCCTGCAGAATTCCCTCCCCCTGTGTTCCCCAGATGCCCACAGATCTCTCCGGGCCCTCGGAGGGGGCACGAAGACGTCACTGGCTGCAGTGATTCCTGGTTTCTCTCCCGCCTGGAGAGGCTTTTATTTTCTACAGGCAATTACTTTGTGCTGCACTCTATATTTTGCGGCACTCTGCTGGCTTGGGCTGGGGTAGAGTTTCTGGCTGGGGTTAAACCCTGACACGCAGGGGATGGACGCTCTCCCAGACCCAGGATGTTCCAGGAACACCGGTGACCTGCTCCCCCCACAACAGCAGCCCTGCTCTGCCAGTTTCCAATCCATTCCCACTGGGGAAAACTCCCCTCTGAAAGGCTCCGTGTCCTCATGCCTTCCCGCCAAGGATGGCACAAGAGGTGGTGCTGGCATGGGCTGGTTGAAGGAGGGAGGCATCCCTCACCTCGCACCTGGACACAGAGATCCCCAGGGAAAGCAGGGGAGGGAGGGTCTGACAGAGCTTCCATGACCCCATGACTAATGAGAAAAGCTGGGATGGAAAGGCCCAAGTGGTCACTCACACTGGGGATGCAACTCAGGACCCCCAGCACAAAGATCAGCTCTGCTGGGAGAACACCAGGATCTGAGCTGGGACATTGACTGAACCAGGAGCCACGTTGGGTAAAGATCCACAAACCAGTTTGGAGCAGCCTGGTGCAGCGGGAGGTGTCCCTGCTCATGGCAGGGCGTGCAATAAGATGAGCTTTAAGGTCCCTTCCAACCCAAACCATTCTGGGGTTCTATGAAGCACCCATTTCACCCTCAGCTCTGCCCAAAACCCACAAGCAAAGTCCATGCCCAAGCTCTCCTCAACCCACAGCTCCCCAGGAGCTCGGTTTGGGGCAAACTGATATCCACAGCCAAGCCCAGAGGGGCAGATCCCGGCTGGCACAGCGGGTTGGACGCATGAAAGCCCTGATGACAAATGGCATCAGCACCACGACACCAATTAGCTGCTCTGCGAGGTTAAGACAATGCGAGGGCTGTCCCTGCCAGACAGAAGATGCCAAGGGAACGTGCTCTGAAAGGTTTGGCCTCCTTAGCATCTCTCCAAAGTAATTCCACTTGTAACTCATAAAGCTTCCCCAGCCGACTGCACGGGGCTTGCCAGCTCCTGGATGAGACAGACATTTGTATGAGATATACAAAGCCATTTAGCTGTTCAAAAGCTATCAGCACTTACATGCAAGGTTGAAGCAGGACAGATTCTGCTGTATTCAGGGCATCAAAGGGGATTATCCAGGAAATGATAACAGATTTTAATTTAGATCCTCCAAGATGGGTATTGGGGCTGGCCAGGGAGAGGTGGAGGAAGAGAAGGGGGGAGATTGTAAGGCAGGGAGGGGGAGAAAAGAAAAATAAATAAGCAAGGAGAGATAGCTGATCGCAAAAGTTGTGTCCACACGTTTGCCATGCTGACCACGGAGCTGCCGCCGCCACATCGTCATCCCTGCGCCTGCCTGCCCCTGCTCCCCTTCCCTAATCCTTCACAATTCCAGGGTGAACGCTGAGCTGCAGCCCCTCCACGCCAAATATTGCCATTTTCCTAGGCACTGCCTCTATCCCTGCTCAGAGCTGGTTTTTTCCAGGCGGGAGAGGAAGAGGCTGCCCATCAGGCTGTGACTCCGGCTATCAGACAGTCTATCAGCGGCTTCTGGGTACATTAAGTTCTCCTTTGCAGCGAGATCTCGATACTCCTGTCCTCCCAGCCTGATTTTCCATGCAGATTAAAGAGTTTTACACAATGAACACCCTCTGCCTCTCAGACATGCTTGGGTTTATGTATTGCAAATTATCTAATTTGAGGGGCAGGGTCTGAGGCTTTCCACGCAAGGGATGAATGGATGGATGGATGGATGGATGGATGGATGGATGGATGGATGGATGGATGGATGGATGGATGGACGGACGGGTGGATGGGTGGATGGACAGACAGGTGGATGGATGGATGGATGGATGGATGGATGGATGGATGGATGGATGGATGGATGGATGGATGGACGGATGGACGGGTGGACGGGTGGATGGATGGATGGGTGGATGGATGGATGGATGGATGGATGGATGGATGGATGGATGGATGGATGGATGGATGGGGGGATGGAGGTACCTCCAGAGACGCTCAACATCAGTGCTCTGCGAGTCGCTTTTCAGAGATGCTGGAGGCCCAGCTCAGTTTTGAACACTCCCTCAAAATCAAAACATTTCGTTAAGACCATAAAACCAGTAGCTTTGTATTTAAAACTGCTCTAATTGAGGATACACGGCAAATCCTTCCAGATTGAGGAACAGTTTAAGTCAATCCCAAGCCTTGTTTTCTTTTTAGAAGCAGCTCCTTGCCTCATGTCCTCTCCTGCCACATGGCTTCTTTGCAGGTTTTGCCTTTCTATTTCCGACAGTCCCAGATGGGATCTATGAATAAAACTGAAGAGGAGCTGGAGATTGGCTCCGAGTCATTAACGCAGCAAATATAGACTCTGCTCAAGATCTAAGGCATGGAGGGGGGGAAGAAAAGCTCCCACCTCTCTTCTCGAGGACGGATCCAGGCTAATGTGGAATGACGTATCCCTGCCAACATTAACGGAGCAGAGGGGACAGTTCCTGCCTTTTAATCCCCAGATAAATTCAGCGTACACAGTGGATATACAAAATGCCTCTGGCTACGCATGACGCAACTTTCCTGCCCAAAATGCCCATCTCCTGAGGCTGCTCTTGGAGAAAAAGCCCAAATATCCCGAACCAGTCTGTTCAGTGACCCGCCTCTTCTGCCTGTGGAAAGATGTTTTACACATGGAGTTCTGTAGGTACCAGATGCCACGGGCGCAACACAAATTCACCCTCTGGTTTGACCTGCTCTGCCCAGAGACCTCTGCATGGCACCCATCCCCAAAGCATCTACCCTCCTCATGCAGCTGGAATGTGGCTGGCTTGGAGAGGAGACATTTATCCAAGAGGAAAAGCGGGTAACTTGGAGTTATTTTTAGTCATATTGATCAGAATCCTGGTATTTGGTGAAGAAAATTTCTTGGGACAATTTCTCAGCCCTCATTGCACAATCGGGCTGCCTGGATGGATCAGGGGAGGGATCAAGCCTAAGAAACACACCCAACATCCCCCCAAAAAAACCCCAAATCCTCCCCTTTCCCTAGCTGACGCTCAGGACAGGCCTGTGCATGCACTCAGGTTAATAAAATGACCCAAAACCAAGAGGGAGGAGCCCCATGTGACAACCTGGGTGTCACCAGCCCCACCAGCACAACCTGGAGGGAGGAAAGTCCCTCTGCTTCCAGGTCATCGAGGCTGACCTGATGCCCAGGTCAACATCACAAGACCCTCAGCTAATGAGAACTTCTGGACACCACAGCAGAAACCCACCCACCCTTCAGCCGTGCAGTCCAGGGAGAAGATCCCCGTCCCTGCATCCCCACTGTCCGCCCTCATTTCCCCTTCTCGGCAATTAAAGCAATAAATAAAGGCGAAGGAATCGCATTCCATTTTTAAGGCAAAAGGCACGAAAACGGAGAGCGAAGGGCACCGCTGGGAGGGAAGGGGCTGTAATTAAACCCTCCCCCTCTTTCTGGTTTCACTGTTTTTCTGAAGGCCTGACTAAAAAGCCCTTAAAACCTTCCTCCACAAGAGCGGGAAAAAGACCCCCCTTCCCCTCCCACCGCCCGCCACTAAATGGAATGAAATGGATTTTTCAAATGTCATGCTAGTATCCACTTAATAATACATTTTCCTATAGACAGGACAATAATATATATTTTAATCACTTTTCTACAGGCAAATAAACGGCATGGAAGCCTGGCCTTCACTGGCGCTTGGAAATTATGAATTTTTCAATAACCTTTTCTATTATTCATCCCGTGTTATTCCGTAACATTTCTATGTGAGGAATGAGCTTGCCAGACACTTTATGAATCTCTTCTTTTATTTATTAAACAGCAAGGTGTCTCCCTGAAACCCCTCCTCCCTCCCCTGGAAAGATGTCGGCGGAGCCTGGGCAAGGCTTAAGACATAGATAATTACACCTTGGGTCATTAATAATTTCCCCTCCGTAAGAGCAGCCACGTGAGCAGCTCCTGGGATGCAGCTGGCTCAGCCTCAGGTGGGCTTGGGGGCAGATGCAAGGAATGAAATCCAAAGTTTAGGGAAGAGGACAATGGGGTGGGTTCCAGGGATATGTCCCATAAAAGCGTCTTCATACAGGGAGGGATTCACTGCTGGCACAGCACAATTCCCTTGGCTCCGGTAGGGATGAGCCAGATTAGAAATCAAGGCTGTGTCCACAGATTTTGTGTTTGGGAGAAGCCAGCTCTGCATGCCCGGCTCCCATGGGCACCCTCTGCGAGGGTCTGCTGGACTGGACAGCCAGAGGCCAAAAAAAAGCCTTTTTCACACCAAAACCCCAGTGCCCCACTGTGCCTCATCACTTACACAGTGAGCTGCTGCAGGAACAACCCCATAAACAAAAACAAAGTCCTTTTTTACGGATGCCTCCACCTCCCCCTGAGCAGAGGGAGCAGGGCGTGCTGCGGCTTTGCCGGGTGGTTGGATGCCGTGTATGGCACAGGAAGGGATCAAACAGGGAAGCACCACTTCCAACACCTAATACCAGCTTAATTACGGGCTGATATCTGTGACTTGCGTCCCTGCACAACACAGAAAGCTCAGCAGCTGACGGCAAAGATCCTCTGATGCGACCCAATTAGGAATCCAGATCCGACACTCGAGAGCCGAACGCACGGCAAAAAGAAAAAGCAAAGGAGACGACAAGGAAGCAGACCTGGAATTAATCTGAGTGCCGTGCTCATGGATACCCACGAGGTAATGGTTAAAAAGATTTATAATTTGAAGGCAGTGACCCTGTGGGGGAAGAGCGGGGGTGCTCTTCTTGCAGCAAGCGGGACCTTATTATTTTGCAAATGACATCTCCATCACGAGGCAGAGCCTCTCGCGCTGAAATACAGATGAATAAATGATACGTGGAGGAGCTTTATGCAGATTCTTGGTGGAGATATGAAGAAAAGGGGGGAAAAAAAAAAAAAGAGAGAAAATGAAGGCATAGATTTCCCACAATGTTCCCATCTCCATCCCCAAGGTTCAGACATCAGCGTCACCTGGGAATTAAAAAAAAAAAAAAAAAAAAGAGATGTAAAATAAAATGATCGAAAATACCGCCTGGAGCTCTGCACTTAAGAAAGAAGGAGAAGGAATTTTAAAATGGGATGCTGGATCTAAAAGCAGCTTTGGCAGCGCAGCTCAAAGCAGCCAGAGCATTCCTAGGCACGGTCCTGGTGCAGCATCTGGGGACCTTATCCCACACATGGAGAACTGGAGTTCATGGGACTGGCCAGACTCAGATCCAAGCCATTTTTCCCTCAGTATCTTTAATTAGACGATGCCTCCTGCCTGCCACAAGGACACAGGGAAGGACATCGCCCCGGTCTGTGGCCAGGAGCCTGCTCCATACCTGTTCAAACACTGATAACTCCTGCTCCAGCTGCCTCAGGTGCCTGTGGGCTGACACTTGGCAAAGGATGGCTCCTTGTAATCAGGATGGGAAAACGGCCCCACTGAACCCAACAAAAAATAGATTAAAATTTAAAAAAAGCAACTGTGAGAAAAGGCCGGTGACAGGGACTGTAATGGATTTCCAGGGGCGGGAAATGCTTTTGGTGCAACTTTTTGTTGGTTGCAGCAGGGGGCTGGAATTGGAGGAATTGATTGCAGGGCAGGGATGCAGCTCGACACGCCAAGGCCAGTGTCCCCGCTCCAGGGGCCTTGCTAGACAGCCTCCAAGGAAAAAAATCATTCCACTATTGTTACCGATACTGTGGTAACGTGGGGAATCCACGAGGGAGAGGCAGCATCCTACTGCGGGAAAGAAGCTCAAATAAAATAAGGAAAATCTCCAGGAAATTCATTTTTTTCTATATCTTGAGGATGAGGAGGAGGAGCACAGAGAAACATCAGATAGCTGCCATCCCCAGGATGGCAAAGGTCACGTCTGAGGCACAAACCCTGCAGGTTTTATGCCAGGTGTGAACCAGAGTGACCGTGGGCAGTGAATCCCAGTGCCCTCATTAGCCAGAATTCCTATTCCAGGCCCAGCGCTGGTTATTTTTAAAACTGCACATCTCACACGAGCAGAAAGCCCAGAAGACGGGCGGCTCCAGCCAGAGAAGCAAGATCCATGGACAACGGCAGCATGGAGGGGTGAAGGAGCAGGAGAGCAGGGCTGGGACAGGATGCTGTAAGAAAAGACGAGCACAATAATCGTGGGGTTCAGTGTGGATGGTGAACATCAGAGCTGTTCCAAGACAGCGAGGGATCTTGGAGATTCCCAGCTACTGGGAGGGTGGGGAGGCACTGGCACAGGCTGCCCAAAGAAGCTGGGGATGCCCCATCCCTGGAAGTGTCCAAGGCCAGGTTAGGATTAGGGTTAGGGCTTGGAGCAACCTGGTCAGGTGGAAGGTGTCCCTGTCCGTGGCAGGGGGTAGGAATGAGATGAGCTTTAAGATCCATCCCAACCCAAACAGTTCTGGGATTCTGTGATTGTATGATCCATGCTCAGCAAGGTTGGGAGGGGGGAGCAATTGCCTTGGGGGGTTGTCCAGGTGGAGAAGGTGCAGCACTGACGTGTGGGCAAGGACCTTGCTCATCAGATGGAAAATGCAAAGCCGTTCATTGCGCAGTCAGAATTCCCTAAATCCCAGCACCCCACAGGATATCACATCCTATAAACAGGAAAGATGTTCCCCACAGTGTCCCCCAATCACCTGGGGCATTGCACAGATTTCACCTGTTATGGTAACAGGCAAACAATGCCCTATAAGGCCACAAACTCCAATGAACACTTCTCACAGGCCCAGTCTGTCCATAAACACACAATCCTCTCTCAGTCCATCCCCGGTGACCTGGATGCACTCCCAGAGTCACCTCCGCGCCCAGGACAGAGCCCCTCTCTCTGATCCTCAGGGCCCATCTCTCTGCCAGCACCCAGTGCACCCCAACAGAAGGGATCACCACCTTCGTGCACTCCTTTACAGCACCATCAGCACGGAAGGCTGACCCGCCTTCCCAATCCCACAGGAATTTCTGGACCTAATGACAGAGGCTCCCAACTGCACCCACCTCTGCAGCTCTGCCAAAACCACCAAGGGCGACCCAAAATTGAGGCCTCCTAGATCCCAGCCCATCGCCTTTGTTCCCTGACTTTGTCCTTGGCAATCAGGTCCAGCCTCAGCTGGTGGGAAGCGAGGGCTTTTCGGACCTTGTGAACCTCACGACAACCGGAACCTCCAGTAAAATGGAGCAAAGGTACCAACGCGTTGTGCCGGCCAACATCTCCTGAAGGATCCGGAGGGTTGGGCTCAGTGCAGGTACCAGAAGAAACAGCTGCGTTTTCCAGTGTCCTCAACGGGTTGGCTGTTGAGCCCCCAAAATGCAGGAATTTGTCCAGCTATCCGAGCTGAGCACTTTGGGAAACACAGACTGAACTAACCACTTGGAAAACAGCTTCCAAGTCTCTCTGAAGCTTTACCCTGAAATGACAGCTCCAACTTTTTAATGGCACCCAAAGTACTTTCAGCCTGGTTTCCTGAGGAAATGAGCCTTACACACCGGCAGTGCCTGCCCGGCTGTTTCCTTTCCCCATCTCCAGTGATTTCTAAACCTTATAACCCATTTCAATAAAATCTGATGGAAGGACACGTTTATCTCCAAGATACAAGTTTGGGGAAAATAGGGAACTAGTCAGATGAAAGATACTATTAAAGCTTTTACCCAGAGAAAGGCAAGCACTGTGAATTCAACTTTTTTTAAGCACCAGAAAATCTAGCAAGAGTTTGCTCTCGAGACACAGGCACAGGGATCCAGGAATAATTATTTCTGCTGCTCATGGAAGTAGCTGTGTGTGTTTTTTATATGTATGAAATCAACACTAGAATATTTGCCTGGATAAACTAATCGAAATTGCTTGTTGGATGAGTTCACCGGCTATAAAACCCTGCAGTTACAAGGTATAATTACAGCAGCTTTTATTTTCCTCAACAAAAAAAGTCTTCATTAAAACAGAGTTAAGGTTGTAAGCAGATCATTAATTTATAACAACATTATCAGATGGGTTACAGTTATTAAAAGCGCACACACCGAAGAGCCAGGAAACCGAGGAGTGAAGGTTAAAACCAGCTGAAATTTGGAAAGCTGGGTTTCATAAATATCCCAGCCCCGGCCTGATCAGCTGCAGGGATACTGCAGCAAGGACACCTGGAGAGATCTGCATTATGGATGGGCTGGTGGGAGGCCCGGCAATGCCGGGAGATGCTCCCGGAGCAGGCACAGACACGGAGCTTCCCGGGAGATCTATGGAGGTCTGGAGCTGCCAAGATCTGGTCTAGTGGAAGGTGCCCCTGCTCGTGGCAGGGGATTGGAACAAGGTGGGCTTTAAGGTCCCTTCCAATCCAAACCAGACTGGGATTCTCTGATTTGCCCCACTGAGCACCACAGAGATTTGCCCCACTGAGCCCCGCCCTGGATGACACCTCCTGAGAACTTTTTGGGCTGCAACTCATCTCACATGGATCGTACCCCAAGGCACTGAACCCAGCAGGGTCTGCCCAGCTATCCCAGCCCCACCTGGAAACCACTGGGTGCCCACGTGTGCCCCAGAGCAGCGACAGCCACAGGGACCACACCAGGGGATGCCCAGCAAAGCCACTCTTCTCTTCTGAAGGAAAAGCTCATTTAAACTCGGCCTTCGGAGAGCAAAGACCAACAGCAGCACGGAATCACAGGGAGAAGGACCAGGACGGGATTTCACCCAGGAACTCAGGGCCTGGCACGTCCCCATGCCGCTCCATTCAGGCAAAGGTCTCTCCTCTGGGCAGCAGAGCAGAGCTAACAGCGAACGAGGGCGAGCACACGCAGAGAGGGGAAATCACAGGAATTCAGAGAAAATTGGGGTTTTCAGCTGTTTGCTTTTCCCCTCAGCCTTGGGTTTGCATTCCTTTCATCCCTTACTTCTATAGTAAGTACAAAGCATTAGCTGTCTCTCAGTAACTCCTGCAGGAGCCAAGAGCTGGAGTGATGGACCCAGCAGGGAAGGGACAAGGATCCCCACGTGTCCCCAGCTCCAAGAAAATCTGAAATTTGGTGTCTTGCTATAAAGCAGGACACAGGCACAACCAATTCCCTCACGGCCATGGCTCGAGGCCTCCTTGTTCTCTTGAAACCTGCCCCAGGTTTGCTTTCAGCACATCGAGGGGAGAGAGAGAGAGAGAGAGAGAGAGAGAAATACAATCGTGGAAAGCCTTTTAAAGCCTGCACAGCTCTCCCTTGATAGCACATTGTTAAAAGGGATGTTATTGCGAGGGGACACTGTGAATCCATACCGTCAATGCTCCAGAACTTCAGCGGCAAAACAACTCAATAGCCTCAATTGACTGCATGAAATTCTATCATTTTACCGCTGCAAAGAAGGCAGGAGGAAAAAAAAAATAAATAAGAGACTACATTGCATTTGTCTTTCGTTAACTCCCTGGGCAAGAGCATCTCAATCCCTGCCCTTAGCACAATGTGAGCCAACTCCTAAGGGGCTCCAATAAAAAAGAAAAAAGCCAAATACATCCCAAATGCAGTCCCACGCTCCGGAGCTGCTCTCCTGACTACCCCAAAAAGAACAGCCTCGGCAGCATAAAGACACAGCATCAGCCTCAGGCAGCTGCCTTGATTACCACCTTCCCTCTGATGAAGATGACGCGGGATATGATTAAAGATGCTCTGGAAAGACACACAAGTAATAGAGGAGAACTTTTTGCCTCCTTTCCCCAGCTAGGTCACTAGGTGTTCCTCCTCAGCAGCTGATTTCTTATTCCAAATTTGTCCAGACCGTGCTCTTCTTCATCAGCTGAAGAGCTCCGAGACCGCCGGCGCCTCAATTGTTCCTCTCCTGCTGATTGGGCTTTGTGGCTCTTGGGAAGCTCAGCCTGATGGCAGGAATCTGTCTGCACCCTCCACCAGCTGGTGCTTAAAGGGGCTCCAAGGCATCGTGGAGGGTTCAGAGCATCACAAAGAACCAGAAAGTATTACTTTCGTAAGGCAAAACCCCTGCTTAGCTTCTTTTTCCCCCTTTTTTCTCATGCCATACACTCAGGAATTCAGCTGCTTTCGCCACAGCCGCTCGGAAAGATGCCAATCACCCCGAGCTGTCCTCGACCCATCCCCACGAGGGAGAGAAAAGATGCTTTTATTTCGGGTGGCGCAGTCCAGCAGGCAGGTCAGGGGGCTGAGAGAGCAGGCGGGCGCCTGGCTCCCTCCCCACACTGCGGTGTGACTTTGGGAAGTCACCGCGCTCTGCCAGGTCTCCTCCCATTTTCCTTCCCTGTTGCCCTTCTCTGCCATCTGACACACGGGCTGTTTCCTTGTCCCCCGTCCAAACCCCAGCTGCCGCAGCGCTCCCTGCAAACGCTAATGAGAGATGCCATCGCAACCTGGGCGTGCAGGGCTGAACATCTGTGCTTCCACAGAAACCTCTGGATGTAGGGCTGGAGGGATGGAACAGCACAGCCTCAGTCCCAAACCATCCCCTGCGCTTAGAGCCGCCCACCCCAAAATTCTCTCCCCAGCCCCGGGGTCCATCCCGGTGCGTGTCAGCCCATATTCCACGGAGACAGAGCACGGGATGAGCACGCGGATGCCGGGAGGGACCGCGCCGACTTGTGCAGCCTCCTCTGTGCAAGGCAGCACCTGCCGGGATGTCTCATCACAGGCAATTGATATTCTACTGAGCATCTTCGGAAAATAATCTGCAAACAAGACGCTGCAGGCTATAAAATCACTCCCTCTCCTTCGCTTTAGATCGCAGCTTAATAAAAGCATAACACAAGGTAGCCGAGGAAACCGCCGCACTCTGCCCAGCCACATCATCCCTTTGTGTATTATTAATCGGTTTCAAGTTGTACCGCGGTTTCCTGGGGCGGGAAGGAGAAGGGGGCTCCGGTTGTGGAGGAGACTTGTCTTTCCCTTTCAAGATTTGCTGCTAAAAGTCTCACTTAACGGAGCAGCGAGGAAAGAGAGTGGCACTTACACCTCTGGCTCCCCACAGCGCTCGCGGGGAGGATCGATAGGAAAAGTCATTTGGGGTTTATCTCTGCTGAAGGACACAAGCGCAGCACCGAAATGGAGAAGTTTCAGCCCAATCGAGTGGAAAAAGCATTGTTGGGAAAATGGGGAAAAAACACCAATTTTTGAGAGCGGAATGGCACCTTAAGTGGCACCCTGGTGTTTTACAGTAGATATCTCTCACCCAAAGCTTTCCAACGCTCCCTTCCTTCATAAAATCATGGAATTCAGTTTGGAGAAGACCTCTAAGATCTTTCTGGGTCCCCTTTCTGGGTCCCCTGCTCAGTGCAGGGGTCTCCTCCCTGATCACAACACATCCCACGGGAACATTAATTCTGATGCCTGCAACCTGTTCCCAGACCTCCACGTGGGTTTGGTTTTAGGCACAGGCAGAATCCTCTCCAAATGCTCCCAGGATGGAATCTGCAGCTCCCTGGATTCTGCGGAGCGTATTGGAGAGAGGCTCTGAGATGCTGAGTGCTCCCATCTGTGGGATTTCTGCGTCACCTGGATGAAGAAGGGTTTTACGGTGGGGAAGGAAGGCATGGAACATCCATCAGAACCCCAGGAGCTGCACGGGCAGGAGACCAACAGGCTGCTGCAGAGGCTTCCGATAATTTTTCCACTCCCACTAAAAAAGTACAATATATTGTCTGTTCGGGAGCAGTTTAAGTTGGTTCATTTCACACAGTAAATTAACCTGATTTCTTTAATAGGGGATTTTTATTTGGTGTCAAGCCCCAACTGTTATCCCAAACCCTGCGCCCCAGGACTCCAGCTATTAAACCTTCTCCCTGGATACGGAGCTGGAAGCGCTGCTGGGGCAGCGGGTTTGGTGACACTCAGAAATAAATGGCTCAATCATTTCTAAACATCCTGGCCATTTACTGCTGCCACCTGACCCAAGGGATTTCTCAAAGCAAAGCTGCTTTTTCGATTTACCGAATGGAAAACAAGGTATTGGGAGCCCTCCTGGAGTTCAGACCCTTCCCAAGCTCCTGTGGGGATGCTGAGGGCAGCTCCATGCATGGAAATTCACTCTAGGATGGGGTAAAACACTAAAACTCCCTGGATGCCCTGGCCAGGGAGAACATCAAGGTTTTCTCTTCTGGCCAGGTTCAGTCCTGATTTCCTTCCTCACGGCTGCTGCAGCCCAGGTGGGAGCTCAGCTCCTGTGCTGGAAACTGGCTCTCTCTGTGCCAGGGATGAACCACAGGACGTGACCAGGCTGATCCCAGATGGGCAAATAACAGCACGGATCCAGCAGCCCAGTTGCTCCCCTCACTCTCCTCCGTGGCTACTGGGGCTCCACAGCCCTTCACGGGACCAGAACCAGTGGCCAAGTTGGGAGCCACCAGCCCTTGCTCTGCCAGCAGAGAGGCACCGACCTTTGAGATTAAAAAATACCCTGAGATTTTTAATTCCTGAGAGGTGAAGAGAGGCCCTTGGGAGTAAGGATGCAGTAACTGTTTTTAACTTCCATGGAAAACTCCAGCTCAACGCGGTGCCCACAGCAGTGAGCAGACACCGCCCGCAGGGCAGAGCCCAGCCCCAAAGGCAAAATTCCCTCTCCAGTGAATCCAGCTCCTCTTCTGCCCCTCTTCCACCTCCTCAATGCCTCCCATCCCATCCTGCCAGCCGTCTCCTCAGCATCCAACCGCTCCGCTCCGATCCACGCCTGGTTAACCAGCTGACAAATGCCCCCAGTTAATTTTTCTCCTCTCCCCTATCTGGGGTGCCGCTGACATTTTGATATTTCCCGCTGAGATTATCCTTCACATAATGAATTTTCTCCCCAGCCCCTCCTTTTTTCCGTGCCTTTTGGCTTTGCCGGCGCACACTCTCTCTCAACTCTGCCGGCTCCAGGAGCATGCCCGACACAAGATGAATCGCCCGGAGACTCCTGGTGCATCCTTCTTTACACTTCACATCTTCCCAGCGCCGATGAGAAATAGGTTTTTTCCTCATCCATCATAAGTCAGCGTGACAAGGCTGTCGTTCTCCGGCACCGCATCGCTGTATCATGCGCCTCTCCGTCCCGCTTGGCTGAGCAGCCCGCTTCCCCGCGAGCATCTGGGACCTTTCCGAAGTGCTGTCGGTTGGATCGGGAATTCGGGCACTGACAAAAAGTTATTTCTGAACATTTCCAGCCTCCAAACTGCTCCCTGCCTCTTGGGCTGTGCCCCAGTAGGATCCTGCACGGCTCAGGCCATGTTAATCCTAAGGAGGACTCACGTGGAAGTGGAAACTGAGGCACGGAGCAGCTTTGTGGCTCCCATGAGGTCTGACTGTGAGCCAGGAATAGCTACCCACAAATCCTGCCTTTTCATCCCACATGCAGCCAGCACCGCTTCAACAACCAAACCCCAAACCTGAGCAATGGCATCAAAACCAAAGGAATGAAAAGGTGAAATTGTCAATTCTCGTCTCTTCAATAAACTCCAAGTGTTTCACTTCAATTTTCCTGCTGTACCATCAATCAGAGAAAGCAGAGGATTCTGCCTCAGGTACAATTTGATATGGATGCTTCCCCGGGTTTGACACGGGATGTTTTTTCCGACAACTTCCACTTACTCAGAAATTCCTCTCAGGCCTGGGACAGAGGGAATTTGGAGTGGGGGAATCACCCTGCTATGAATTCAGGCAACACAAAGCCCAGCAGAAAGCTGCAATCTCCTGCCAAGGTTGGGAGCAGCCCACTGCTTTCACTTCCTGCTGAGCGTCCATCCTTGGGAAGGCAGTTTGTGAGCCTGGCAGCGGCACCGGGGGCGTTTGGAGTGAGGGTGTCAGGGAAAAGAGGGGGAATCAGAGTCAGGCAAGGGTCAGATGGCTCTGTGCTGCCTGCCACCACCCGGCCCTGCATCCAAGCCTGTTTCCATGACAATAGCAGGTAACTTCACTCCAAGCCATCAGAAAGAAATGGGATGGAAAGCTGTCCAACAGAGATGGAGAAGTGACAGCTCAGCCAGTGGGATCAGACCCCCACGAGCAGGTTCCCCCCCAGCTCTACTGTTCACGCCCAGACAAATCCCTGCCTTTTGGGGTTTCCCGCTAAAAACAGCGGCAATGCTCGCGGTGATGAGCCTGCAGCCCTTTCCCTGCCACATCCCTACAACACCTGCTCGCCCCCAGCAGAGCCGCGTGCAGTTTGGAGAGCCAGGAGCAGTGAAGGAGCATCCCTGAGTCTCCCGGCAGGAGCAGGGAAGAGCTACAAGCCATCCGCCCTCCTGTCATTGCAAGACAAGCAGCTCAGCCGGGAAAAGAAGATTTAACTGTGTTTGCTTCAAAACCCCAAAATGAGTTCCCTCCCATCTGCCGGGAGAGACTGGTCTCCTAAGTCAGCCGTAAATCGCCTGAAAACTCCCTTGGAGCACTTTAGCCAAGAGAGGGATGAGGCCGGGAATCGTGTGCTCTCTTAGGTTCACATCCGCAAGGACACTGCTGGGAAGCAGGCGAGTTGTCCAGCTTGGATGGAACCTTTTCGGTTCGTTAATTAGTTCTCTAATTTCTTTTACCTGCAGGTAAAGATCCTTCCACCCCAAAACGAGAACCCCAGCTCCCCAATTCCTTATTCAACTTCCCAAATAATGCTGACTCGGCATTACGACGAGGAGACCCCTCTGCCATCACGGAGGTCACGGATACCCCCCAGGACAAACTTCGCACCTACTTAATGTCACTTTTGGGCACTGGACAGGGTCACAAGGGGAGAGGAACCTCTTGCAACCATGCTGGAAGTAGCAAAATGCAGAAAATTCAGAATAAATAGCGGACATCCAGTATCATGTGTGTTTGCAGCCCAGCCAAACCCAAGATATCCAACTGCCAGTACTTCAAAGGCACAAATGTGAGATATAGAGATATAGAGACGTATATAATCTTTTTTTTAAACTCTCAGGCTCATTAGTCCAGTTCAAGCTGTGTTGCTCCACTAGAAAGGCTCTGATGATGCCAGTTTTATTCCCTACTGGTACCTTAGTTTTTCCTCTAACTTTTGCAAGTAAAAGTTTTCAAAGAGAGCTGCTGAAAAGCCCCTTTCTATAAATCCATATTAACTAATTCCATGCAAACCCATGGAAGGTGCTCTCAGTATTGTTGATCCCAAACCTTCAGCGGGAGTTTAGTCCTTAAAAATCGGATTGGAAAATATTGGGGTTGCTTTTTCAGCCTTTTAACCTAAAACCTACTTTTGGGCTGTGCTTTTGAGTTGTTCCTCGCCTCAGTGGAAGAGGAGATTTCTCCACGGCATTCCAAAATCCTACAGGTGTTTGCAAAGGCTGGACACTCAGAGACAATGGGAGAGGAATCCAAGGGTCTGAATTTTGCTGCGGCAATTCCTGCTGAATGCAAACTGCAAAGTAATTGGGGACTCGAGATGCTCGTGGCGATCCGGAACGGCAGGATAAAAGAATAACTCTTTTCTGTGAACAATCACCAAACAAATCGCTGCTGAGCATATGCTCAGACAAGTTAGAAGGAAAACCAGAGAGGCCCAAACAGGCCGCTCATGGTGCACACGATGCAGGAGGTGGGAGCTCCCAAGCGAACGGAGCGGATGCTGCTCAGCCCTGCCAAGCCCAGGAAAGGGGCAGAGGGTAACCGGGAAGGTGGGAGCCAGAGGGTATCGGGGAAGGAGCCATGAGCTGTGCAGGGTGGGTCCTAAACATAAAAAGGATGTGGAGCTGCTAGACAGAGTCCAGAGGAGACAACAAAGAAGCCCCGAGGGCTGGAGCCCCTCTGCTCTGGAGCCAGGCTGGGGGAGCTGGGGGTGTCCAGCGTGGAGAAGAGAAGGATCCGGGGAGAGCTCAGAGCTCCTTCCAGGAGAGCTGGAGAGGGACTTTGAACGCAGGCCTGGAATGCCTGGATAAGGGAGAATGGCTTCCCAGTGCCAGAGGGCAGGGATGGATGGGATATTGGGAAGGAATTGTTCCCTGGGAGGGTGGGGAGGCCCTGGCACAGGGTGCCCAGAGCAGCTGTGGCTGCCTCAACCCTGGAAGTGTCCAAAGCCAGGTTGGACAGGGCTTGGAGCAGCCTGGGATGGTGGGAGGTGTCCCTGCCCATGGCAGGGGGTGGCACTGGATGATCTTTAGGGTCCCTCCCATCCCAAGCCATCCCATGACTCTGATGAGTCCCTGGCTCTGATTCTGGCACACTCACACTTTGCAACCACTCCTGGGACATTCCTAAAGCACAGCCTGCTCTGCCTCCGCCCCAGCAGGAGATGTCAGAAAGCTGCATCAGCACCACAATCTGAATTTCATCTCCCTCAGGACAAATGCAGGAGGTCCAGAGGATCCAGATTTACGTATCTCCAGCTGGGACATTTGGAGTGAGGTGACATTGTCCCTCTAACCCACGTAAATCCCTCCCTGTCCCGGCAGGTGACACACACCTGAGATGGCGACAGCACTGGCACTGCCAGGGCAGGATGGAGATTTAGGAATCCCAATCCTTCCACTTCCAGATAAAACTCCCAGATCCTGGAAAGAACCATCTCTACGGATCTCACAGCAGTTCCAAATCCTGCACGTGAAGAAGACAGACACCACGGGGCTCGTCTGTCTCAGCTGAGCCAGCTCCTGCCCACCGCCTCCCACCACATCCCCATCCTCACCTGGGCACAGGATGTAATTCCCAGGGCTTCCCAGCGCTCCCCACCTTATCTCCCACCACCAAGGCCTCTCAGGGCCAGCTGTGAGGGATAAACAGCTGGAGACAGACACAGGGAGGGAAAGTACCCGTGAGGGAAGTGATGGAAGCTGCCATGTGTCACCGAGCTGCAGCCACCAAGGCTAATTGAGCCTTCAGGCCCTGCTCCTCCCGATGACGGGAGCGGCTGAGATTAATGAACAGAACCAACCTTTTCAATTTTTTTATGGTTCTTTTTCGCTAGCAGTGTCTGAGCACGGCGGCAGAGCCAGGATCAATAGGTGGGAAATGCAGGTAATAAGCGGCCCTTAAGGAGACAGCCGGGACCTGCACATCCTGCTCAGCTACAAATCCCCGCCCTGCCCGACAGGCACAGCTCCGGCTCACGGGTCCTTGGCTGGTGCAAATCCGGGGACAGAGGCCAACAGCCAGAGCTGCTCTAAGGACTGAGTTCATCCCTCAGTCCCCACATAAGGAAGGGATCCAGGATCTCTGGTTCATTGCGGGGGGCAGCAGGAGGGATGGCTGGAATGAGATGCCCAGAAGATGGAAAGATGCTGATATATCCATCACTTTTGGGAACACGTTCAAGCTCTGCCACACCACATCCACTCTTAGCACCCACCAGTCAGTTTAATTAAATAGAATTAATTTGCACAGGAGCCACTGGGTCACCTTGGGATTTTGAGGCACCCTTCATCTGCAGACCAGGAATGGCTGGATAGGGACTCTGGAAAAGGTCAAGGGAGAATAGCTTTAAACTGACAGAGGGCAGGTGGGAAGAAATTGATCCCTGTGAGGGTGGGGAGGCCCTGGCACAGGGTGCCCAGAGCAGCTGTGGCTGCCCCTGGATCCCTGGAAGTGCCCAAGGCCAGGCTGGACGGGGCTTGGAGCAGCCTGGGACAGTGGAAGGTGTCCCTGCCTGTGTCAGGGAGTGGCACTGGATGAGCTTTAAGGTCCCTTCCAACCCAAACCATTCTGTGATGATTCGATGATGATGGGAGGGAGGGACAACACGTTCTGATGGGTCACGCCCGTGAGCAGCATCATGTCCAGCCAGAGCCAGCACCATCCACGCCAGACAACGTAACTGCACGAGCTGCTCAGCCTTGTCCCGAGCGCCCTCAGCTTCTCAGAGCCGTGGTTTTCCAGGTGGGAGGGCAGGGCAGCCCCCAGGAAAAGCACCCACTCCGGCTGCAGCTCGGGCCCCCACCTGGGAGGGCAGAGTGTTGGGGCAGCACGGCTGGGATGGCAAACCCGATTGCTGCATCACACAGCGTTCCAGCTGAGCACGCCAGCAGCCTGGGGGCTGCGTGTGGCCTCAAGTGCTGGTTGTTATGCGAGTCAGGCAGCTCTGGTGACGATTAGGCATCGCTCGGAGGCGGCGCAGGTGGCTGCCTGCACCTGGGGCTGCGCTCCGGGAATCCAGAGCTGCTGTGGGAGAGCTGCTCCCTTCGCTGCACTTCTCCCCATTGCCCTCCTGACTCAGGGCCACAAATCCCGTCGGGATCCGGCGTGGCTTATTGAGACTCTTCTCCACAAAGCTCAGCCACGTTTCAACGGAGAGCAGCCTCTCTAAGGAAGCCACCTGAGACAGGAGAAGCGCTGCCCACGCAGAGGGGATGGACTAATTCATCTCCTGGCCACCGAAAGCATCCCAAGTCCTGGCTAACGACCTTTCCCGTCCTGTCGAGGCATTAATCAGCTTGGAGTGCTGATTTCACACGACTTCTGGAGGCAGGCAGGCTCCCTGGCAGGAGCATGGCCATGGACTCCTCCAGACCTCTTTCTCTCCTCATCAGAGTTACTGTTTTGGGTAATGATGAAGCAGGGGAATTGATTTGAAGCCTAATGAATAATCAGCCACCATCAATAATTGTAATCACTAATCTGGTGCAATTAGAGGCAATTATAGTAAATGCAATTTCCTCCCGAGCTGCTAACGAACTGCAAAAATATGAATTGACTTGAACTGGCTGCCTGTGATTTATGCAGTCGCAAGATCAAGGATCCCATTACACCAACAAAGGCTCTTAAAGGGACATGGAAGCCGCTTTGTCCCCCTTTTCCATCCCACCCTCCCAGCCAAGCCACCAAACTTCGGAGGGAATCCCAAGGTAGCATCGTAAAAGGGATGAAATCCCATTTTCCCCCTTCTTTCCCTCCCTGTGGGACGTGCCACATCCAATCCCCACAGCGGCTCCTGCAAAGCAGGGATAACACGTGCCAGCAGAGGAGAGGTGCCACCCGCCACGTCCGTGTGCGAGGAGAGATTGCCACCTATTGGCACATCCACGGGGACGATGGAGGAGGCAGCATCGCCTCCAGATCCACGAGGAGCAGCCGGTTCTCGTCGGTTTGGAGATGCAGCAGCGATTTCAAGCCGCCTGTTATCCTCCCGACGCCGCTAAAAGCGCCGTTTCAAAGCACCCTTTAATTTCAAGTGCCCGGGAGGACACGCACCAGCCTCAATTGGAAAAGGTGATAAGCACAAGAGTGGGATCTTAGGAGAGTTTTTGAGATGAAAAGAGAGCTCGCGAGCACTTTTTTCTTCCCAAACTACAACAGAAACAGAAAGATCTCGAAGAAAAGCACAAACCACTTTCCGAAGCAAAAGAGCTGAATTCAGTGCCAAGGATGGAATTGAAAAGCACCAAAAGGAGCAATTTTGTGGATTTGGGGCCAGTCCCAACTTCTCTATCAGTTTGGGAACTCTACAAAACTGGATTTTGAGTAGAAAATACTGAATCTTGACAAAGGTGGCTCTAAAGAAACCTGCTCTAGTGGAAGCTGTCCTTGCCTGTGGCAGGGAGTTGGAATGGGATCATCCTTGAGCTCTCTCCCAACCCAAACCAGCCTGGAATTCCATGATAATGTGGGGATTCATTAGATTTCCAGTCTCTAAGCCCATTTGAGGACAAGCCAAACAGCTGTCACCGGGCAGGTACACACACCCGGGCACCGCATTTCCATAGCCCGTCCGTCCCAAGGCTGCAGAGACGTAAACCACGGGATCAGACGTGGAAATAAACCTGCCTCCGTGAGCAACCCCCGACTCGATTCCAGCTATTATTCTCCTCGGAGTCAATAGCTTCCACTCTCCCGTCCGTAAATCTTGATATTCACCTCCCCGGAAATCAATAGCTGCCTATTATTGGTCTGTAATTGTTACAAAAATTTAATCAAGGGTCAATAAAGGAAAGGAACAAGTCTATTGCAGCAGCAGAACTTCCAGCACAAGGTATTTCACTGCCCAATTATCCCCTGCTCCTGACTTTTGCTAATATTATTTATTATTCAGGCAACTACAAGGCCCAGAAGACTCAATCTCAGCTCCGAGTGATGTTCCTGCACAAGCAACAAAACTCCCACTGTTGCCCAAACCACTTGCAAGGCAAAGCACCGACTATTTCATACAGAAAAAGGTACAAACTGCTGGGGAAATGATCACTGCAATACATCTGTGCCCAAAACTAAGCGCCGAGTGAGCGCTGAGAAATTAAAAGACAAATGAGAGACCCGTTCCCAGAGGAAACACAAGTTGGCGGTAACCGGCGGAAGCTGGGGATATTTTTTCTAGGTGTATTTTGGAAATGCAAATTGGATTTCTGTGCAAAATTGCTACTTCTGTGGAGATTATTGGATCAAATTCACCTTAAAGTAAAAAAAAAGATATATATATATTAGGAGAGAAAGGGATTAAAATATCCTTTGTAATTTCCACCTAAATCAGTTCCAGGGGATTGTTTGCTCTCCAGGCTTCATTTGTCTACGTCTCGCAGTCAAAAAAAAAGGTGAGGAAAATAGCAGGGACATTAAAACAAGTCCAAGTGTCTTTCAAAATAAGAATAATTGTCATTCTGACCTGTGCCAGTCCCACTGATAATTTGTGAGAGCTTTGAAGGGGTGAGAAACTTTCCCAGAGCTGCCGTGTCCCACACTGCCACTTGAAAAGAAATCACATTTCCAGTTTTCCTATAGGTTTGGAGATGCTCTAACCTGGAGATCTCTCCTGCCTCATTCTCCACTTGCCTTTTGGGCTTTAAAAATCAAATTTTAAAGCTTCTCATAAATCCAGCATGTTTATTCCATGCAAAACACAGGGAAGTGTGTCACAGACCTTCTGCTCACAGGCTGAAAAGGATTTGGTTGCATTTATGAGAAACTCTGGGGACTTTCCTAAGGCAGTCAAGGGCCACTTTTGCTTCTCTTCTTCCCCAAAACTCCTCTTCCACAGACGTCTGCTCACCCTCCACCCTTCAAAATGCACGGAACCCAAGCAATTCCAAACCACAAATTCCCATCTGCATTTTCCCTCACAACAAAGCAGAGGCTGCATTTGTGCTCTGAGGTTTTATGCCCAAGCAAGGATCTAAATAAAGCCATCACATAAAACCCCCGAGAAAACATAACCATAAAAAAAACCCGCCAAAACACCACCTTAAACAGATAAAATATAATTATCCAGCAACAAATGGTGCCAGCACTCCGAAGAGGCAGGAGGAGCACAGGCATCTCCAAACCCGCTGAAATTTCCAACTGCAAATTTTCCCCCCTGTGGTGCAATGCAAGCAATAAATATGGAAATCCGGAAAGAAAGGAGAAACGGGGACTCTGCCGTGTCTCGCCAACAGAGTACAACGTGGCTTTGTAAGGAAGGGAGCAGCTTTATTCCTTCACTGGGCTTCGATGGGCTCCGTATTTGGGGTGTTGCTGGTCCATCGTCGGCCTGGAGGATGGACACAGCAGGTGTAGGGATATGTGGAAAGCAGGAGATGGAGCAAAGCATCCTCACCTCCACAAACCCACCCCATCCCAACGCTGTAGATTTGGAGCTTCATTCCACTCTCCCAATCAACTTGGGAGAGTTCCCAGCCGTGTTTTCCACCAGTGACCTCCACAACCCAACTAAGCCCGGCTTAAAATGATACTTCCTTGGATCACTCATGAATTTCTCGCTTTGCCATTTCCCCAAGAACTCCTTCATATCCTCCTGCCAGGCTGCAGATGGCCAAACCGCCCAAAAAAAGCTTTTTTAGAGCTGTTCCTCACTGTACATACCCAACCACAAAGCCTCACCCCCTCCAAAACCAGGATTAAACCCTTAATTTGCTGCAAGTTGGTAAAAATTTGGCTTCATTTCAAATCAGACCCGAAGCCGGAGTTTTCTCCAAATGTCTTGCTGCTGGGCAAGTGGAGCATTTCATTTGCACACAACAATTTCTGCGTGCTTCAGTTTCCCCTGTTTCCCAATTCTACATTGTGAGATGCAATCAGAGGAGTGAAAATAAAGCAATTAAAGGAATCGCGTGGGATTCCCAGATGGCCACTGATACCAATCAGCTTCAAGAGGGTCTTGGCACCCAACCTGCAAAATATTTGATTTTCTGGAGCAGGTTTGGGGTTTTTTTTTTTCTTTGGTGAGTGGAGTTGGAGCTTGGATCCACATTTGCATATAAAGATTGACAAGGATGCTCTAGAGAAGACCCCAAGTGGCAACCGAGCTCCAGCTCTTTGGGATGTTTTTCCTGTTGGTGCAACCTGGATTTATTCCCCGGAGCCTGAGGATCAGGTTTAGTCTTTCCTCAGCCTCTTGCTCTTTCCTTGTTCATCCCTACCTTTATCTCCTCCACCTGGAGTTCCCGTTTACATCTCCGTGTGAGCAGCCGCCCCGGTAATCACAAAGCAGCTTATTTTTAATTGTGCTGAAACCAAATTGTTATTTAAACTTCAGATCTTGCTTTTCTCCCCCAAGACCCCTTTAATTCCTCCCAGATGTTAATTATACTGAATCACAAAGCTGCAAAAATCTCAGGCTGGCTGAAGAAAGAGCCCCTCCGGCCGGATCCTGATGGGAAATCAATGCCACCACCGGAGCTGTATCATCTACATCCATGCCAGGCTTTGGGAAGGGGAGCCATGTCCCTGTCTACAGCACCATGAGGACAACACTTCCCAAAGGACCAAGGTGATTTTATTCCCATTTTTCCATGCAATTCCCAGTCTAAGCTCCATTAATTTTTAATGAAACCTTGTGGTTTGCCAAATGTCCTCCGGAATTTGGAGCAAAGCCTCCAACCCATCAAGGCTGTTGTACCCTGGGTGTCTACACCTTTCTCCTTATGCTTGATCCCAAATTTCTTTTTCCTTGGAGATGATGAGGAGGCAGGAGATGATCTGGAGGCAGCAAGGATTTTATCTGGGAGGATTTGGAATAATTTTCATACTTATCTGGAACCAAACAGTTTGAACGGAATTTCAGGGTCCTTCCACCAGGATGTATTGGGCTAGTGGAAGGTGTCTCTGCCCACGGCACAGGGTTGGAAAGAGATGATTTTTAAGGTCCCTTCCAACCCAAACCTTTCCAGGACTCCAGCATTCCATGTTATTAGTGGTTCACACCGGGTAACACCTCTCTATCACACCTGGACGTGGGAAGCAGGACTTGCACCTCACTCCATCACTTCAGAGGTGGCTCAGTGTTTCTGCTGCCGCATTTCTTTGTCGTTGGGATTGGGTTTGACTTTAAATATCCATCATCACGTTAAGTTGTGGCATTTCGGTGGCTGACTTGATAACCCTTAGGATATGAAAGGGAGCGTGAAAAGTGCAGAGAAAAATCTGTTCTTCCTTCTCCTCCCCACCACAGTTCAGCAGCAGATAGAACCCGTAACAAATTGATTTGTTAGAACGAGAGAGACAGCACATGGTATTAAAAAATTATGAATTATTAGGGAGCTTTAAAAGCCAAAAATTTGATACCTATAAACCATTGCTCTGAGCAGATGCCAAACCCTTTGGAATTAGCAACGCACACGGCTACAGTGCAGGTCCTGCAATCCTGCATCCAGGCTAAAAATACCACAGAACAGGGCCAAGCTCCATTTTTAAGCCCTTTTCCATGCCAAACCCTCAGTAGGGATGCTCCAGCTCTGATTTCTCTCCTGCTCATCACAGCTCTTCACAAATCAAAAGCATTCCCAATTTATTCATCTCCTTTCCAAGCTCCGCACTCCTCTCATCTGCTCAGCCTCGCAGAAAGCTCGTTAAACAATTCATTGCAAGCACCCGGAATATAATGAGCAACGGGAGGGTTGGGAAGGCTGGTGCCAGCAGGCACACAGGGCTCTGCATTCCCAGGGGCTCTGCATCCCCAGGATGCTTGGGATGGCCCCAAACCCCACGTCTGGAGGTGGCCATCCACTGCTCCGGGTGCTACGGAGCAGCCCGTGTCCCTGAGCGGGTGAGTTTCGTGATTCCTCTCCCTCCTGCTGGCAGGGAGCAGGTGCTTGGAGAAAATAAGAATAAAAAGAAGGCTGAGGAATGCCTGAGAGCAGGGTGAGGCCCAGGGGAGCTGGGGCACGGCTGAGAGAGAAAAGCCTGACCTCCACCGAGAGCCTGAGCAAAGCAAAGATAAACCAACCGCTGGCACAGAGCTGTGTGTTCCCAGGATGCTCCTGCATCTCTCTGCTCTCTTCCAGCCCCAATCCCAAATCTCATTATCCCTGGGGGAATCTCCATCCCTGCAGGTGTCCAAGGAACTACTGGCCGTGGCACTCAGTGCTCTGGTGTAGCTGACAAGGTGGGGGTCACAGGTTGGACTTGATCTGGGGGGTCTTTTCCAGCCATAAAAATTCCGGGATTCAGCAGCTCTTCAGCATGGGGGGGTTCTCCTGGAGAAGGTTGTTCGGCTCCTACCCCACCATGGACACACAGCCCCTCCTGGCACCCAGCCAGGCATCCAGCACGGCCTCTCCAGCCTTCCCGGGAGATTTGAACCCACTCCATTCACACAACATTAACCCCGGCGCCGCAATCCCCGGGCGAACCAGGACTTTAGCCCAATATGTATTTAAAAATTGAGCGTATGTATCTATTTCCAAACATCCGCCATGCAGACACACGGCTAATCCACTTCCAGACATTTTACCAATTATGCCAGGGTCCTCTGCACAGCCCATTACCCCGTAGATGTTACTAAGTGCTGCATAAACAATCCTCTGCTGCGTGGCTGACACTTAAGCGGACAAGTGGAAGCCAATTGCAGCAGGACAGCAAATGGAGCCGGAACAGTCGCAGCAGCAGCTCCCCCGCCATGAAAGCCATAATCATCAGCACATCTGGGCTGCCTTCCCACACAGGAATCGGCTGGAAGAGCCACCTCCGCAGAAAACCTCTCCCCTTCCTGCTGGTGGTGTGCTGCCTGGCGGGGTCAAGAGAAATTTGGGGTTTGCAGGAGGTTGGGGACTCTGTGGAGTTCATCCGTGTGATGCCACGGATCCAGTGTGAGAGAGGGCTCCAGGCAAACCTCTGCTTCCTTGGCAGTCCGTGCAGGAAGCACTTTCCATACATCCCTACTCACACGTGTGCGTGGGCTGGAGAGGATCAGAGCTACGGCGAGGCCAGGGGGCGAGAGGAAAGCCTGACAAAGGAACGGCGTCCATTTCACCCCTTCCCTACCAAACCCACGGTCCTGCTCCTCACAGCAGCTCCAGCACGCTGGAGGAGGCCCAGGGTGGTGGGACCATGTCCCCCTCTCTCTCCATCCACCTGTGGGTTTGCCCAGTGGGGTGGGTGAGGGATGTGTCCCAGCACAGCCCGTCACCCTCCATCGCTCCCACAGCCCGAGCGGAGCCGGCACGCTCCATCCCTGCCTCAGGGACCGGGACAGTCGGGCTGGTCACCCCAATCCTCACAGGCTGCTCAATGCAGGGAACCCCCACAGCCCCACTCCCTGCCTCCTCTCCAGGAAGCAATTCCCTCTTTAAACTGGAAGCAGTCCATCCTAACTCTCTGGAAGCTGGGCAGCACCTTGATCTTCCTGGAGAGCCCACAGAGCACCCGTCCACCCCTACACCGCCGGCTCCAAATGTCACCACGTGTTTTTCCCCTTCCTTTCCGTCCTCCCTATTGTTTTTAAAAGCAGCCAGACTGTTAATTAAAAAGGCAGAAATCAATTGCCCTCATCTCCCCATCAGAAGCTCCTCTGCATGCCGGGATTAAAGCCGGCTTCTACTTTAAGTCAATTAGAGATAAGGGGAAGCTGACATTTCTACAACTCGCCTTATCAAACTGCTTGAAAACTGCTCAGATTAAAATGTAAAAAGATTATTTCCTCAGCTCTCTCTGCCTCTCTTGCCTTTCTTTTTTAATAATTATTCATAAGAAACCCGACAAACGGGTGCTGATAGTCCGAGATAGCCCTGCTCCTCCATAGGGCTATTCTCAGGATCATCCAGGAGCATCCTGTGGGATACTGAGATCCTCCAGCACCCCCAAAACAGGAGGCAGAGAGCCCTCACGACTGCAAATTCAACCCCTGTGAGCCACATCCTGACTTCCCATCCAAGCGCCACAGGGAAAGGGTCAAAGTCCTGGTCTGGATGCGATCCTAATGAGGCTCCGCTACCCCTAATTAGCTGGAGGCAGGAGGAAGCTGGGATGAGAGCAGGATGCAGGCCAGGGACCACACCTGAACCCAGAACAGGGCTGGAATGATAAATGGAGTCGGGGACAGGGGCAGGGACACTGCTGGCACGGCACAGGCTTTGTCAGCAGTGCCTGGGAGCTGCCTGCACACGGTGAGAACGCAATTCCTGCACCGGGATCCCTGCGTCACTCAGCTCCCAACCCCCAAGGCTTTCCTGGGACTGGGAGAAAATGGGGCTGGAGATGGAAAATAGCTCAGCATCGAGTCAGCCCTGCTGATGGGGAGTGACCTGATGAGCTGAAATTGTGGCATCTCCCCTGTCTGTCCATGCATCAGCTCCTCTGAGGAGAACACAGCAATCGGGATCCTCCTCCAAATGCAGGTTTAGGGGAGGAAAAAAAAAAAGAGAGAGAGAGAAAATAGAAAAGTTTCATATCACAAATGCATGAGGATTTTTTCGGAAATACTCCGAATGTCAGAAGCAAACTGCAACAGCCACCGAGGGATTTCACTGATGTTTTTCGCATTGAAGGAAGAAAAAAAAATCTCATTCCAGCCCCAGCTGCAGGAAGCAGAAAGCTCTTTATTCCTCCAGGCAGCAGTGCCACCCCCAAAGTCACCAGGCGGAAAATCTTTACGTCACAAACAACAAGAGAGATGCTGCCTGGGCTGATCCCTGTCCCCAAAACCGCCTGTCCCCCCAGTGCAGGGAATCTCTGCCAGGGCTGCAGCTGCCCTTGCAGCAATAACGCTCCGGGTGGATCCAAGGCAATGCGTTACTGCAGCAGCTGGATTTTGGATCCACGTCGGCAATACCCCCTGCAAAGGGAGTGGGAGATGAGAGCACAGAAAGAAGAAGAGTGGGGGAAAAAAAGGGAAAAAAGAGTAAAAATAAAATCAAAGGAAAGAGGGAAAAAGAAAAAAGGGAAAAGAAAATAGAAAAAAAGGGAGAAGAAAATAGAGAACAGGGAAAGCAAAAAAAGGGAAAGAGAAAAGACAAAAGATAAAAGAAAAAGGGAAAGAGAAAATTTAAAAAAAGGGAAAGAGAAAAAAGAAAAGGGAAAAGAGAAAAAAGGATAAAAGAGAAAAAACTAGAAGGGAGAAAAAGATAATAGAATAAAAAAATAAAAAAGAAAAATTAATTTAAAAGGGGGGAAAAAGAAAAAAGAAAAAATGGAAAAGAAGAGGACAGAAAAAAGGATCAATGGGAAGGAAGTGGGGGCAGAGGACAGGGATCAGGAGCTGTCCCAGCAGGACACTTGGTGCATCCTCTGCTTCCACCAATGTCTGCAAAACCACATGAAAGGCAAAAAAAACCCCAAACCCGAGGCGATACAAAGCACTGTCTCATCACTGGGGAAATGCCACGAAGTGTCTGGGCTACCCTGATCCACACGGGACTCACATTTCCCACTCCTCCCTCTGCACCATCCTGCACCCGAGCCTCAGTTTCCCCGTCGGCAGAGGAGGTGGAATCCTTCCCACCGGCACGAGGATTTCATTAACTCAAACCCTTCAAGGTTTATAAAGCACTTGTGAAAGCTCCCGCGTAGGAAATATTCCAGTGTCACTGCAGACGTCAACTATAACATATTAAATCTCTCTCTCTTAAAAAAATAATAATACGAGATTATGTCCCAGGAGGAAGTTTTCCCACTAGACTTCTCTATTCTTATAAAAACGATCCAGCATCACTTAACGGCTCATAAATTCCATCTCCCATTAAGCAGATATTAAACACGTATTTATAAAGGTTTAAACAGATCAGTTCGCTTAATTTTCAGTTCGCCTTTAGGCAAAAAAATGGTGTGTTTGAACGGGGAGAATTCCTGCTGGGGCTGATGGAGGAGGATCCCTGAGACCAGGGGCAGAGGGGGACCTCTCCCCAGGACACGCAAGGACCTTATGGCCCTCTGGGACAGCACCGATGGGCAAATCCATCATGGAAAATCCAGGATCCTGCACTTCAGCAGGTCACAGACTTCGAAGTTAAGTATAGGGCGTAATTCTCTCATCTACTTTACAAAGGGAGTAGAACCAGTTTAACTCCCCAGGCCAGAGCTCTGACACGCTGCAGCCCAGCCACCAACCTGACTTACAGCAGTGCTATCAATATTGTTATATTATTCTTCATTATTTAATTACTTTTTTTACACCCAGGTCTCTGGTCAGTCCGTTCTAACAGCCTGTTCCAGTATGGAGTGACACATCAATACTGAATCCTGGAACGGGATGTTGGGAATATCAATGTTCATAACGGGGCAGGTGGTGACACTGAGGAGGTTGTGGAGGAGCCTCAGACCCCCTTATTCCAACCAAAATGTATCATTTTTCCTTGAAAACAAAGGCTGGGACCACCTGCCAGTGCTGTATCCATCCCAGAAAGAAAATCAAGGACAGAGCAAGCAGTCATCCCTAGGAAATCCCAGAACGGGATTAAATGGGAAACCTCTCTAAAGAGCATCTACACGAAATACATAAAAACAGTCACTGAAACTCCACATGGTCAAATTAATCCTGGTCTCTCCCAAGATTAGAAAGATCATTCCAATGCCTTTACCTAAAGCAGCCTAAAAATGTTCAGGGGGATTCAGACCTGCTCCCTGGGTCAGGCATTGCTTTTTGGCTCCATCAGCGTGAATTTTAGACAGCAAATACAGACACAAACTCCACGGTTCATGTGGAGAAGTTTTCCCTGTTTGTTTTAGACACACGAAGGCTGGATTTGCTGAGAAAATCGAGGGTTTAAAGCTCAGTAAATAGCAGAGAAGGACACTGTGACCCAGGAAAAAGAGCCAGGAGGTCTCCCCAGTGGGCAGCGAGTACAGTCAGAGCAGAGAGAACAACCTCAGATCTTCCCATCTCACCCACAACCTCCCCAAACCAGCTCCCGAGCGGAATCCCTGAGCACGGACAGCAGGAAGCTTTCCAACGGCACAGGTCTGCTGGGGAGCAATTAGAGAGTAAGGACATGGAGGAGAAATGAAATCAATTCCGTGGGCATCTTCCCCACAGCAGGCACGGGGGAGGCGGCTGTGCCGGCCTCATTCCTGCTGCATACTGAAGGGGGATCCGAGCGGGAGGCAAAGAATTAAATGACAAGCCCTGGGACAGGTGGTGACATTGAGAAGGCAAACTCCTGCCACAGGTGTGGTAGAGCCTCAGATCCCGTATTCCAAGAAAAACGGGTTACCTCTTCCTTGAAACCAAAGGAAGTGTTTGCATCCACTCTGTATCCAGCACAAAAAAAAGCAAGGACAGACCGAGCAGGGTCCTCACGAAACCCAGCGATTTGGCTGAGGCGTGATGAGCAAACCTCAAGCCAGTTTTCCATCCCTAATCCTCTTGCTGCTTCCAAGACACCCACAAAAGGCTTTCAAAAAAAGCAAACACAACTCCGTTGTTATCGTATAAAGCAATCTATGAACATAACACCCCTCAAATGCTCTGTGCCTTCAGTTGGAAATTTCTAGGTGTGATGAAGATTGAGTGCTCCTGTCTTGATGAGTGGGATACAACAGGAGCAAAACCAGACAACTTTATTCCCTGGGGGGTGGGGGAAGCCAAAAAATGTAAATTCTCTTCTATATGAGAAAGACTTTGAAATCTGCGGCAAAACCTGGGGCAAAAATCTGAAACTGAATTTCCTTCACATCAGAGAATATTCCCAGGAACAATCTTTTGAGGTCACTGAATGCTTTCATTTTGATTCCATTGTTTTTTATTATACAAAGTAAGACAAAAAGACAAGGCTGGAAGAGTCTTCCAGTGCCTAAAGGGGCTCCAAGAGAGCTGGAGAGGGACTGGAAGGACAGGACAAGGGGCAATGGCTTCCCACTGCCAGAGGGCAGGGTTCAATGGGATACTGGGAAGAAGTTCTTCCCTGTGAGGGTGGGGAGGCCCTGGCACAGGGTGCCCAGAGCAGCTGTGGCTGCCCCTGGATCCCTGGCAGTGCCCAAGGCCAGGCTGGACGGGGCTTGAAGCAACCTGGGACAGTGGAAGGTGTCCCTGCCCATGGCCGGGGGTGGAATGAGATGAGCTTTAAGCTCCCTTTCAACCTAAACCATCCCATGATTCTGTGATATCCCAGCCTATGGAAATTATATCCACAGCTAACACCGTGCGAAAGCTCCAGTGGAAAAGATCGTAGCAGATATTCCGATTTCGCTGTAGCAGGTGGTGGAAAAACCCTTCAGCACAAACCCAATTCCTAATGCTTCCCAGTCCTCGAAGAGGGGAGACAGAGGAGCCTCTCCATGAAATTCAACAGGCAGCTCCATGCAGAGGAAGGAGATGAGGCCCCTCTTTCCACAAGGCCTGATTAACCTCTGACACCGGGTATCATTAAATACAAGAGCTTAAAAGGGAACCAAAAGGCTGAAGGAGCAATGAGAACCTGCACGGCTCCAGGGCAGATTAGAGCAAGCCCCTCGTGCTTTCAGAGAAAGAAACTTCTCCAAGTGGGATGTGTTGGCAGTGCTGGGCTAATGGTCGGACTCAGTGATCTTAGAGGTCTTTTCCAACCTCAGCGATTCTGTGATTCTGTGTTTGCAACTCTGCAGCCACATTCTGAGAAGCTCCTTGGACCTTCCCCAGACTCCCATTTCTCAGAAAGAGGACAAGGGATGAGCTGGTGCACTGATCCTACAAGTCCCACTCTAGTCCAAAAGCCAGGAGTACTGAAAAATAAATGACAAAACCCTTGTGTTCCCATGACAGGGTCGCTGGAAGCGTGGCACTGACTTGTCCCTTTTAATGAGTGTTAATGCTCCCCTTTCATTTCTGCGGCCATGGGATGCCAACACATTTATCTGTTTTATGCGTCTCCGTTCAATTTCAAGAGACATTTCTTTGGACATCGAACATTGTAATTTGCACTGGCTCCCCATTGCGAACGGCTGAAGTTGGAAAAATCACCGAGTGAGTGATCAAACACATTATAAAAATAGTCAGGCAAATGCACCACTATCTTCTTCTCAAGAGCCATTTATAGGGGCCAATCCGAAAGCCATTGAAGTCAATGGAAAGACTCCTGCAGAATTCAATGGGGTTTTGATCGAGTCCTTATTGTGCTATCCATAAGAAATAGGTCAGATATTTATATATAGTCTTGAAATGTTGTGTGCCACCACGCTGGCAGCTCGCCTTTTGAGGCACAGCGTCACTTCTTGCCGTACCTGCCGCAAACCCGAGGACTTTGCAAGCCCAGCTTCTGAACCTTTCCCACTTTGGCACCGCTGCCAGGTTGGCTTCCACCCTCAGCTGGCCCTTCACCCTCAGCTGTCCCTTCACCCTCAGCTGTCCCTTCTGCACGAAGCCCACACCAGCACACTCCTCTTCTGACCTGGGAATGGTTTCCCGTCCAGCCTGTCCTCCCTTCGCACATGAGTAATGCAAACAAACCTGAGGCGGAAAATTGCTCCGGGAATCCACATGTAGGGAATAACAGAGGGTGTGGAGCTGAGCAAGAGCTTGTGCCGTTTAACAAGACCCCGTTATTAAACCAACCCACCTAAAACAGGGGAAAATACTTGTGAGCACAAACTATTTCAGCTTGAAAAGGACTAATCTTAAATATGTTCCAGATGAAGTTGAAGCAAATTGGAGCCCTTCATCCTCACACGTTTTCCAGCTTAAATACGTCGGGTTAAATTCATACAAAACTATACGAGGAGATGAGTCTTGTGCTGTTGGCACAACTTTCATCACACACACCTTGAGAGCACAACTGTAAATTAACCACCTAATTCTGCATTCAGGGCGTGCTGTTTTGCGATGACTTGGGAAGGGGCTTGAAGCAGGTTCAGGGAATATTATTTCAACTGAACACAAAGGCTTCCAGTGAATTAATTGTTACTTGTTACCAAAGCGACTTCCCTCAGTCCCAGTTTTAGTTTAGACGAGGCTTTAGAATCAATATTTTCTGGGGAAACAAACCTCACCTTTCTTCATCTGATGCACCCACCGGTTTTTTGAGCACTGCGAGATGAATAAAAGCAAACCTCAGCCCTTCAAACCATTATTCATAAGCTTAAATTTATACAAGTGAATCATCCCACTGAAAGTGGTAATACCTCTCATGTACTCCAAGTGAAATACATGGCTGTTTACCAATTAGTCGGACTGCAGTAGGTTTAGTCGCTGTAGTTCCACGTTAATTATTTATAACACTTTGCAGTACCACCAGTAAATGTACAGGAGCACCTTCTTTAAAAATAATGAGACCTTAGTCCTGTGCAAAGTCCCTGCAGCAGCTGTTATTAAAACTTCAGTGAAGCGAGAGAAGAAATGGATGTTTTTGCATCTGCGGCGAGAGCAGCAAACTTCTGCCGCGTTGGATTTAGCCTTTGCATGGTTTGGTCCTTTCAGGAAAAATCAATGGGGAAAAATAGCAACAGCTAGGTTTTCACTGGTCCTTTTATTACCAAAAAAAAAAAAAAAAAAAAGGACACTTTGGGAATGTGCCACTTTAATGACTTGTCATTCTAAGCACCCAAGGACCAGGAAATGGGCGAGCGGCTCTGAGGCGCCCTAATGGAGCTTAAGGTAGGTGTTCTTGTAGGATCAATTTGACTGCGGATAAGCCTTAACTTCTTGGCATGGATTTGATGAATGCTGGGCATGGCTTAAAGATGAGATAATCTGCTCAATTTATTCTTATTATTTATTTGGTCTCCTTGTGACAAAATGAATTATGATTCTGCACGGAGCCAGAAGCGGGGATAAAGTTACCGTTGGGGAAGAATATGTCACTGTAATGGGATCTTTGCTTTTTTCCTTCCCCTGAATGAAATCAGCACACTGAAAAAACGCTTCACACATAACCTAAAGGAATCATTTCCAGACAGCAGAGGGGTAAACTGAGCCTTTTTGCTTCACTGTACAAACACAATTACTACAACAGCAGCTTAATACAATTGTTTATACAGATGCCTCGTGTTTCCAACAGCCAGAAAAATCCTTGTCTTTCTAGGAAGCAATGCAGGGCTCAGCAATCCTGTGTGGAGGTGTGCTTGGGGAGAAGAGGGGTGGATAATGGGGTTGTGATTTGGGGGATCGTGGTGATCTTCACTTGCCCCAGACCCTACTCCTTCATCCCAGGCTGGCCTCCCGAGATGTAACAGTTGAAACTCACAGAATCATGGAATCATTTAGCTTGGAAAAGCCCTCTAAGACCACTGAGTCCAACCATTAACCCAGCACTGCCAAGGCCACCACTAAACAATGTCCCCAAGTGCCACATCTACGTGACTTTTCAATCCCTGCTGGAATGGGGACTCCACCACTGCCCTGGGCAGCCTGCACCAGGGCTGGACAACACTTTCCATGAAGAAATTTTCCCAATATTCAACCTAAACCTCTCTTGGCACAACTTGAGGCCATTTCCTCTCATCCTGTCCCTGCTCCCTGGGAGCAGAGCCTGATCCCCCCTTGCTGCCCTCTCCTATGAGGGAGCTGTGGAGAGTGAGAAGGTCCCCCCTGAGCCTCCCTTTCTCCAGGCTGAGCCCCTTTCCCCGCTCCCTCAGCCATTCCTGGTGCTCCAGACCCTTCCCAGCTTTGCTGCCCTTCTTAGGACACATCATGGGTTACAACCTGTATGGACAAACTCTTCCACCATCAGCAGATGGTACCTAAACCCCCTGGGCATGAAGCAGGCTGGTATTAAACCAGCAGCCAGGACAGATCGTTCGTGTGTGGGGTAGAACCATCAAATGCCCTGAGCTGGAAGGGATCCATAAGGATCATCAAGTCCAGCTCCGGGGTGGACTCACTTTTCGCTGTCTCACTGCCGTAATGAGATGCTTGCCTTCGGCTCGGTTGCCTCCGCTCCCCACCCTCATCAGCGGGCGAACACTTCCCTGCCACACAACTGCCAGTGGATAAACCCAGCAGGAGCAACAGTCTGATGTTCTACATCCCACAGCCCATTAATTTACTATCAAAGGGGTGTTACAAGGGTAACGGCGTTAATGATCGAGCCCTTGGATGTCTGATTGTCGGGCAGCCGAGGGTGCGTCAAGGCATGTGGCAGACAAGTGCTTACATTTGCTCCCTACGCACAGCGCCGGGTATTAACCCTTCATCAAGGCTTTGTGTTTATTTTCCCTCACATAAAGGAAGGGCACGAGCCCTTTGAAGAGCTGAGCTGCAAGAAGAACACACAAGGTTAAAGCCCTGAAAAGTCCTGATCAAGGAGCCGACTGGATTACAGCCAAAGCTGCGGCAAATTTCTCTCTTTCTTCCCAGACAGGCATCTAAACACAAAAGGAATAGGTTTTTGGGGGGAATTCCGTCTAATTCCATCAAATCCTTTTTGTCATTTCCTCACCATCCTTTAAACATCTGACAAGGCCAATCGACCGCGCCAGGCACGGAGGGAATCGCAGCACCGGGGCTATAACTCTAAGTTCATTAAGCGTGAATTATTATTTGAGCCAGCCTCAATTTTCGCCAGCAGAATTAGACATTCCTAAAATAATGTCCCTGACACATGCAGAAAATGGGCTTTACGGCTCTCACCTTGAACTCCACCAGAACTCCCACCTCATCTGTTACCCTTCCACGGGCAGGAGACGGAGCGCGGCGCTGCGGCTTCACCTTTAATTATGCCAGGTATTTAAGGGCTAATGTTCATAGAAGAGGAGTATACGAGGCAATAAATGGCTTTTGCAGGTGATTAAATGCCCAAGCAGAACAGAGGCACTTGATAAGCGCAAAGGCCGTTTGCTCGATTATGTTCCCGGCGCTGTGAACTTTATTCCTGCTTCCTGATGAGGAAGGGGAATATTCAACGAGAGAAAGAAAAACATCAGTGGACTGAGTTTTACATATTCAATATACGTGTTACACAGACGTAATTCATGTATTTTTTTCTTCACTGTACATTGAGGTTTGCTCTGCCCAAGTGCAATGACTGCAGAAGTTTAAATGACAGGTGAAACGTCACAAATCACCGGGATCAAGGAGGATTTCATCCCAGATTCTGCAAGGGACATAAGTGCCTTTCCACAGAGTGAACTCGTGGAGCAAGGAGAATTTAAAGAGGGTTTGCGAGGTTTGGTGGTGCTGTTGGTTCCCCCAAGGGCCAGCGGGCAGCGTGTGAGGTGCCAAAGGCTTGGGGAAGCCCTGGGGACAATAGACGGGGCCTAAACCATAGGAGAACCAGGTCTGGACAAGTCTTTGGCACCAAAACATGTCCCAGTGGGTCTGGCTGAGCCTCTGCTGACTTCATACCATGGTTGTGGGGAGAAAAAAGTCACCTTTAAGTCAAAAATGTGATTCTTATTAAGTACTTAAAATCAATTTGGGTCTCTTTATATAATGCCACATTGCAAAAGTCTTTATTTTAATGTTTATTTTCTTGGTGATGGTGAGGAGTCTCCAGAAGCATCTTTGCATCAGCAATTCCTTGCAGTTGCAGCTGCAGCCCAGAAGCTGCAAAAGCAGCTTTAAATCCCACTCTGGCCATATGTCCAGCAGCACAAAAAATCCATAACTCTATTTTGCATCGGGTCACTTCCACCGGCGTGGCTAAGGACATCAGCCCCACTGGTTAGGAGATATCCAGTCCTTCCTGCCCCTGCCCAACCGAGAGCTTTTCCTGGCCACAAAATCACACCCAGAACTCTCCTCAGCCTTGTAAATTCCTCACATCTCTGCTGAGCCCAGACACTCGCCTGGTTTTTGCCAGCGGCGCATTTTGGAGCCGCGCTTCTGCAACCCCCGGGAATGTGTGAAATCCCACCGCCCCACGAACACATGGATACAGCATCGCCCATCCCAGAATTTGGAACAGATGCTCCATATACAGCAGATTTGGCCTGTTTTTCCCTTCCCCTCAGTTAATACTGACCGTTATCTCTCCAGGAGGACGCTGCCACTGCCACACACAGGGCCACAATCTAATTTATCCCGTTCCTTTTCATAACTCCCAACGCTCCATTATTAGGGCAACTTTATATTTCTCTTGCAGTCAAAGGCCACAGCCCCGGTCACCCCGTGCTTCAGACCATTAAGAAATAAGTTAAACAACATTAGACCCCAGAGGAAATTTGAAGCCCACGACTGCTAAGCTTTTGCTGCAATGAAAATTGATCTATTTGTCTTATTTTCCATTTGCCGTCAAGTAGAGAGTTTGTGGCTCCTAACAAGGCTTGGCCATGCATGACTTTCATATCCATCGTATCCTTGGTATGGGGGACAAAGCTTCAGACTCTTCCAAGCTCAATTATTATTAAAAAAAATCAATTAAAAAATCTTTAATATAAAGTCATTGAATGAAAAATCGCGCTAAGGTTCAGCAAGAGCACAGGAAGGTCAAGAGCAAATGGACTCGAGTTATACCAAGGGAGGTTCAGGTTGGATATTGGGGAGAATTTCTACACTGAAAGGATTGGCACAGGCTGTCCAGGGCAGTGGTGAATTTGCCATCCCTGGAAGGATTTAAAAGCCATGTAAGATGTGGCACTTGGGGACATGGGCAGCGGTAACCTTGGCAGTGCTGGGTTGGTTGGACTCAATGACCTTGGAGGGCTTTTCCAACCTAAACCATTCTATGATTTTGTTTTCCCTCTCCTCCTTGTTTGTCTTCCTCCCATGAAATCCTTTCTACAAATAAAACCCAAAGATCATCACTACAAGCTCATTTTTCTTCTGAATGGGAAAGGAGCATCCTATTCTGGTAGGGACAGGAATAAAACACTTCTCTGCAAGCCAAATATTCATCTTTCTTCTGCCTTGCTTGCACTCACTGCTGAGCTCTTTGTTGTCAGTGTTTGTTTCCTACCCGCAGAAATGGATGTTTCCATTGAAATCCCACTGGTTTGGGATACGTTGCCAGCAGTGCCCAGAGCCAGACGCCTCAGGAGGTGGAAAACCCCTTCCAGGGCCCGTTCTGGTTTGCAATACTGCACTGGGAGATGCATTTTTCCCTCTCCAAAATCCAAATCCTCCATCTCCTGACTGCTTGTCGAGCAAATGGATTTGGTCACAGCCAACTCTGGGAGTAAAACAGGGAAAAATCTCACCTCCTTCTCCTGCTTCTCACCTCAGTGTGCAGTACATCCTGACAGGTTTGGGCAGGGGATGGAGCTATCCTGGGGTTAAAGCACATGGAGAGAGTGGGACCTACCAAAACACAGCCACACACCACTGCAGGTTTGCAGCACTGAGCCACAATTCCGGGTGATTTCCTACAAAGTCTCACTCCAAAGACTAAAAACCAAGGTGCCAAGACCAGATTCATTTGTCTAAGGGACTTATCTCCCCTGCTTTTCTGGGGAGAAGGGAGCAGGGGGAGATGCAGCCTGGGAAGTGGCTTTGACAGACGTGACGCTCAGTGCTCTGGTCTAGTTGAAAAGGTGGTGATCCATCAAAGATTAGACTCCATGATGTTGGAGGTCTTTCCCAGTCTTATTGGTCCCATGATTCTATGATTTGGAGAGTCCCTTGGTCCAGGAGAGGACATCCCACCCATTCCCATCAAAACCTGCGAGACATTGCATTGATTCAACCCCAGTTCCAGGACTCAGGGAGCACAGAGAGCTGCAGCCACTGCTCCAAGCAGAGAAGAGCTTGGAATTTTCAGAAGAATTTGGAGCAGTCTGAGCTAAAACACCACCTGCTAAGTTCAAGGGTTGCTGTCCCCAGCAGCTGTCTCACCACCTCGCCTTGCCCAGATGTGTTCAGGGAGGATGGAACAGCATGGGAAGCAAATCCTGAAGGGCAGCAGATGGTCCCAATTCTGCATTAACTCCCTGCTGTAACTGGTGGCAGCTCAGGAGCCCTTCTCCATGGTGTCCCCATGTCCTGGCTGCAGAGGTACCTGTGATATCCCTACCAGGGACACCCACTTCCTTCACCTCCTCCTGCAGCTGAGACTCTGAAAAAGCCACTTTGCTGCTATTTTATTTTCCCCAAACACATCAGTCTAAGAGAAGATATTTTCTCTCGTCACAGATTTTCTCTCAATAAAATGTGACATTTTCCTGCCTTCACCCATTTTTGCACAACATGAGCTCATTCTCTGGTGCCGATTTACATGCAGAACTTTTCAAATTTGCTTTATTTTTTAATTGGGGAAGGAACTCTGCCGCTTTGGTTGCATCCTGACAATTTAAAACCCTGGAGCGAGCTGTTTACAGACTGCCAAATTTCTGTTTAGCGCTCTCCACATCTCTCTTCAAACCTCACTCTTCCTTTATAACCTTGGAAAAATCACAGGGGGATTATTCTAGGGGTTTTTATTAACTTGGACCATGCGTTTCCCCTTGGCTCAGCTGCCTGTAAAATGGGAATAAGGAGAGCTGCTGTATTACCTGTGGGGCAGCTCTGTCTCTCACAATCAACCCGTGCAGCGCTTGGCGTGAGGATTCCTGACGTCAGGGTGGGACTTTTGGGCAGCTGTAGGAATGTGATGACAAATAAGATTTGCGAGAGAGGTAGATGAGATCTTGTTAGCTCTCGGGCAGAGGTGATAATAGATAAGATAAAACCGACATGCCCACACTGCTGTAAAACAAGAAGGGTCGGGCCACTCTCCTGTACCAATTTGCAGCAGAGTACGACGAAACCCCGGAGAACGTCCCAGGGAAATAGGTGCTACTCTGAGCACAGTGTGGGGAGCTGCTTATTTACTGATGGCAAAAAGTGTGGAAGCAGCTGCAAGGAGCCATCAACCTGTGATTGCCCTGGAAAATAATCCCGTCTCCCTGCCTTTCCGCGATCAAGGCTGGAGGAAAATCAATCCGGAGCTGAGATTGGATACAGTGATGCAATATTTATGGCTTTGGCACTCGAGCCAGGCACTGCCTGCTGAGGAGGGGATGAAGTGCAGTTGCTGGTGTGTCCCATGGGTTCCAGAGTGATGTTCAAACGGAGTGGGATCCGTTTGCATCCGTGGGTCCTGCCCTCTCCGCCAGCCCTGCACAAGCCAAGGGATGTAGAGCAGAGCCATAAATTCATCCCCCTCCTGTAATTCCATCAACATTTCCATGTGCAGGAACACAAGGCAAGGAATAGGGTCCCAAAGACATGATACTCCTGCTCTTCCAGGGAGTTTCCCTGATCAGGGCAGGTGTTCCATGCACGGCCACCCTGCAATGACCACTGCCCATAAACCCCTGTCCTGCCATCCCATGGACTCGATGGTCCCACTGGCCTGGGCCCCAGCACCGGAGCTGGCTGGGAAAGGCAGCTGGGAGCTGAATGTGACCTTCACGCTGGAGCCTTCCAGCCACAATCACAGAGGAGACACAGGCAGGGGGTAGCAATGGAGGGGAGGAACAAACGGATCCTGCCGGAACCTTCCCGGGTTTATTAGGGCTTAGCAATTCCTTTGAAACAACGTGAAGACCACTGAGCACCCAACTCCTTGCTTTGCCTGCTGAGAGCATCAGAGAGACGCTCATCCTGGCACACACATGCAGAGGGGCATGGAGGGAACAAGGAGGGCATGGATGGAACAAGGAGGGCACAGAGAGAACAAGGAGGGCATGGAGGTAGCAAAGAGGGCATGGAGCAAGGAGGGTAAGTCCAAAATTCCAGACACCAACCCTGAAAGCCTACTAGAAATAGCCAAACCACCCCAGCCCCATCAGCCCAACCAGCGGCCCAGCAACACCGCCCAGTCAAGCCATGGTGATGCTCCAAGAGCGTGGAAAACAGCAATGGGGCATCCAGCCAATCCTTCCCAAACATCATCAGCAAGGGCACCATTCCCCCTCCCGAGTGACCAGCCCCCTCCATCTCCAGAATTTATAGGGCTGTCCCGGGGACACACCGTCTCCGTAACTGCAGAATGGCAGTTGTAAAAAATCCCATTTGCCAGCATATTAGAATCCTATTAGCGCTCCCGGCGGAGAAATAACGCCGGCCCTCCTGGCGGGATTAAAGGGACTAGGACTCAGCCTCCACAGTTTTATGGCCCTCTCCCCCATTTGCTGATCAAACTGACAGATATAAAGCTGCAGGCAAGAAGTGTCCTTGGCCCATAAGCCCCACGACGAGAAAATGCCTTTGAAGAAACATGAGTGCCACTAAGGAGACTCCGGCGCCGCCAGGAAAGGGAAAGGGGCCATTCCTTCTTCCTCACAGCATCCTCTCCATCAACCCCAATTCTGGAGTAGAAAATGCACAGGGACAGGGTAGGAAGGACAACAGGGCAGTGCCTCCCAGACACACCCCCGTGCAAGGCAGGGTCCTGCAGATAAGGCCCAGCGAACCCTGGCTTGTCTCCTGGCTGTTTAAAGGACCTGTTTTCACAAAACACCAGGGGTTGTATAATTACTGGGAGGATCACTCACAAATATCTACTGATTGTCTGGGAATGCTGCAGGGAAAAATGGCTATTCCATAAAATCAAGCCCCATCCCTGTAATTGTTCAAGGCCGGGCTGGATGGAGCTTGGAGCAACCTGTTCTAGTGGAAGGTGTCCCTGCCCATGGCAGGGGGTGGAGCAAAATTATCTTTAAGGTCTCTTCCAACCCAAACCATCTTTTGATCCTCCCTTATGCCCCAAACCAGCTGCAGATACATTTCACACGCAACAGGGTCCTCCAACACATCTCCACGCAAAATATTCTCTTCTTCTACAATATGATTTTCCTGCTTTTTGTGGCACAAGGATGCCCAGCCAGAGCAGGGCTGAAAATACCTCAGCACAAGGAAGGGTTGGGTTTTATTCCCTCCAAAGACACACACACAGAGCACACAGATGCTCCCAGGGCATGTGTGCTGCCTTTTGGGATCTTCAGGGAATTGCCTGCCCGCTGGGAGCCCCATGCAGAGGAGACAGCGTGGGGCTGGACTGGGAAGCCCTGGCAGCTTTCCCAACTCTCCGGGTTCACCAGTGCAGCGTCCTGGGGAGAATAAATAAATAACTGCAGACTGCTTGCTCAGCACTGCTGTAAATAGTTCATGAGTTCCAGGAGATTTATTTCCCTCTCCTCGTCTTAACGAGCCCACAGCTGCCACGGAGGGACAGGGAGGTTCACAGGCTACAGCCACCAACCAGCGTTCCCTGGGGCCAGCAAGGACCCCTGCTACGCACGGCACCGGCGAGCGGGATTTTTGGGAACAGCACACGCACACCCACCGGCATCGGCACATCCAGCAGCTCGTGCTCGCGCCCATTCCCAAGCCCAGGATTTATAGGTCCACATGCCAATGAGCAAACGCTTTTTCCAGCCTTCGAGGATTTGTTACGAGGTCCTTGGCGGTGATCCCAAGCGCTGCCTGCCTTCCCCTTGAGACGGCTCTATCCACCAGCCATTAGGAAGACACTTCCCAAGAGATTTACAGTGTGGTCTCATACAAACCCAGGAGACCCAGTCGGGCTCCCAGGGAAACTGTCTGTCCCCAAGGGGTTTGCAGTGCCAAGAGGACATGGGAAGTATTACGAGCTAATGAAGAGGTGTAAGTGTGACAGCCACCCCGGGGACAAACACAGCTGAGGACTGCACAAGGAGGAAACTATTCATCCAAGCTTTCTTTTTGAGGTCCCTGCTTTATTTCCAAAGCAAACTTGGCCAGACGGAGTTGTTGCAGGGGAATTTCTCCCATGTCACCTCTCCCTTGGAGCCATCTAACAAAAGGACCAGCAAAGCGTGTGAGCTCCAGCGGGCACCCACCCCTCCTCACAGCAGAGCTGGTGCTGTAAAGGCTTTATCAATCCCCGGAGCCATCCAGCCTCCCCTGCTAGGTCTCTTTATTATGTGCCTTGACATTTCCAAGGGTTATATTTCCGCCTGTGAGAACCATCAGTCCAGCAGCACACAGTAATATATGGAGTAATAGAGTCTCAGCACAGCAGGTTTAATCTCGTATTGCTGAAGCCCCTGGTGTCCTAGCTGAAGTAAGTTTGTCATTAGGAATTCCTTTCTCCCGACCTTGTTTTGTTTGGGGTTATTATTTTACCCCTAAAGAGAAGAGAAACACTCAAGATTGATTTATGGCTCTCCCCTTTCTCCCTGTGCAATGCAAACTGGCAAGCTCCAGGCAGGAGGAGAGGAGAGGGAGAGAGCCCAGCGCTTGCTCCCCCCCGCCAGGCAGCACAGCCACCCCGTGCCACAGCCACCACCAGCTGGGTGACACCTCGGGGACCCCCTTGAGCCCTGAGCAGGGTCAGAGCCCTGTGCAGCAATGACTCCACAGCTTCACCCCAGCAGATTTACCAGCAGAGCTCGGAGCCAAGGAAGATTAATGATCAGCCCTGGTGCATCCGCCAATTCAATGAAAGGGGCAAGGCAGGGGAAAGGAATATAATCGGGATATTTTCTACAGTGCCAGCTTGGATTTGGAGGGAGAAAGCAGCAAATAGGGCAGCAGAGACTGAAAATTCAGAATTCTTCTGCACCTTTCGTAGGCTATCCAAGGGAAACGGGTTGAGCCCTAAAAGCTGAAAGCATTTGGAGCAGGTCGAAGATACGCTGGAGGAAATAACCTGCCTGGACAGGAGAGGGGCCCAGCACTCCCATGCCCAAGGATCGTCTTCCTTCACTCTTTGGAGCCTCAAATTTATGTCCCCATCCAAACGCGACACTTGGGAGAAGACGCCAGTATAAAACCAGTCCATTTTCTCTAGGTATCCCAAGCATCTGGGAGAGATCACAGGATGGAATCACGGAATAGCTGGAGTGGGAAGGGACGTTCTAAATGTAATCTAGTCCTGCCTGTGCATCCCAGCACCTCCCCATGGTTGCAACAGCAGTGGGAGCATTTCCACAGGAGCCCAGAACAAGGCTTGAACACGAGTCTGCAGATCCTTAATGTGCTGTGCCCTGATGGCCGTGAGGATTTTCAGGCTGTTACACAAAAACCAGGATTAAATCAAGCCCGGTAATGGGGCTGGCAGCCTTCTGGAGCCATCTAAGGCCAAGAGGGCCCAGGGGACAGAGCGGCTTTGTGCTCTGCTACTGCGCGGCTCCGAAAAGGAGGGGATGAGGTGGCGAGAGCTGGGACACAGATGCACGTGGCAGTGCCAGACACCAGCCTGGAAGCCCCACACAGAGAGGCTGCCCCACTACATCCAGCTCCAGCTGGAAAGCAGAAACACCACCACAGCCTCCAGTTCCTCAGAGCCCTTCCCAGTCCCCTAGGATAGATGAGAAATACTGAAAGGCTTTATCTCAGACCCCCAAAGCACAGGAAAATCGGGGAAAGTGCCAAACACGCCATTCCCAAACAGAAACACCAGCTGAATGAAAGGACTTGGGAAGCCTGTCCACACTCGGGGCCTTGGGAATAGGTTTTGCTCTGTTGTAGGAGCTTTACTCCTTGCTGCATTTGATTGCTGCTTTCCCCTGGAGCATGGTCATCCCTGAGATCATCGCTTCATGGAGGAACGAGATAAAAAGGTGCCAGGAATGACGCCAAAACCCCTTAATCCATCCAAGGCTAGCTGACATTTCCCAGCTGAAATCTCTGGCTCTATCAGAGCAGGAGATGCTCTGGCAGGTACCACACAGCAAATCTGAGGACATGGACACAATGAGAGGCTTCACTCTGATGTCCTGGCCATGCCAAGGAGCTCAGTTGGCCTCTGCAATCCATAGATTTCCATTTGGGAAAATAATCGCAAAAGTTTAGGGGTGCTTTGGGGGTCATCCAGGTGCACCTAAGCAAGCAGGAGCCACGTGGACTTGCAGAAGTCCTTTGGGGCAACAAATGCTGCTGGATAAACCCAGTGGGACTTTCGGAGCAAACCCATCGCCGCTCTGCACTGGCTTCTAAAGCCTCCAGGAACCAGCAGGTACGAGCTGGAGGGGAACGAGTTGGAGCTGAGCGTGGCACCCTCCGGTTCTGGGGATGTGTCCCCGCTGTGTGCTGTGATAGCAGCTCATCCTGACTGTCCATGGCAGCGGAAGGACACCACTGGCTCATAAATATGCAGAGGCAGGGCCAGAATTAACATCTTTAATGAAATTAAACACAGGCGAGAGGGTTCTTTGCCTGACCATGGCTTAGGAAGCATGAGAGCAGATCATGGAGAGAAGCGAGTCCTGGATGCTGCCTGGCAAAAACATCCTTCCCTCCTCCTGGCATCTGCACTCCTCTCCCAGCCCCCTCCACTTCAGGAGCCACAGAAAGATACCCACGGCAAACCCACGGGTATGGGAGCATGAGGAGCAAATATTGAAGGCATGCTGTAGCTCCTAAACCACGAGGATCAGACCCAGCCATGCTGGAGCAGCCTGGGAATCCCAAAACAGCACGGCTGGGATCTCCAGACGAGGCTGTGGACTCCTACGTTCCCCCCAGATATCAGGGCAGCCTGTCCCTCCGGCGGGAGAAAGGGATCCTCTCTCACCAGCAAATCAATCACGGCTGTATTGATTACATTTCAATTAGCAAATATTCCCGTGGGATGGTGGGCGGGGCAGAACCGGAGAGGCCGTGACAGGGCTGGTGGGAATATTGAACCTGCCTTACAGAGAGAAACACATCCCAACCCAGAGGCACCTCTTGTGCCTCTTGCCACAGCCAGAATCCCTGGGAAAAAAAGGCCTAAAGACTCCCTGTTGGATGAGAAGAGCCCTGTGCTACGAACCCCAGCCATGCTGCCTGGTCCTGGTGCACGTTCCTGTTTTCCCAGCTCCTTGCTTCTTTCCCAATCCACTCATTTTCATGCTAGTCAGGATGGCAATCAGTCCTTCCCACGGGCACGGGGACCACGGCTGAACCTCACAGCCCCAGCTAAAGCAAGAAGGGCTTTTTCCCGGTGCAGAAGTGATCCCTGTCTTTCCTCACCATGTCTCCAGTGGCAAGGGCAGCGTATATCTGCCAGGAATGTACACTGTTTAATCTACACCAGCAGCCCTTTCAGAGGCTCCAGCTCCATCAATAAGACTTTCCACAGGGAAGTAATTTCAGGATCACTGACTTCTCTCACACAGAGCATCTTGATCTGGCCCTTGGATGTTGCAGCATCACAGCAAAGCGTTTCCTGCAAAGGTTTGGGGCTGGAGAGCCCAAACCCCAGCTCGCTGCGGGGTTAGGAGACCCTTATGGCACTGAAGGAGGCTGAAGTTTCTCCCTCTCTTTTGTCAGGTCAAATTTACTGCAACAAGAGAGAGTTTCAGGAGAGATTTGTCATTGTTTGTGGCAGTTTGGAAAGCTCCTAAATATGCTCAGTGCAATCGTGAATGTAAATTGAATAGAAGGAAAAGCAATTTGCGAGGCATTAAAATCCCTCTGCAGGTTCCTTTGAAGTGATCGATGTCTTAAACCACGATGTTATCTCCACGTAACCGAGTTGGGCAACGCAATCCAATCCCTGAAGTCATTCCCTTCTCAGGTAACTTATCAGCCCATGGACCACATTCGATCCCGACCTCTGCAGGCATCGCTGTGCCTGCAGAGCGCTCCCCTCCCTATCTCCTAGCGCACCTTTATCGCAGGGGAAGGGAAGGGAGGGACCTGGCATAGCCAAATTTTGGGATGCACGCGCCTGGCCTGGCTGAGCTGCCTCCGAGCAGCATCGCAGCCCCTGCGAAAGGGGGCCAGGGTGGCTTCAGCTCCTATTTTTGCACGATGCGTCAAAACCAGGTGGCACCGCTGGGTGTGACGCTGTTAACCTCGAAGAAGTGCAGTTCTCAACCCCGTGCAGCGCGGCCTCGCAGCTACTCAGCTCCTCCACCCAACACGGACAGTCTGCAGCCAGACGGGAGCGATCGCCGCATCCCCGTTGCCTGCAGGAGGGATTTTTTTGGGAGGATTGTCATCACACTGGGCGCCTGGCAGATTCCTGTGTGCCGTGATGCAAGCCCCAAGGCAACACGTGGAATCTAGACTTGCACTCATCAAACTCCCGGACCATTCCCACAGCCTGTGCATCTCCACCGTGAGAAGGTGTGTGTGTGTCCACTGGATTAAGGATTATGGAGATTTAAGAGTTTTTATGAGTTTTCACGAGATGGGAATTAGCAAAAAGCCCGGACGGCTCCAGGAGCAGCTGTGCCAAACCACCGCTGGAATGAGCACTCTGTGATGCTCTTTTGGTAGGGATCCCTGGATCCTGGATCCTGGAGAGCACGCAGAGCACGTGCATGAGAAGCTGCAGGTGCCCTATCCCTGGAAGTGCTCTAGGCCAAGCTGGACAAGGCTTGGAGCAACCTGGACGCTTGGAGAAATGGAAAGGAGAAATCACACGGGAAAAGATGAGCTTTAAGGTCCCTTCCAGCCCAAACCAGTCCATGATTCTGTGAGCTGCGAGGCTGCTTCCCATCAACCCACCCGCAAGGAGCAAAGGGGCCGTGTGGGCCGGGTGAGGTTCGATGCACCACGGGAAGCGGCCGCGACGCGGAGCCGATGAGGAGGATACGAGAACTGGGACAGAACAGACAATGATCCGCCGAGCCCAGGCTCCCGCCTCCCCCCGTGACCGCTGCTCCCGGCATCCCGGGGCACCCGGCTGCAGCAGGCAGATAGGCAAGGATTCCTCTGCAGGAAAAGTTCCTTCCTAATCATATTAGCTGGAGCTGGGCCCGTGCCCTGCAGCAGCAGGTCAGTATCTATTTCAAAGCTTTCACTTACGAAAATAAATTTGCTATTAGCGCTGCGGACCTCTGGCGCATGTATAAGCAGGAGGTTTGGGGAGTGGGTTTGGAGCAAGGGGAGAAAGCAAGGAAGGAGTGAGACAGCAAAGAGGGAAGCGGGAGAAAGGGTTAAAGCTCCCTCCTTCCCTCCCAGCCCGGGCAGAGGAGCTGCTCTCAATCAGTGTGTGATTGCAATCAGCGGGAAGGTGCCGTTTGCATTAAACAGAGCAGACAGGGGAAAAAAAAGACAAGACAGGCTGTGCAATCTGAAAAATTTATGTAAAAATCACAAACAACAATAAAAACCAGCTTTTTTTTTTTTTTTCCCCTCCCTCTGCTTCTCCTTGTTATTATTTTCCCCAAGGGCAGAGAGCCGGGATGGAGCAGGGAGCCAGCACTCCCGGTGCTCCTCTGCCGTACCTAAATCCGCCCTACATCAAACCTTGCAATCAGCCTCTCCTTTACTACTAATTTTGCCTCATGTTTTTTAATTAAATTTGCCGCTTCCTTCAAATACCAGTCAATGAACCATCCACGTTTCCTCCAAACACCCTTGAAAATGCGGAATCAGACAAATAAGCGCGATGATACCCAAAGAAATGTCACTGAAGAGGCGTTGCCCGGAGCATGCATGGCCACAGCAGGAGCCAGGGAGGAGAACTGGGGTAAAACACGGAAAACTTGGCCGCAGAGGATTTTCAGCGAGCTCAAACTGCAGTAGCAACACCCAACCTGCTCGACAGAACTTCAGGAAGAAAGGTAGCGACAATCCTGAAGATGGCACTCCTGGGCTACCCTTCCCAAGCCAACCTCCCTTCCTGACCCTCCCCAGCCAGAGGGTGCCCAGCACCCTGAAGAGGGATCATTCAGAGCTCCTCCAAACTCTCCAAGGGTGTCCAGGTCGGCTGGGAAAAGTGTACTTCCTTCCCACCCTTCCACAGCTACTCTTTGGTTTCAAAGGCAGCTCCTGATAAGGGATTTGAGGCCGAAGACCAAGGAAAAAGCAGGCTGAGAAACTTCAGGAGGAGCGGCGCATTCGGTGAGAAGGCAGAAAAAAAGGAGAAGATTTGTCTTTCATCGATTTGACATTTGCTGCTTTGTGGTTTCTCTCAGAAGCATCTCCTGACTGCGCACCACCAGACAGGGGGGCCACCTGCTCCGTTCATTCACCTGGATCCCCTGTGCCAACCTGGGACCAATTTATTGCACCCGGACTCAATGGGAATTGGATGAACTACGACAGTTTTGCTCGGTGTTTCTCTTTGAGGGCTGAGGCTCGTTTGAACAGGCAGCTCAAAGGGAAGGGAAAGGGCCTTTGAAGCCCCCCGCGGTGTGGGACTGCATGAAAAAGGCCCCTGAGCCGCCACCGACTCGGTAACACCCTCACTCCCTTTGTGCCGGGGCTCGCTCGCTCCTCCCTGGAGCATCGCTGAGAGCTCGGGACTGAGCCCACACAAGTCCTCGTTGCTCCACAGGAGCCACGTCCAACCCTGAGCAGGCGAGAGCTTAGTGTGGAGCAGACAGGACTAACTGTGCCTCAGCGGGGCTGTCACCCTCCCACCAACAAACCTTCCCAAGCCATCGTCCAACAATGGAGCGCCTCGGGCCAGCAGCTGTAAGACCTGGAAAGGGGGGAAGACTTCTGGGAGCGGCTGGAAGCAATTTTACCAATGATACGGAGCGAGAGTGAATCCTAAGACGCATTTTGAGCATCACAAATCTTGTGGGTGAAGACCCAACCTCAGCTACGTCTGAAGCTCCTCCACGTTCTCAGTTGCCTCGGGTTTGGCATTCCAGCGCAGCACAGGGGCATATTCTGCATTGAAATGGACAAGGAGCTTTTCCCAAAGACGGAGGGGGAAGGTGGGAAGGCAGCATTCCAGCCTTGGGGGGATGGCAGGAGGATAATCAGGCGCCTTTTCCCCCTTGTCCTCACATCACCTTGAGCACGGTGACTTCCAGAAGCATTAAACCCAGGACAGCACCCGCAGCAGGGCGTTCCGAGGGCTGCAGCGACAGGATCAGGCAGCACCGGTGCCAACCAGAGGCTTTATTAGGCTCATTTATTTATTCATTCATTTATTTATTTATTTGTTCATTTATTTATTTATTTCTCTGAGCAGTGGGTGTTAGCCTGAGGTGAGTGAAGAAGCGCCGGCCCTGGGAGACAGGGT
>VZTI01002482.1:107995-153573 GCA_013397865.1 Struthidea cinerea | reverse complement strand
TTTTTTTTTTTTTTTTTTTTTTTAAAGCTGCCTTGATAAGGAATTTACCAGGGCAAAATGAGTTTACACCGGAGCTCGGAGTAGCTAAAAGCAGCAGTTTGCTGGGGACTCGGAGGCTGCTGCCTATACTATCTCTCTATCATCACATATATCCTTCTATCTAATCTATCTAGCACCATATATACCCTTTAGCTCGCCAGCTCCCACAATCCCTGCCCTCTATCCATCATCCACCTATTCATCAACACACATCCAGCTCTATCCACCTAGCCATCACTATAAATATCCCATCCATCCATCTCTCTCAATCTATCTCTCATCAGAGAGACCCTTTGCCTACCTACCTGCGGATATATCCCCATCCATACCCACACACCCCCCTTGTCTGTCCATCTGTCATCGGCAGAGCGCTCACCTCCTCTCCCCCATCCCTCACCGCACGTATCCTCCCATCCGCCGGCCCATCCATCACAGCCTCTTGCTGCAAGGGGCTCGGTGCCTCTCTGCTCCATTTACTACCCGAGGGCACCAGATATTTCCCTGTGGATCACTGGATCCATAGCCCACCAAGCAGCAGCCCCGGAGAGGGGATGGAGCGGGGTCGGGGCTGGGAGAGGCGCTCTGAGCCAGTCGAGGAGACTCAGCGCTGGAGGGGATGTGGAGTGCCCACACTGCTGAGCGCTGGGCTGGGCTGCAGGAGCAAGGAGAGAGCTCCCGGTCTGGGCAGGAGCAAGCCACGGGAATGCACAAAGCCCGGGCACCCACTCGCTGAGCACCTTCTGCAAGGAGCATCAGTGCCCTGTGTCTCCCCGGATCCTGCCCAGCCCCTCTGGCAACTGCAGGAGGAGAGGAATTTTCCTTGCACAGATGTACAGGCCACCCGGGCTCCAAAAATGCCGTGTTCCCTCCCCAGATCAGCCGCTGACCAAACCACATCGTACCCGGCCCCTCACCAACTGCCAGGCTGGCACAGCGCCTCCAGGCTGGAGCCAAAGGCAGCTTAGGCTCGGGATGGTAGGGGGAGGATGCTGCCGAGTGGCACCGAGCCACAAAATTTGCCAGAGAGAAGAAAACACCCAAGCAGTGCTTAAAAACTGAAAGCTGTTACTTTAATTACGGGCTTTCTGCTTTATCACCAATAGCGTTTCTCACACATTCATCAGCAAACCTGGTAATAAATCAATCGTGGGTAGCCAGGAGCTGCAGTCTGGCTCCTTCCCTTTCTCTTCCCTGCTCCCTGCGAGCTCTCACACCATTAGTATGCAGTCCGGCACTGCCAGTCTGTGCATTCCTCATCGGCTTTGGGCTGGAGCTGGTATCAAGCGGATGCCCCCAGCACGGATTTCACACAGCCAGCTTTGCCTGTGGGGAAGGCAGGCGCTGGCGGAGGAGATGGTGGACGTGCCTGTGTCTCTCAGGGCACGTGCACAGTCCTGGCTGCACACTGTAGGGATCCTTCTGCACCCACGGGGAACCTCAGGATGGGAGGAAGACAGGGATGGGGCAGGGTACTCGTGTCCCACAGCTGGGTAGGCATCAGCTGCTGTGCACGTTCCTGCTCCGTCTGCTCCTTGTTTTGTGCCCAGAAATCCCGACGGCAAGGCCGGGATGGGGGCTGTGGGCACATTGGCTGAGCAGAGGGGGGACCCCGGCCTCGGCTACCAAAGCTTTTCCATGCACGGACACCGGTCCCGCACACAGCCTGCCTGGCAGGACGCTCGAGGCTCGGGAGAACCACGTGAAGGTGTTTCCCTGTGCCTTTGCTGTGCCCTTGCACTTGAGGCAGCCATGAAAAGCCAGCTCTTCTACCTGCCCCGCACCCAAAAAAGTCAAATTTTCAGGTCAGCTGGGATGGTGCAACATCCAGCCATGCTGCACTGAGGCTGCCAGTGTTATCCCTGCACACACCAATTCCTGGAGAGGATACTGCATGTCCCGACTGCCCACAACTCCCAGAAAAGGCCAAATCCTCCTGTCTGGATCTTGCTGGAGCAAGATTCAGCAGTGGGAACTGAGGCTGAGGATGTTGACCCTTGCTGAGGACTCCGTGCATGGGCTGTTTGACACCTGCCCTCTCCTTGACCTCCCGCTGTCCACTGCAACAAAACCAGCAACAGCTCTGCTGCTGAAACACAAATTAAACTATTCCAACCCTTTCATTTCCCTGTCACCTCTGCCAGCTTCCCAAATCTATTTTTTTCCTCCTATTTGAGTGTTTCTGGGTTCGCTCCACTGAGGCAGAGGTACTCCCCTCTCCCCTCTCCCCTCGCTGATACCTGCTGCCTCCCATCAGCCATGTGAGGGCTGCACAGATGTGCACACAGCAGCCCAGATGTGCACGGCACACTGCCAGGCAGCCGGGGTGACGATGGAGAGGGAGCAGCCTCTCACCTCCCAAAATGAGGAGATGGAGTCCCTCCAAGTGCTACTGGAGCGAGTGTGCAAATCCAATTGACCTTGAACACTAATTGGCCCTCTAATTGACACTCAGCAGAGAAGCAAAGGGCCGAGAGGAAATTCTGTTTCCAGAGGAGGTGGCCAGGGAAGGGGAGCAGCCATCCCTCCATGCTGTTTCGGCGGGGATGAAAGGACACATCTCCACGTTTAACCAGGAAAATCCCTTCCCCGAGGCTCATCCTTGGGAGCGGGAGCCAGCCGGACATTCTGGGACCGCAGTGCCAGGGAAAGCGTCCCAAGGCAGAGTCACACGCCCTGCCATCCTCACAGAGCCCCACGCAGGATCACGGGCGTCTTCCCGGGATCTCTCCCAGCCTGTTCCCAGCAGAGATCGGCTCCAGCCCTCCCTGTCGGGGTTTGCATCCCCGGCATGCACCGCCTGCCTCCCCCCGTCGCTGTCCCCTAATCTCGCCCTCCCACACCGACACACACATTTCCCTCTGCTCATCCCCTCCTTCAGCCCGGCGTCAGGAGCTCCAGGCTTGACATTTTCATCTGCAGGTTCTTTACAGGAGGGCACATCCGAGGAAGCGGTCACAGGTGATTTCCCCGCGCTGCCGGCTCCGCTCCGCGCGGAGCCGCTGGGGGCAGATTCCTCACTGCAGATATCATTAATCCTGCAAATCCCCAAATCCCACCCTCCTGCCGCCCTCGTCCTGGGGAATGTGGAGCCACCACAGGCTAAAACTGGCAGCAGCCAGAGTCCCGCAGGAGCTCCTGCTGTCCTGGCTGCTCCTCCCTCCACAGTCCCAGGGCAAAGAGGAGTCCCACGGGCTGGGTCCTGCCTGGTCCACGGGCAATTGGAGCAAACAAGGAGGGAGTAAGAGCGGCCACGGCAGTGCTTCCCAGGCAGGGAATTGCTGGGATCACGCCTGATTTGGATGCAGCAACGGATGGACTGAATTCCAGGCTGGTCCTGCTCTTAGGTGGGGAGAGGCTGAGGAGCGTCACCTGCAAACCTAAACCCAGCCCTTAACGCGCTTTCTTCCAGAAGATACAAACTGATACCGAGTGATTGCACCAACAGAGGCGGAGGGAGACTCATCTGCTGCGACTCCTGCCAGGAGCTGCTGCTGAACTGGAGAAAATCCTCCTCTTTGGGGCTGCTCCTGCAGAAGGGACACTTGAGCTCCCAGCTCAGGTGAGCTCCATCACCGTCTGCATTTCTCAGGCGGATGGTCAGGAAGGAGATGAAGTCGTGCCTGCAGCCACCAAGCTGCTGCCCTGCCCCAGCTGGCACAGCCTGCCCTGAATCCTGATGCCACTGGTAAATCCCCCTCTAGCAGGGATGGTGTCCCAGAACCGTCGGGCATCACCTCCGCCCTCAGCAACGCTCAGAGCCCAGACCAGCACACAAACGAGGCCCCGGTAAAACCCAGCACTCCTGGCTCACAGCTCACAGCGGGAGCGGGATGGGAAGGTGCCATCCCGGGGAGCTCCCAGTTCCCAGCCTGGCAGCACACCCAGGAGCTCCCCAGCTGCTGCTTTCTTCACCCAGTTGCTGCTTTCTTCACCCAGTTGCCTCCCTGACCATAACTACTCCTTAATTATTTAACGTCTGCAAAACACCTCGAGACTTTGCATGGGAAGGGAGATGAACTGCACGACCCAAAATTGGTCTTTTCCATCTCGAACTCCCTGCATTTTATCCTGGGATGAAAGGAGCTCTATTAGGCAAAGCATCAGTATTATTAGATTTCCTTGGAGCCCTAACACACGGATATTAGATTATTACTGCAGATGCATTTCTAAGGCACTCATCACCAGAGTATCTGAGTATCAATTACACAGATTTAGAGATAAAAAACGCTTTCCCCCGGAGAACAGGGTACAAAACCCCTTCTCTTTTTGCCTCCTTTCCCCATCTCTTCCAAATACATTAACCTCCCTCCCACTGCCTTCTGCAGAGCTGGAGCTGCTTACGAGGAAAGCTCTCGGGTTGATGGGCAACCCTGCAATCTTTGAAACATCTGAAGCAGCAAAAGCTTTTTGTAAAGACTGGCAGGAGTCAGCTGAAGAGATTTCAATGTGCAAATGGACATAAAAAGATGCAAGAGGGGGAATGAAACGGTGGATTTATTGTTCTAAGGACAAAGGATTTGCTATTAGATGAGATGACCCCACGGCCTGGCTCCAGCTCCTACAGGTCACGGTGCACAGAAAACCCATCCTGCTTTTGGGGTGAAAGGGAAAAATGGGAAAAAGTTCAGGTTTGACTGTGCTGATAAGGTCTCTGATAATTCCCTGCCTTACCATTGCCATTATGCTAACCCCTAGCAACACCACAGGAACTGGGCTGGATATTGAACACACAAATCCACGGCTGGAAGTGCTTAAAGGCTGAAGAGAAAAGATCAAAGTTTGAGAGGGGAAAACACGGAGAAGGGGCTTGGCCAGGATCGCACGGCTGGGACCAAACTGCTCCTCACCGCCCAGGTCCCAGCACACACAGGGACCACGCCACAGCACCCCTGCCTAACTCACTCCTTCTTGCCCTTTCAGCTGATCTTGCTTCCAAAAACACTAAATATCACAATTAATTTAATCTGAATGCATGTTCTTTCATTTCAGCTGCTGGATCCAGAGATTGTGATTTGGCCCAGCTTCAGAGCAAAGCATCAAATCCATTCCTTTCACCAAGCCAAGCCCATTCCAACCCACAGGTAAATACTTCAGGACTACACTCAGGAGGTGCTTCCAGACCCACAACAGCCCCCTCAGCAAGCTGTCAGAAGGGGCAAAACCCAAACAAAACCCCTTAATTCTCTTTCCAGACCAGGATCCCATCCCCAGTGTGGGTTCACACTGCCTTGCGAGCCCAGCCCAGCTGCCCGGCTCATCCCAAAGCCCCTCCTGCATGGCTGGTGGAGACAAAGCCGCTGCTCCAGCCAGCCCAGCTTTGTATGTCGGCCAGAGCAGCCACTGGGCAGCAGGGAAAGCAGCCCTACCTCACCGAAAAGCTTTCAAAAGCACCTCCTGCTTCTATCCACGGGCAGGACTCAGAGCCAGGATAAGGCAGGATGCTCCTGCCATCCCAGCTCTGCCCCACCAGGACCAGGAGCCCTATGTGTCAGTCTTGGAAGGGACCTTAAAAATCATCTTCTTCCACCCCCTGCTGTGGGCAGGGACACCTTCCACTGCCCCAGGTTGCTCAAAGCCCCATCCAGCCTTGCCTGGAACACTTCCAGGGCTGGGATGTGTGCGGCCCTTCCAGTGGTCAAGTGCAACCTCCAAGCAACGCAGCTCGTGGCATCCAACTGACTCGACATCCCTGGGATGGGCCAGATGTCCCTTTGGGTGGCAGCTGCCGGCCCTGGGAGTGCTGTCCCCAGGGTTAAACACTCTGCAGGATAACTGGGAAGGCCCAGCTCACGCACCAGATGATTTGGATGCTGCCATGAGCCTGACTCCTGCCCTACGGGGAAAACCTGCGTGGGAGGGATGAAGGAGAGCCAGGGTCCAGCTCTGGGACACTTTAAAGGGAGAGGGCTTGGGGCCTGACGCAGAGGGAGGGAGCACGAGCTATGTCAGGGGATCGGGCTATGTCAGAGCAGGGCATGGTGAGCAAAACAACCACCAACCCCAGAAGCAGAGCGTGCCTCCTGCCCCAGCACCACAGGATGCTCACAGCAGCACCCGGCCACGGGGTTGGCACAGGGGGATGGGAGCCAGCACCGACCGTGGGTGCCAGGCACAGCCAAAGCTCAAATGTTAAAGAATAAAGCCCATTGCCCTCTTCTGAATGATCTCACAGTTACAAGGTCGATGCTCTTGGTCCTCACTCAGGCAGAGGTGCAGTTTGACCTTGTGCTGCTGCCCTAAGCGTGGCTGTAAAGGCCCTGTCCAGCCCCAGCCAGGGTCAGGCACCAGCAGCTCTTCTGGTCATCTCCCAAATCCCTGCCGAGCTCCCAGCGGAGCCTGGGGATCTCCCTGCTAACACCCCCCAGGACTGCAGGTCTCCTCCCCAGCACCCCCACGCAATTCCATCACCGTCTTCACTGCCTGTGCTGGGGAGGAAAAGCTATTCCAGCACATCACCTGCCCTGCACAGATTTATAAAGAAGAGGAGGGAGGTTTCCCAAAGGTTCAAAGACCCATCTGTTCCTCCTCTCCTGTAGCTTCCCCTCCATCTCAAGCATCTCTCCGTGTTTCAGGAGCAGCCTCAGAAATCGATGCTCACTGAATCACAGTTAGATCCTTTGGTTTATTTATTATTTTCCCAGCTTGAACTCAAACCTCCTTCCGCATGGCAAGAGCAGGGGATGAACCACGCGGCATTTCACAAGCACAAGCTCTGCGGGAGGGACGAGACAACAGCGAGACACGGGAAGGGCAGGAGACCTTCCCTCCCAGCACACTGTTTCAGACACCACCAGGTTTCCAAAGCCCAGAATGGTTTGGATTGGAAGGGAACTTAAAGTCCATCTCATCCCAACTCCCTGCCCTGGGCAGGGACACCTTCCATTATCCCAGGTTGCTTCAACCCCAAATCCAACCTGGCCTTGGACACTTCCAGGGGATCCAGGGGCAGCCACAGCTTCTCTGGGCACCCTGTGCCAGTAAGGAATGACCCGGTGCAAGTCAGCGATCAGCTGCTGGATGCAAGATCTGGGAGAAGAAGGTGGTCTGTGCATGCCTGCTGTTGAATAAGAGTTTTTCTGAGTATTCTGGGTTTTGCATCGCCTGGGCTGTGCTCAACACACCGGCCCTGCTGCAATTCTCCTGCGAAGGCCGGGTGAAGGAGAAAAGCAGGCAGTTACCAGAAATCGCCGGCAGCAAGGACAGAGGGACACCAGGGCACACGCCCTGCTCTGATATCTTCACCAGCAATGTCTCTCCATCACCCTTCTGCTCATAATCCGCCACCTTTACCCCAGCCAAGCATCCAACACTTGGATCGAGGTTGGATGTCGAGGATGTTGGATGTCGAGGATGCTGGATGCTCACGACAACACCTTTGAAACAAGGAGGCAGGACCGGCGAGTTCCCACCTTGGCTCTGCCCGCAGTGACACTGGGCAGCTCACAGGAGTTTCCACAACGGGCACCAGCTCCTTACACCCCCCACCAGCAGGATCCAGACCCATGGAGGCTTTCCCAAACCCCTGTCCCCGCGAGCAGAGCCCTCCCGCAGCCCTGCGCTCGCTGCTTCCCAGCTGGGGCTCACCTCAGCCGAGTTAATTGCAGAGACGGCAGCGCCGGAGCAGAAAGCAACCGGCGGGGCTCTCTGGAAAAGCCAATTCCCACAATACGGAGCTGATGGGATTTCTGTGCGGAAGAGGGCAGAGAGGGGCAGGGGTGAGGGAGCTGAGCGTGTCCCAGACAATCGCTCCGCCGGCGCTAACCTGCGGATAAATAGCCAGCGCCGACATCTGCTGAGAAATACCTTTCCCGCTCCACGCTGAGAATTGCAATCTAATAATATCCCAACTGCCCCCCCCTCCATCCTTCTCCATCCCTCCCCCACCCAATTACCGAGCCTGACATTATCCGTCATCTTCCCTTTGTGTCGGCGAGAATCCAAACGCAGACGCCGGGAAATTAATAATAATTGTTGTGTCAAAATGCGGGATGTAATCAGGATACGGCGTGGAAGCTAATACAAACACAAACAAATGGTATTTATCCTCCCGAAAGATCCCTCCCCTCCCTTCCCAAAGGGCTGCTGATGATAATACTCATGGAAGAGATGAATCAGTGCTAATATAGGGATTAGGAATAGATCCCAAACCCCAGCCTGGGCTGCAATCAAAAGGAGCGCTCTTAATTGAAATTAGAGCTGGGATTTCGGTGCCTCTGCAGAGATGGGTTAAGCCCATCGGGGCTAAACAGAAGGGAAAATAAAAATAGCATCTTTATTCAAGAACAAGAAGGTGGGAAGGAGAAAAAAGATCCTCTCTGGCTTCGACACACCTGGTTTGCTCAGTCTCGGCTTTGGAGCTGGATTTTGTCCCAGCACCGATTCCCGCAGGCAGGGCAGAGACGATGCTCCTGCTTCTCCCTCAGGCCTCTCTCTGCCTTTTCAGCTCGAGAAGGGTTCAGAAAGGATATTTCAAGATCAAACCGCACCTCCCATGCTCTGAGGGAACCCAGGGCAAGCTGGGCTCGGGGTCCTGTTCCCGACTCTTTCCTGAAACTTTTTACCGCTCTGCAAGTGAAACGTGCTCTTTCCCCCGATGCTCACGCCAGCAAAGATAAGCGCTCTCGCTTTCATTCCTTTTATTCAGAGGCACAAAAGGAGAGGAAAAGACCACCTGAAAAAAGGCACAACTCCTGCTTTTGTTACTGCTTCATTTCCCACATCCCTCTGCGCCCCAGGGCCACCTGGACCGATATCCTCGGCAGTAAAAAGATAATTTTACCAACCAAGCCCATTTGAACCATTTATTCAGCGGGGCTGAATTCTTCCCAGATCCCAGTCCCAGGCAAGAGGGATGCTCAGGAGCCAGGTGCTTGATGGCAGCATCTCACTTTCTCCCTTTCCCAAGGTTTTGGCCATTACTGACTCCTCTTCCTGACTCTCTCCCACCCTGAGTGATCCCTCTCCGTGGATGTCACTCAAAGGAGTCTAACACACATGAGAAGCAGAAAATGGGATCCAGGCACAGACTATTCCCACGAGCGTATTAGCAATTCCTGTGCTTTAATTCCAAATTAGATTTTACGTCTCAAAACAGGTTTCTCAATTCTTGGCTTGGGCACTGTGCCACTGTCAGTGACTTTTTCTAGCACATACAAACCCAGACCAAAAACTGGCCCCAGAATAAATCACCCAGCTCCAAACCCTCCCGCTGCCAAAGGCTGGGATTTGGCTCTGACCTTCACCAATCTCTCTCCAGCCTCCCTCAGCCCAGTTGTGAAAAAAACTTCGGTGATTTTCTTCGTTTCCAGCCAGGAAAATCCCATTTCCAAAGCTGAGGGACAGAGAGAAAACCCTCTACGAGCAGTGCAGACTTAATTCATCTCCTCAGCGGCAGCAGGTCCTTGAGGGCAAGCCAAGGGCTTGCAGGTCAGGAGACACTCAGTGGAGTATGGCCAGTTAGAGATGACTTAGACACATTCCCATTCCCTGCTTAAACTTCCTGTATCTCCACAGTGTCCTCTCCAGGGAAAGCCGGCCCGGCAGCACACAAGTGTTCAAAAACATGAAGGAACAAATGGTGACGCTGTTCCTCACCCCGGGATGATGCTGTGGGTTTTACCAGCCTGCTGCATCCCGGCCAGGCTTGGATTTACACCTCGAGGCTGCTGACAGCTCTGAGGACCCCGAGCTCACGAGATGGTTGTAACAACCAACACAGCAGGCAGTGGTTGCTGATACAGACACCAGAGGCTTGAAGACCACCCAAAAATCCCCCAGCAGCTTCTGTTTGTGCCTTCAATTACAAGTGCACCAGCATTAGCCGTAAGAGCAGGCTTTGAGAGCAGCTCCCAGCTCTGAAAAGCCTGGCTCATCCCACACTGAGCCACTGAATCCAGTACAGGTCTTGAGCTCAGTCCAGAGACAAATCGATTTTAAACACGAGCACGGTGTAGAACCTCGGCATTCCGCAGCCAGATGCCTTTGGACTGGTCTGCAGCTGGGCAGAGCAGCCCACCGGGAGTTCGGGCATGTGCAGATAAACGAGCTCCCCACGGTCACACGGCAGGAGCCGACTCGTCCCGTCCAACTTCTGTTCCCAAACACTTGGCTAGCTGGTCCAAGGCCGGAATCTGGTTCCTCCACCAGTAGCAGAGGTTGGTGCCTCTAAAAAAGCCCTGTTTAAGGCTGATGTGAAGGGTGCCTTGGCAATGCCTCTCTCCCTGCTGCCCACCGGACACGAGGGCTGGAGTGCAGCCTCTGCACCCCAAGGATGCTGCTGACAGGGAAGCCCAGAGTGGTTTGGGTTGGAAGGGACCTTAAAGATCATCTCATTCCACCCTCCTGCCATGGGCAGGGACACCTCCCACTATCCCAGGTTGCTCCAAGCCCTGTCCAGCCTGGCCTTGGACACTGCCAGGGATCCAGGGGCAGCCACAGCTTCTCTGGGCACCCAGTGCCAGGGCCTGCCCACCTTCACAGGGAAGAATTTCTTCCCAATATCCCACCTAACCCATCCTACTTCAGTTTAAGCCAATTCAATGCTCCACCTAACGAGGCTCAGCAGAAAAGCAAAGACCTGAGAAACCCTTGTCCCTCCTGCCACCTCTAAACACGCTTTATTCCCAAGCTGATTTTGCTGTCTGCAAAGCACAGGCCTGCCCTGTCGGCATCCCAAGGCTGGCCATTATCCAGGTCCTCCTCCCAGCTCTACCAGCCCCTCGCCGAGCTGGAGTTGTCCCTACACGATCCCTCTCAAGTCACAAATTACGGCAGCAGAAGAGGAGCTGGGCAAGCCCCGGCAGCAAACGCTGCACCCACGGCGGGGCTGGCGGCGGGACCACGGATTGGTGCGAGCGTGGAAATTCATTCATATGAATTTGGAATATAATACCTGACACAAGATGTATCGCTGCTGCCATGCTGCAATCCCAGATAAGGACACAGCAGTAACAGATGGAGGAACAAGGCACTTATCTTGTTAGCTGATGGATTTATCTCTCCTTCCCCCACCCTTCCCTACATATTCCATAGTGTGCAGAGAGCCACGTTCCTCGGCAGAGCAGCATATGGAGCACGAATTGATTTCTTCCTAACACCCCCTCCACACTTTAATTCAATAAGAGCTGGAGTGGCGGATAAACAGCTTGTTGTGCTAGGAAAATTTCAAAACAGTCAAGAAAATGTCAAACTGTCTTTTTTATGAGTGTCTTTCTTTTTTTCTTTTTTTTTTTTTTCTCTTTTATATTTTTTTTTCCCTCTTCGTTCCCCCTTCTCCTCGGATGTTCAGCAAGGAGCTCCGTGTCTGGAGCGAGCAGTCCTTCCCTGGCAGAGACCTGCACATCTCCTGTCAGGCCAGTCCACGGCAAAGGTGGCTTCGGTCCCGTCCTTGGATGGGAGCTGGGAACACAGCGACTCTGGGTAGAAGATTAGGCAGATGGTTTCATCTGGCAGCTCCCTTAATCTCATTACTGGAGCTGGTGGAAGTTTTTAAAGTGATCTCTCTTTCCTTCTCTACCCTCACCCCATTCAAAATGCCTTTTCTCAAAAAAACCCAGGCGCATTTCCTTAGTGGTCTCTTTGTTAGGAACAGACTAAAATTTCTTTAAAAAACCATTCCATTTTTATTTTTGGTGTCCTCTCCCTCTCTATTATTTAGCTCTGAAAAGGAGGAATTATTAGAAAAGAGGAAAAAGCACAATTGGATGTTTTCTGGTCCTCGCTCAAAAATATGGAGCACTTTGGAAATAGCAGGGATGTGTTTCTGAGGACCAGAAGCCACCTCGTGCGCTCTTGCCCTGCAGCCTCCTTTGCCAGCAAACCCAAGTGAAGGCTGCAGCCATGGAGGGTTACTTAGGAATGTGGAAATCCAGCCCCGAGGGACACCAGCATATCCCACACTCAAGGGTCCTTGCTGGCCTCCTGACCTCTCCCAGATCGCTCCTGCGATTCCTCACGCAGCCGCCTGTTTCCTTCCACCCTATAAACCAGCCAAGAGCCTGAACTCCCTCCTGAACACACCAACCCATCACTCCCCCCTCCTTCCCAGCTCTCCCCACGCCTCCCCAGCTTGTTCTCCTGAGGGATTCTCACAAGGGAAAACCCTTCAGGACTCCTCCTCCTCCTCCTCCATCCATGCATCCATTCAGGAACTCATTTCCCTTGAACTTCCCTGCAGAGCAGAGGCTGCCACAGTCCCAAAGCTCAGCCTGGCACTGCACGTGGCCTGAGCCATCCCCGACTCTCAGCCCCCAGTGCTGCTGAAAACCATCTCCAAGTGGGTTCGGAGGAGGAGTTGGAGCAATGAGGACTCCAAAAGTCTGCCTTCATATTTTGAATAAATTGACACGAACACAGGGAAAGAAAAGGGGAATGTGCTCCCAAGCATGACCAAATGGAAACCCAACGGACTCCCAACAGGAAGAACAGAAGACCTCACTTAACTGAAGGAATGAAAACGTATTCCCTAAAAAATGTGGGAGCCGCTCTCTTTCCTTCAAAACTTCTCCTACAGAGTCTCAGCACGGACTCAGGAGTGGCTGTCACTCAGGCACACAGGGGACACGCTGTGCACCCAGGGTTGGGTGCCATGGGTGGCCTCAGCACCCTGGTCAGGATACGACACCGCCTTATCCCGCATCACCAGCGATAGCTTTTGGAGGTCAAAAAAGGAACCGGCATCCACAAACCCTACCCCAGGACAGCTTCATCCACTGGGGAGCAGAAATAAAGCCAGACAAACCCACGGGACAGGCACCAGCACGGGGCTGGGGCTGCACATCCCTGCGGGGTGAGTGAGTTACGCTCCAGCAGCACCCGGACCGGCAGCAGCGCGGGCTGGGCACACGCTGGGCATGAGCCGGGATGGTTTGGGGGGAAAACGGACCCGCAGGAAAGCGTCCAGGGAAGGAGGGCTCTGTCCTGCAGTTCTCCACCTCCCGCCATCCGCCTGCTGCTGTGCTGGACGGCGAGAGCCGCCTCCCCACCCCCTCTGCAGCAGAGCCGTGCAGAAGGCTGCAGGATCCTGCAGGGAGCCGGCGTGTTTAGCATGCAGGAGAGAGCGCGGAGCAGAGCCCCGTCTCGTGCCACGGAGCAGCCGGCCGGGAGCAGCAAATCGCTGCTGGAAGGAGCCGGGCGCTTGGTGAATCCGCAGCCCCTCGCTGCTCCCCCTCGTCTTCCCATTTAGCTCCTAGCTGCAAAGCAGGGATGGGGTTTGGTGCCTAATCTACCCCTGCCTCGGTTTCCCTCTGAGAGAATCCCACCAGCCCTCTTGCTACGGCCCCAGGCTGTCAGGGAGAAGCACCAAGGATCGTCCCTCTGCTCCAGAACCAGCACCTCCTTGCTCCATCCCTTCCTCGCTGCCAGCTTGCACTGGGCACCCACAGCCCTAATGACAGTGGCAGCGCCCAGGCACCTACAGGTGATCTACAACAGCACCCAGGCACCCATGGGTGATCTACAACAGCACCCAGGCACCTACAGGTGGCTCGTAACAGCACCCAGGCACCCATGGGTGATCCATAAGAGCATCCAGGCACCCAACCCATGCCACAGCCCCACACTGAGCTCTCCTCCTCCACTGCAGGCTGGGGCTCAGCCCCTCCAAGCCTTACCTGCCACCAGTGTCCCCTCCTCGTCCCTTCCTCACCTGCCTCCGTGGCCACCCCAGGGAGGGGAGCAAAGCGGGTGACAGCACACCAGCACCCAGGGCAGCTGGTCCCCGTTTGATGCTGGTGTCTCTGGTCAACTCCGACCCCCCTCATCCACCTCCCCCCGAAAAGGACATGGAGAGCCCCTCCTGCCCCCACCCAGAACATTTCAAACCTGCCCCTTTCAAAAGAAGCTCTCGCCAAGCACCCAATTACAGCTCCGTGGCTGAGGATGAAAAGCTGCTCCTGGAGCATCCTGTTTTCTCTTTATTTTTCCCCCTTTTCAAGGCTCCTTTTCCCTCCCTTCTCATGAGGTTAAAGAGCTAAAGACCAACTCAGAGGCAGATAATAGAGTGACAGCGCCTCATAAAAAAGCAGCCGAAGCTTTGGAGAAAGCTGGCATACGGTGCATTAGGGATTTCTGTCGCGGCAGCTGGGAGTAACAGTGACCCTCTGAACTCAATTTGCTCCACGGCTTGAAAACGAAGGAAAGCCTCTGGACTGTCAAGCTCCTCCTTTGGCTTCCAAGGGAGACTGTAGACTTTGAGTGAGCTTTCAGGGGCCCAGCGTGCCCCTCACCCTACAGCTACTGCCCTTGGTTCATATCTGGGGCTGGAAGTGGCATCCCGAACCCCGCAGGGATGCGGGATGTGCTGCAAAAGGGAGGATAACCCACCGGATGGGAGCTGTGGAGACAGGGATTTACACACTACAAGGACTCAACAGCCACCCTGCCCCAGGCCAGCGAGAGCAGAGGGAGAAGGTGGGGACACGTGAAAGGTCGGTGCTGCATGGGAAGAGCTCAGTGGCGCTGCACAACCCCATCCCTTTCCCCCTCCGCCTTTTTCTTCTTTCTTTTTCTTTTTCTTTTTTTTTTAAATGAGTAGAAAATTCTTCCCACTACGCATTAGTGCCCGACGTAATGGTGCAAAGCCTTTTTCATTTATCATCATAATGCCAGTCAAACGAACCCCCTAATAACATAAATGCAAGAGGAAAGCTATTAGAGTTTATTTGTGCAGTGGCTTTGAACTCGGCCCCACTGCTCCACCAGTGTGACTGGAGGGGCTGGATGGAGCTTGGATCTTTAGGACCTTTCATCCTCAGCTGGCCAGAGTCCTTCCTTACAGAGCACTGCAACCCCCCACAGGTCGCTGTATTGGCTGAATTATCAAAATACATAAACACCCGAAATAATCCATGCAGACAGCCACTGGAAGTCCTCCAGGTCAGGCTGGATGGAGCTTGGAGCAGCCTGGGGTAGTGGAAGGCGTCTCTGCCCACGGCAGGGGGTGAAATGAGAGGGGCTCTGAGGTCCCTCCCAACCCAAACCAGTCTGGGATTCTCCAATCTTTCCTGCCTTTCCATAGGTACGGTGTGTTCCAAGTCCAGGCACAAGGGAACAACACACCTGGCTGTTGCTCGCCTGCAGCTGAAGGTCCCCAGACCCTTTGCCTGTTGCTCCTCCCGTGCACACCTGAAAGCAGGCATTTATCTTCCACAACACGCGGTGCCTGGAGTCCCTGTCCCAGCTCTGCACCTCTGCCAAGGACCATCAGAGCATCTCTGCTCTGCCCAGACCTCCTGCTCTGCCACCCCCGGATTGTACTGTGTTGGGGTGCGCTGGGTGGTGGGGGAGAGATGGGCCCTGAGGATCAGAGAGAGGGCCTCTGTCCTGGGCCCGGAGGTGACCCTGGGAGTGCATCCAGGTCACCGGGGATGGACTGAGAGAGGATTGTGTGTTTATGGCCAGACTGGGCCTGTGAGAAGTGTTCATTGGAGTTTGTGGCCTTATAGGGCATTGTTTGCCTGTTACCATAATAGGTGAAATCTGTGCAATGCCCCAGGTGATTGGGGGACACTGTGGGGAACATCTTTCCTGTTTATAGGATGTGATATCCTGCTGGGTGCTGGGATTTAGGGAATTCTGACTGCGCAATAAACGGCTTTGCATTTTCCATCTGATGAGCAAAGTCCTCGCCCACGCGTCAGTGCTGCAGTACAGCTTTGGGAGAGCAGTGCCATGAAAAAGCTCTACAGGTGTTGGTGAGGCTCATGCAAGAAAACTTCCCTATAAACAAAAATACTTGGAAAATTCAAGTCATTCCTCTATACAGCTCTTTGCTCTCCTTTGCTGCAGCCATTCCCATCCTAGGGCTTCATCACAAGGACAAGAGGAAACAGCCTTAGGTTGCTCCAGAGGAGACTTAGGGAATATTGGGAAAAGTTTCTTTATGGCAGGGGCTGTCAAGCCCTGGAACAGGCTGCCCAGGGAAGTGGTGGAGTCACAATCCTTGGGGTAGGGATTTAAGAGATGTGTGGATGTGGCACTTGAGGACACGGTTTGGTTGTGGGCTTGGCAGTGCTGGGGGAGTGGCTGCACTCAGCGATCTCAAAGGTCTTTTCCAACCTAAACTATTCCACGATTCAGTGATCTCTCTCTCCTGCCTTGCAGGTCTACCCTCATCATTCCAGGTCTGGCCCTCAGCATCCCCCCCAAGATCTCCCAGCACCACTTGTCCCAACAGCTCTCATCCTACAGCAGCCCCGTCCTGGAGAGCCATGACAAAGCATTTAATTTTATACACAATAATTCCCTCATTAAGCCGAAATTAAATGCGTATTTCAAAACCTACGAGCGAGAGCAAACTGCTCAGCCTTACGCTTTATTAAACAAAAAAATCTGCGCGCGGAAAGAGCTTTGGTGCCAAATTACAGCCCTGCTGATGGGGCCGAGCTATTCCCAGCCGTGCCGTAAGCGGCGCGTCAGGATGTGCGGTGCCGGAGAGAGGGCCCGCACTGCGGAGGGAAACGCGGCACCCTCCTGACAAATCAGTGCACTCGTTAAGTGCCTGTTTCACTCAACTTCAACTAATTGTTGTGTTGAAGGGAAGGGAAGGGAAGGGAAGGGAAGGGAAGGGAAGGGAAGGGATCAAATCTGGGGCTGGAAGTGGCATCCCATCCAGGGAAGGGATGTTGCAAAGCAGCAGGAGTCCCTGTGCAAGGGTAACCTTCCCTCCTTCGCTGCTCATCTGAGCAGGGAGAATTCACTGTACAGATGATATTAGGAAGAAGGGTTTTGTGGTGAGGGTGGTGAAACCCTGGCACAGGTTTCCCAGAGAGGTGCCGAATGCTTCACCCTTGGAAAGAGACAAGGCTAGGTTGGACACGGCTTGGAGCCACTCGTCCCCACTGCTCCACCAGTGTGACTCCGTGGATGGAGCTTGGATCTTTAGGACCTTTCATCCAAAGTTATTCCTCAGCTAGCCAGAGCCTTTCCTTACAGACCACTGCATCCCTGCACGTGTTGCTGTGTTGCATGAATTACCAGAATAAATACATAAACACCTGAAATAATCCATTGCAAATGGCCACTGAGATGTGTGGCAGTGTCCAAGGCCAGGTTGGATGGAGCTTGGAGCAGCCTGGGATAGTGGAAGATGTCCCTGCCCATGGCAGGGGATGGAGCTGGATGAGCTTTAAGGCTCCTTCCAACCCAAACCATTTTATGATGGGAGATCAAGAAACCCAGGCTTATTCCAGGGTGGACAGCAGATACACCCCGTGGTGTGGACTGGGGACGAGGTTCATCAGTGAAGCACATCCGGTGGCGTGGAGGAGCATTCCCTTGCCAAACCCAGCAGGTAACACTGGGAATCGGGCTGGACCAGCCCATCACCTGCCCACAGCCAGCAGCCATCAACCATCTCCCCCTCAGCTCCCACAGCCCTACCAAGCAATAAAAATAACCACCGATAAAATCGAGACGTGTTTCAAAAGCCCCAGCCCTGCCTCTCGGCGTGCTCTCAATGGGCTCTGGGTCACAGACTCTGCAAAGGGCTTCCCTGGGTGCAGAGGTGCAGCACGAGCCAACAGGGGTGGGAGGCAAAGCTCGGGTGGAAAGAAGATGACATGAACTGAGAGAAAGGATCAGGGCAGAGCGGGGCTCGCAGGAAGGGAAGACAATAAAACCCAGCGAGGCAGACAGAGATTAATGAGTGTTTCCCAGATATGATAATTTCTGGACATCCATTAAATTTATTGTCCTCCTGGGCTACTGAGAGACACTGCAACACTCTGACAGAGGGGAGAGGTCCTGGGGGGCTCGGTGGGACCCAGGCATGGCCATCCCACCCCACAGCACCTCTTCCTGAGCTCCTGGGTGACGTGTGTGCTCTCACGGCTCAAACCCGTGTGTCTGTGCCTCCCTGCAGCAGCACATCCAGCTGTCACAGCTGGGCGCTGGTGACACGTCCCTGAGGACACAACAGCCTGTTTTGGGAAGGCGTCTGTCAGCGAGCCCACGTGCTCCCTGCCAAGGTGTCGGCACGTGGGGACATCGCTGTGGCACCCACGGCCCTGCTGCCGCCAGCTCCTGTTCCGCCACCTCCACAGAGATGCCAAATTGCATCCTCTGTGAGTGGCTGTCCGGGCATCGGCCTTCCATGCTCCAGAGAGCACCTGGGGGGAGGTTCAGCCCCCAAATCCCCGTGTTTAACACCAATCCAACACCTGAGCCAGCCAGGGTTTAACTCCACCTTGGTGGTGCCAGCACAAGCAAAGCAACACACACTTGTGGTTTCTCAGGCACAGCTGGAGGGGCAAATCCCTTATTCTCACTAGACTCTGAGGGAATAGGATTGTTTTCCTGAGTTATTTCAGACTGGGCCTGTTGTTGCAGCCTCAGACTTCACTTGATGCCATCCAGCCACTCTGCAACATCTCCATGTTTGTGTCCAAGCCCTGCAGGAACCACGCCTGAGCTGCCACAGCCTGGCCTTGCTGCTTTAAGAAAAGCTACCCCAAATCCCCTGGGAAAGGAGACTCCCACATGCTGTCTCCACAGAAACCACTCAATCATCAAATCCCAGGAAGGTTTGGGTTGGAAGGGACCTTAAAGCTCATCTCATTCTAGCCCCTGCCATGGGCAGGGCCACCTCCCACTATCCCGGGTTGCTCCGAGCCCCATCCAGCCTGGCCTTGGACACTGCCAGGGATCCAGGGGCAGCCACAGCTGCTCTGGGCACCCTGTGCCAGGGCCTCCCCACCCTCACAGGGAGGAATTTTTTCCCAATATCCCATCTAAACCTCCTCTGCTTCACTGAAGCAGGTGGATGTGCTCCAGCGACCACCAGCACTGCCTGCTGAGACCCCTTGGCTCGTGACCGCAGCTCCTCCCCGGGTCTGCTCCCTGCTCCCAGATAGACCTGTGGCTCTGAAGCCAGAGAGCTCACCCCGCACTGCAGTCCCTGTCAGCTCCCCACCAAGATTTGTGGGCTGTGCAGAATTCCTTATTGACATTTAAAGGTCTTGGACAACAGGCCCTACACATCTTTGTTAGGGAGGACGGCGCTCACTTCATCCAAATCTGCTGCCTTAAAGTTCAGAGTCAAGTGTAAGATATTTTTGCCTTCTCAGCTCTGACAGCCACTGATTCAGTGATCAGCAGCATGCCCAGGTCCTGCCACTGCCCGTGGGGTTTGTATGGCCACCAAAACCTTCTGTTCCTGGGCCATTGACACAGGAGGCTTGGAAGCCAGCCCTTCCTACATGGACCTGGACACATATGTGCTGTAGGTGCTAAAAAGCTAAAATCAGAGAAATTCTTCAGCTTTTTTTTAATATTCTGTGAGCAGACTGTCTTTCCTATGTAAACTATTTTAAACAAGGTCACAGTTTCATAAACTTCTTGCACCCGCAGGCTGTTTTGCAGGATTGTTATGGCTTTGACTTTGAAAATATTTTGGAATAGGTATCTTAGAACTTGGCCAATCCTCTCAAGGGGTGGATGGCCGAGGAACCAATTACCTATTGCCACTCAACACACTTTTTGCGATCTATCCTATAAAAGTAGTCAGAAAATTATTAAAGAAGAGCTTCGGCTTCCACTGTTCATGAGCCTGGACTCTGTGGCGTTTTCTTTATGCACCTTGGACGTAACAGCGACAACGTGCCACGTGGTTGGGACAAGCAGTGAGGTGACCGGGATGGCAGCAAGCTGCCCAGTATCCTCATCTGGAGCAGGGCACAACCAGGAGACAATCCCCCCCCAAAAAAATTTGCAAGCACGAGAGAGGGAGAGCACGGAGAGGCTGAAAGCCGAGGGAAGGGGGTTCCATCCCTTGGGAAGCCCTTATCCAGCCAAGGAGCAGGGGACAGAGACAGAAGGACAGACAGCACTTGGAGCACTGCCTGGCAGGGCACAGCGCATCCAACCCCTGTCCCAGGGAAGCGTTTGGGAAGGCACAGGGAAAAGCCTGAGACTTCCTGCCCAGGAAACAGGGACTACAGCCTTTAAGGAGGAAAGTAATTTGGGTGAGAGTGGTGGTGAAACGATCGAGTTCTCAACCTGATGGAAAGCCAGGGAATATGGATAATGGACTTCAAAAGCCAGATTTCAAAAAATTCAGGAAGCTGGTAGATGGGTTCTCCTGGGAAAATAATCACAAAGAAGGGGAGAGCTGGCAGTCACTGAAAGAGACTTTATTACACACACAATAGCAGGCTATCCCTGTGCAAAGGGAAGGTAGGAATCCTAGGAAGAGGCTGCTGTGGCTGAATTCAGAGCCATTCAATGACCTGGGAATAAAAAAGGAATCAAGAAAAAAATACGGAAACAAGGGCTAATAATTAGGGATGGGTATAACGGAGCCACAATGGCATGGAGGGATAAAGTCAGCAGCACTAACGTGCAAAACAAGTTTTAATTAGCAAGAGATATGAGAGGAGAATAAAAAGGTTCTTGGATTCATTCAAAGAGAAAGGAAAAGGAATGTTGGGTCTGTCACCAAGCAGTCGGGGAAAGCATGTGGCAGAGATCCTCGGAGCCATGTTTGGCTGGATCCATATGAAAGCGGGTGTAGGGTCAGCAGACAGCTCCAAGTTTCATATTAACAGGGAGATGGCTTTCAGGCTGGAGCACGGCGAGAAGAGGGGTTAAAAAAAAATTAAACTGGCAGAGATTGAGGAAAGTCTCTGGAGAGCGATGAAAAATCGGGCAGAAACGTCGCTGAGCCACCAGCGCTGCTCTTTGGGAGCTGGTGGAGGCCAGCAGCAAGGGCAGGAAATCTTCATATCTTTAAGTAAAAAAACCCAGAGCTGTAGGCAATCAGCTCAGCTTCAATCACCGGGAAGATACTAAAACAAACGATGAAACTATCATAGCTTGTAAGGCCCGGGAATTTAATAAAGTGAGAAAAAAAACCCCACATCCACCACCAACACGAGTTTGTCAAGAACAGATCATGTCAAACCAACCTAATTTCCGCCTTGACAGGATAACTAGACTTGGTGGATAAGAGGAAAGCTGTAGACATGATATACCTTGACTTTAATAAGGCTCCCGATGCCAGTCCCACGCGGCACCTCCGAGGAAAGTTGAGGAAGCACGGAGTGGATGTAATCGCTGAGGCTGGGGGCAGAGGGGAGGAGGGATAACAGCCTGTTGACAAAGCGCTCTCAAAGAGTGCTTATCTATTATTTACAACCATGCCAGGAGGGCAACCTACAGCGGGATTCCTCCGGGGTCTGTCCGAGCCCCGCTCTCTCCAACATTTACATTTAACTGCTTGCGTTACGGAGCCGGGAGCACGCTGATTAAAATCTGTAGATGATGCCCAGCCAGGATTCCGAGGGTAGGAGCAGAATCCCAAATCTCTTCTGGAAATGAGCAATAGGAAATCCAAGACACACAACCGTGGTGTGATACACTCAGAGAGAAAACATGGAGCACGCGGGTAAAAAGGAGAGGAAAAACCTAGGGAGCTGGCGGGTTAGAGCAGCCCGCAAATCGTGGAGGGTTCAACCGGGCCACAGAAGATGGCAAATCTTAACATGAGTGTTGTAAAAAGGACAAAGGAGAATCGTTTTGCTCCACTTGGTTTAAAGCAAGGGCTCAGCTGCAGGACTTCATTCCAGCCCGGACACGGGGCTCTCAGACAGGTAAAGGTCAAGTCACTGCAACTTAACACATTATCACCTCCCCACTGACCCGTGCTGACCCTTTTTCTTCGTTCCCAGCACATCTGGCTGCCCTGAGCCAGCAGCTGGAGGTTCCCTTTCTTCTCAGATCGATCCAAAGTGCGTTTGCCACAGTGCAAGACACACATCTCTAATCGATGTGGAGCAATTGATTGCACGTCCCAGCCGGGACGAGCCGGGGTGAATCCGTGGAATAGCAATGAAACAGGTAAGAGATGCAGACAACTCCAGAGAAAGATGAAAGACGGCAGGGTTTGCTTTGTCACTAAAAGAGAACATTGAGTAAGAATTGACAACTCTCTTCCCTTACATAAATATCATACAAAGCAGCAGAGTAATTATTTGCCGCATCCCTTCAAAGAGACAGAAGAAGAAAACACTAATTTGCAGCAGAAATTTCGTTTGGGGACTTGGAATAACTTTGAGGCTCGTGAAACCCTTGCAGAAGGGCTCTATCACCAGACGGCAGCTCAGCTGCCCATGAACCAGGTCCCACATGTGCCCAACCCCAGTGGAGGGTGAAATCAACTGGGATCCACCCAACCCTAATCCCACAGAGGTCAGCACCAGACTATGACACAGGAACCTCTCAGGGTCCACAAAACTGTTGCAGCAGCATAAAATCTGAACCACAGACCGTTCCCTCCCGCTGGCAAGTCCGAGTCCTCTCTGTGACATCCAGGAGATCCGTCTGTGAGCTCCCACTCACCAGTGGGAGCAAGGGCTCCACCGTCTCAGACAGTATGACCCCACAAATCACAGCAAGACACACTCAGCACTTTTATTCTTTATTGTTACAGTTCAGACAGCTCCATTATTTATCCAGATTACTTATTCATGTTCCATTTCCAGGGACAACCTGCTGCACTGGATAGAGCAATCAGTGCCTCTCTGCTCTCTGCTCTCCCCCAGGTCCCGTCCCACTTTATGTGGGATTTGGCCACGCTGCTACCACTGTTTGTGTAAGAGCGCTGACTCTAATGAGAGAATCATTCCATCCATCCCAGGCCCTCTCTCGCACCACTCGGGGATTCTGACAAGGGGAGGACTGAAAAAGCTCAGCCCAAAATGACAGCTAAGCCTCAGACAGTGACTGACAGAAGCACTGAACGTTTCCTGAGGCAACTCAATCAGAACAGGTTTTCTGGCCATCGTTAGAAGCTAAACCAATTCAGACAAATATCACTCCTACCTGGAGGGACAGCAAGGGCTCATCATTAAGAGCAAGGTGGCAGCTGGCCTGGATTAAACAGAGCTATCCAGTGTATTTCCATACATCGCCCTCATTTCAAGGCTGCACCTCAGAGGGCAGATGGACCTTTATGCTTTTGCCAAGATTTGAAGGCTGGAAGGTTATCCTGATGTGCTGTCTCCAAGCTTAGGTCACACCCTCTGCTCTCAGGCTAGACCCCAAGCACAACTCTACCTCCCACACAAGGTCTCTTCACCCAAACTGAGTGGGGTTGGTGTCTCCTGAACCCACCCAGCCCTGGGAAACACATCCTCCTTCTGTTGGGGGGCTCAGTTTCCTTGTCTGAAGCCCTGGCATTAAAGTTTCACCCCCATGAGAAAGCATTTAGAGGAGGAAGAGTATTTCTAAGGGCAAAACATGTAATTGCCAGAACTTGTGACTGCTCCTCTGCCAAGCCCCAGGTGGATCTGGCACCTCCAGGTACCATCAGCATCAGCTCCAACCCACATCTGCAACGTCTGTCCTCTCCACCACACTTCCCCATGGCACGCACAATTTCCCCAGGAAAACACCGAGGTGAAAGGAATTAAAGAAACCCTCCAAGCGACCGAGTGAATTCCCTAACAAAATGCTTAACTCTTGTGAAATCGAGGGAGGGTTCTCCAAGGAGCGATTACGAACGGAGCAGCCGCCTAACGAGGCTGCAGACAGCACTCCAGACACACATTCCTGGCTGTCAGACAGCGAGGGCTGCACCCCACGGCAACGGGTGCTGAGCACCGCGGAGACACAGGCAGAGAGGAGGGGGCTGCCAGCTCCAAGAACCGACGGTACTGAACAGAATCGGAAAGGAGTCACGGAATGGTTTGAGCTGGAAGGAAATCTAAAGTTCATCTCATCCCACCCCCTGCCATGGGCAGGGACACCTCCCACTATCCCAGGCTGCTCCATGCCCTGTCCGGCCTGGCCTTGGACACTTCCAGGGATCCAGGGGCAGCCACAGCTGCTCTGGGCACCCTGTGCCAGGGCCTCACTGCCCTCCCAGGGAACAATTCCTTCCCAATATCCCATCCAGCCCTGCCCTCTGGCAGTGGGAAGCCATTCCCTGTGTCCTGTCCCTCCAGCCCTTGTCCCCAGTCCCTCTCCAGCTCTCCTGGAGCCCCTTTAGGCCCTACAAGGGGCTCTGAGCTCTCCCTGGAGCCTTCTCTTCTCCAGGTGAGCACCCCCAGCTCTCCCAGCCTGGCTCCAGAGCAGAGGAGCTCCAGCCCTCAGAGCATCTCCATGGCTGAGCCAGAAGCACTCTCGGCCCCGAGTACCGGGCGCAGCAATGTTTAGCGATTCGCTCAGTATTTCACCACTCTTACTCAAATTCTTACTAACAAAAAACACCGGGAAGAAGCACAGATAGAATCATCTATCCCAGATATGGATCAGAGACATCCTCACGTGGCCATCACTGCCCTCCTGTCACCACCACCAGCCACTCCCAGTTCCTCACCTACCAGCGGACATCTATTTCCAGGCCACTCGTAGAGAGCTCCAACAGGTGCAAAGTGCTAAGAAATCACATTTTAGAGCATGAATACCCCCAGCTCCAACTTCCAGCCTCTTCTCTGAGTTGTCCTTTGAGATGCAGAGCGGCGGCGGCGGCTGAGAGATGCTCTGATCAGTGCATCTAATTTCAAACGGTGTGAGGACCATGTTATGCCTTGGGATAAACGGGAAGGGCTGCCATTGAAGTTAGAGAGGTAGGCACTTCAGAAGCTGGAATTCGGCCTCAAAAATAAAAAAGCCACTAAAACTCGAATATTAAAGTGCATTTAAAAACATAATAAGGCAGATTAGCAATCAAACCGAGCGGCTCGCGGGGGGACTGATAAGTGGGGAGGATTCTAGAGGCATAAATCACCACTGAAAAAAGGCCCAAAAAGCCTTGTTTAGAGTAAAAATGACTTTTGATCCAAAAAAAAAAAAGCATGGAAATGCGGTTTTTCTCATGCATTTTCCATGACAGAACAAGCCCAATCAGCCTTGGTTTAAGCAGCGGTGCCGAAGCTCCCACCTGGAGTGTTCTGCACTGGGTGGGACAGGAAATTGCCCGGTGACTCAGTAGCACGATGCACACAAGGGACAACCTTGTCCCTCTCGTGGATGCTCGAAGCGCTTTTGACTCATTCAGGGAATCACTTGAGCCAGCCCCATCCCAACTTCCTGAACTACGCGGTGAAGGAGCTGTAAAAGTCCTGCTCCTTCACTAATCCTCCTGGAACTGGATCTTGGAGTTTATTTCTCATTAAAACAGCCACGAAGGAGGCATCTTCTATCTCAGCACTATCCTAAAACACGGAGTAGCCATTGGAGAGGAGTCAGCTTTGGGAATGGGCTGGGAGGAGGTGTGGGGAAGGGCGGGGAGGATGGTGACAGCTCAGCCTTCTCCTTCAAAGACTTTCTTGGCAATTCTCGAGGCAAAAACTTCTGAGACAGCGACGTGTTGAGCTGCAGAGGCTGAAGCACTTGTTGCTACAGCTCCAGACCTCCTGTTGCCTTCAGACCGAGGGACCAACACAGGGTTTGACACCCATCAAGCTTCCATGTGCCTGGAGGCCAGCGAGGGAAGACCCAGGGCCACCTCCTCCGAGACCTCCTTCTGTCTCACAGTCTCCTGAGCTCTTGGCTTTGCAGAAATGCTCCTGCCCAGGAGAGCACAGCAGCACCAGTTGCCCAAGACTGCTCTGCTGAGTTTTATTCCCAGCCAGGTTCAATGGCTGGATTTTGTCCGGAAAGGTTGGAACACAGAAGGCATCTCTTCTCGTGCTAGACCTTGGAAGCTTGGACAGTAGCCATCTTGCAAAGAAGGGGCAGATGGCCCATTCTCAACCCAAATTCCACGTGTATTAGTCCAAAACGTGGTTCAGGTCTACTCAATCTCTAAAGTCTCTGTACAGCTCAAGGGACACCTCCCTCATGCCACCAAACCCCTTTAAGGGGTCAAACCAGCACGTGATCAGCATCAGAAGGTGCTCACTGTGACAGGGCTGGAGCTCAGGGGTCCAGGGAAATAGGGTGGGATGCCTTTCTCCCATGGGACCTGGGGCCCCACCCATGCAGAGCAAAGGAGTAACCCCTATGCCCTTGTAGATCCCTTCCAGCTCAGGATATTCTATGATTCCATCACAACTACAATCAGGATCCCTGTCAGATCTTTCCAGCATGGTCTGGGTGGCTTTTCCAAGCTGATCCCCCCACCCAGCACATCCCATGTTCACGGGGTGCTCGGCTCCCTCAAAACATGGGGTGCTCCAGCCTTGTCACTTCAGCTGGGGTCAGGGAGACTGAAGACATAAGTGTATAATCCTTTCACAAGTTAATTAAAGTACCCATCCACCCTTCACTCAAACCATTAGCCATGGGTGTTTACAATTAATTATTTGGAACCAAATCAAACAAACAAAGAGAAGACACAGGAAGAAGAGAGAAAGCCAAGCAGAGCGAGGGCATTCCTGCAGCAGGGCATTAGCAGGGCTCATCCCTGCCTCCCAAAGCGAGGCACAGCCCCTTTCAGCCAGCACAATGGCTGCTGGAGGTGGGGACCCTGCTTCAAATTTGAGTGTTACCTCCAGCTCCCTCTGTGACCTTGGGAAAACCTCCCTGTCTCTCCTGGCTCTATTGCCAGCCTCTCACGCCATGACCCATGGCTGTGGCATCCCTGCACACCCTCCTTTGCCCTTGAAGTGCGAATAAACCACAAATAAATGATTTACAAAGCACGAGAGCTCTTTGGTGAGGCACTTGGGTGGGCAGGAGCCAGCACTCCCAGCCCCGACTTAGCCCCAGCAGATCTTTCCACCTGCCCAGAAAGCCTGGGAAGGGCTCCTGAATATTGCAAGGAGGGCAAGCAGCTCTCCTCCCGCTCCGGTGGAGACGGTGTCCCCAGCTGAAGCTCTCTGCCCTAGTTTATCTCCTCTTTTCCATGATCTCTCTCCTTTCTGAAAGCTTCATTTCAGCGCAGGTATGCGCGGGGAGAAGGGGAGGTGGGGATCAGGGAGCCATCCTTCCTTTTCTCTTCTTATTTCCCTTGCATTTCCTTCCCTCTCATTTGCTGCCAGCTTATCCCCAACCTCTGTCTCCTCCATGCCCTCTCTACTCCCCATCAAGACAGGGTTTAATGTCTTTCCATCTCTTCCCGGGTAAATTGCAGCGAGTCTGCCGGCTGCTCGGGTGGAACGCACTGTTTTATATGCGCCATAAAGGGAGAGAACTCTGTAAACAATATTATTTTTAATAAAATCCAAGTCTTTGGCAGGCCAGCTGCTTTTGTGTCTGTCTTAATTTAATCAGACGATCAGCTCTCTCAAGCAGCAAGAGGGAATGAAAAGCATTAGCAAGGAATCAAGGAACTGGTGAGGAAGAGACATGATTTCCATCAAGAGCTTTCCGGCCCAGTGTGTTGCTATGAGAGCAGGACCAAGTTTTCGGGAAACAGATTCCCAAAACAACTTTGTCAAGGTGCAGGAAGGACATGGGCACATCTGGGCATAGCACTCATCCTGCAGTGCTTGAAAAAGAGCTGCCGTGGGCGATGAATAAAGCCAGGCTTAAAGATATTTTCAGTCCGAGCAGAGCACTGTGACATTGGAAGGTGTCGGACACAGCCCACACTCCCCAGGATGGGAATGCTGCCCAGTTTGGTGACCCCCAGTGCCTGCACCCAGGTACAGCCACCCAAACCAGCATCCATCAGCTCCCTGTCCGCGGCCAAAACCCAAACCAGCCCCGTCTGGCAGGTCAAAACTCAAAACCAAATCAATACAATGATAAGGATTAAATATTTAGTTCTGCAAATATATCCCTCAAATCCAGTCGAGGCTGGATCCAGGGTAAAAGCTGCCTCCAAAGAGGGGAGGGGAGGAGATGGTGTTGGCAGCTGGAGCAAGGGGAGGAGAGCAGCCCTGAGCAACCCCTGACATGCAGCATCATGAGCAGCAGCTGAGTTTGAAAGGTGTCACTTACAGACAGCCAAAACCTGGCAGAAACAGCTGATTTTGTGACACTTCTGTTCTTCAAGACCAAGCAACAGCCAGCGAGCATCTGCCGTGGGCAGACAGCTCTTTTCCCTGCTCCAAAGCCTCCGAGAGGCTTCACCACCAGCAGGCTCAGCACCTGGCCGTGATGTCCTCTGAGCCTAAACCATTCCAGATGTGATTCCTGCCTCCTTCTCATACCTCTTTGGGGAATTTTTGGCAGCTAGAGCAGCCCAGAGCAGAGGGCAGGGCTCCCCTGGTATGGGAGCGATTAAGGGTTCCACTCTTCCACTCAAAGCCACAAATCCTCCAGAATAAAAATCCTCCAAAACCCGAAATAATAAAAGCTAATTACAGACACAAAGTAAACAAATTAATTGATGTTTACTTGTTTACCCAGTTACCAAAAGATTGTTAATGACTTAACATGTATTTTTAAGATATTAAAACATGCTAAGGCACAGCCATAAATATCCCCAGTAAAGCAAACATGGTGCTCAGCACTGCAAAGGAACTAAAATTAGTATTTAATTACAAGAAATCGCTCGAAGTTCTTTTGCTACCATTAATCACTTTCAATTATGAATGTAATTATAAGTCATCTTTTCTCTTTGGGTGGTCGCTGCTGGGACCTGGAGCGGTGACCCTGCGCTCCAGACGAGAGAACCCCGCTTGGCTCACCAAATGACAACTCCTCGCCGGCTGTGCCAACGGGAGGGATCAATTAGTGCCTTCACCGAGCTCCTGAGGAGCCAAGGGCGTGCAAAGAAGGAGAGGGTGAGGGGGAGGATTGAGTTACTTCATCCCCTCCGCCTGCACTGATTTGTACACTACCCACCCGCAGCAGAATCAGGGCTACCGAGACAGAGAAATTGATGTGAAAAATAGTCCGTCCTCAAATCATTAAAGGACGAGATGATAATGTTATCTCTTGCTACGAGGCAAATCAAAGCCTTGAGAGTTCCTTCCGTGTGACAGGAATCGTTGCAGTGGGGACACGTGGCAGCTCACTCCGTGCAGGCAGTGCAGCGTAGTGGAGGGCACGGCCAAAAAATGGTCCCCTGCACCTCCTGGCTCTGCCCTCCCCCTCCACCCGGGTTGCACCACAGTCAGCATCACCTCCTGGCATTTGAAGATGAAGCATGCTCACTGCAGAGGGGATTTGCAGCTATGGATCAGTTCCCAGGGGAATCTGCATCGGGAATCTGCGAAACGTAATTAAGAAAAGCAAATTTATTAGCCATAAGCTCTGGGTTTTTTTGTTGTTTATGAAGGAGGTGGCACTTTTCTTCTGGGCAACTTGCAAATCAAAAATAAAAAGCTGAAAACTCCCTCTCTGCTCAGTGCTCAGCCTCCTTCATTAGTTCAGGCTCAGCTCAAGGAGTTTGGGCTGTGGAATCCAAGCCCTGCCTGCAGGCGGTCAGTGAAATGAATCCTTATGGGGAGGCAGCTGCTGGCAGAGCATCTCCGACCTGGGACACCCCTGATAACCAGGACACCGCACCACGAACTGCTGCCTTGGCTCCCCCCAAATCCCTTCAGCCTCACAGCCTGCTCCTGGCACTGCACAGCACCAAAGAGGACCAAAACACAGAAGACAACGTGGAAGATCAAATGGAAACGTTCTCTTTCGGTTCCCTTGGTACTTCTGCGCGGGGAATGTGATTAGACTGTCCTTATCTTGGTGGGAACAGTTGTTAGCAATAATGAAATCATCCAGTCCTTTTCTTTTTGAAATCCAGCCACATCCTTTGGCTCCAGGAAACAGGGGCAGTGACATGTGCTGTTTTCATAAAAAGCCACGAGACAACATATTTCATCGCAGTAAATTCCCTTCCCTCAAGTGAAGAGAGAAGGAGAGAGGTTTCAAGGACGAGAAAAGTTTCAGCCAAAAGAAAGGGCTGAGCTGAACTTCTGCCCATCTGACACTTCCCAAGAAGTTGGCTCTTCACAGCCTGAAGAAGTTTGGATGACGACAGCCCTCGCTGCTTTTGTCTCTCTCCTTCTGCCTCAGCTCCTGCGAGGATAGCAGGAATCGTGCATTGAATTTCCAAACGGACACGAACTCCAAGAGGATGACTCTCTACAAGGGAAAGCCCAGCCTCTGGAGGATGGACACTCCACTCCACGCATCGGCCAAAAGTCCAAGGAGGACTCACGCCAAAACCTCCACATGTTTCTCCCAACAACTACTCATGACCTGCTTGGAGTCGGAGATACTCTTGCCAGGTTGTAAACCAAGCCAAGCTCATCCTCGCCTCATCCCCTTGGACTCTTCTCCAGCCCAAGACCCAAACTCCCTGCTGGGCCTTCCTCTCAGCCAGAGGTCAGCCCAGAGGGTGGCAGAGGACCACGTTGCCCCCCGGGTGGACGACACACGTCGCGACTCAGCACCTGCATTAACCAGGCCCCATCCTGTGCTGCCTCCTAATTAGCGGGCAGGATTTCAGCGTCCTCCGGTCCTCGGCTGAGTCCCCCCTTCCCTCTGCTCCTCGCTTATTCTGTTCACTGAACTAATTGCCAAGCGCCTGCACCCTGGGTGTCTGCTGCTGTTGGAGAAGATTAGTATTTTTACAGAGGGGGAAAAAAAAGATTAAAAAAAAAGATTGTGTTTTTTAAAGCAGATGAAAGGAGAGCCCAAGGAGATGTGCATTTGACTCTCAAACACGCTCCTTCAAGTCTCCCTCAGCAGTACTTAAAGGCGTTTCCAAAGCAAGACTTTATGAATGCTAAATGAACCCGGCGCCTTGTTCCTCCGCCACAAGAAAAGAAAAAAAACTTATCTTTTATATACAATATTTCCTTTATGGCTGACACCGCGCATCACGCGTCGCTACTACCGGCCGCACTTCAGACACCGACGCTGACCTTCACAAAGTCACAGGGACACCACCGGCTCCCCGGGCTGGAGCAACACACAGCTGGGCAGGGGTCAGGGAGCCTGGCTGGATCCAGGCAGCCACAGATGGATTCATCTGCTGCTCTCCGGGAAGGGCCAGGTGAGACCACCGCAAATGGGGAAATGTTCAGTCTTGCTTTCCGTCGCTGTGATCTTGCATGACCCAGCCAAACCGGGGGTGCTGGTTGGTGCATCACCCTCCGGAAAGGTTTCGCAGGATGCAGCTTGGTCAAGATGGGATGGGGAATGATGAACCAAGAGGGAAAGAGCAGCAGCCCAGCAAAGCAGACGGACACAGGAGAAAACACCCCCCGGCTGTCCAGCCCCGAGCACCATCTGCACCAGCACCTCTACGTCACCAAGTGGTGCTGGCAGGGTCCTTGTCTGGGTGCCCAGCACCCAAACTCTCCCCGATTCCAAAAAGGACAAGGAAAAGCACATCGATGCACCCAAACACCTTTGGCCATCTGGGTCATCAAGTGAAGGCCACCCAACGCTTTTCCTAACGGAGCAAATAGCCCAACCCAGTGCCAAGACTGACCCCACCACCCTCACTGTGTGGATCTCCAGCAGGACCACTTCTCCCTACCTGTGAAATGGGAAAGAAGTGCCTTTAGCTTTGCACAAAACACTCTAAGAAGCAGGTCCATGCTCTTAGGAAATCACCCACCCAAAGGAAGTCTTGGGAGATTTAATTAGCTGCAGTTTCTGCTGTTTGAGCTTGTTAGGGGCTATATAATTGCTAAATATTATTATTATCTCTGCAGGTACAGCAGTTTGTTAGGATAATGATAGTGATTGACATTTCCCTGGCATCTTTCATCCCAACCAGATCCCATTTTACTCTATTATAAGACACTTGTTCTGCCTTGACTCTCCATATGTCTCCAAACTGTCAACAGGATCACAACCAGCTCCGCGTTGCCAAAAGAAATAAAGGCAAAGTGGCTCGTGGAAGTTCACGGGATGTACCGCAAGCTGAGCCAGTTCAACTCCAGGCTCAAGAACTCAAGTTGCACAGGCAGGTGAGGTATAGACAGAGATCCACGGGCTCCACTTCAACGTCAACATGGAGCAAAGCTGCAAGAAGTGGTCCTGGAAGCCACCACAGCTCCCAAAAACATCCCCTGCCCATCCCCATCCCCTTTTCCTGGCAAGCAGCAGTGGGTACCATAACCCAACCACCACTATGAAAAATATATCCCAGGGACAGCAAAGCAGAGGGGCCACCGAGTGATTAATGGGAGACTATCAGTTTGGGATAGGTCTCTAAATTCTCATTAAGTCAGGTGCTGAGGCATCGCACATTAATCCAGAACATTTCCCCTTCGGCCCAAACAAATAAATAACTCGTGTATAATTCAGGGAGAACTGGGTGGAGCCATCTCTCCCCCTCTCTCCATCTCTTTCCAACTAACCAGTGAATAAAACATCGCCCACAAATCTATTAGGCTAATTTTAAATCCTGACAATTTAGCAGCACTTCAGCAAGATAAGAGCCATTTATTAAAAGCCACAGTTCATTAAGCCAAATGCTGCTGGCGTATTTACTCAGAGAAACGGGGCTGGGCTCGGCTCTCACCCAGACCAGAAGTCTCCAAAGGAGCAGGAGTGATCCTATTTCATCCAAAAAAAGAGGCCAGCATGAACCTTCTCCCACCTCAAGCACACGTGGGGCTGCACATGCTGCCCACCAAAGGAACCGGGTGTCTGTGCTGCCTTCTCCCCTCTTGGATGAACACGGAGCAGCGGTCCTGGGATGCTCTGCAGGTTTGTCACCCAGAGCTACGGCAAGGCCCCACAGCTCACATGGGGCCACGCTCTGCACCACCACACCGTGGGACTGTTCCCTAAAGGATCAGCACCCCAATCTGGACCAGCATTGCACCGCTTTGGAACCATGCCCGTTAGTGGCAAGCAGAGATTGACTCTGGAGAGGGATGGTTGCTTCCAACCATGAGCCAGGAGAGGGCTATGGAAGAGGAGCTGCTGCTTGCCAAAGGCACCAGATTGCACCCAGAGCTTTCCTTCCTCCAAGCTGCCTCTTTGACATCTCTGCTGATGCCCTCTGCTGTGCCAGGGCATCGGCTCCCAGGGGCTGCAACCATGACAGGGGGTGCTTTGGGACACACGGAGAGTGCTGGAGGCTTCCAGGGCACTGGCAGGAAAGAGGTGGACTCGCCAGAGGGAGCAGCCCTACTCTCTGGGAACTGGGATCTTTGCTAACCTCCACAAGGGATGCATTGGCTGCTCCACCCAAACCAAGACACCACAACCTGTAAAGCCAAGCTATGCACGAGCCCACCTCAGACCTACAAAATTTTCCCAGCAAAGATGTGCCCGAGCACGACCTGGCAGAGCAGATGTGGCCTTAGCAAGCTCTGTGCCAGCATGGAGGAGCTTATTCCACTTGGGAACCACGTGCCGCATGGAACTAGAGGATTTTTAAGGCCGCTTGCAACCCAAGCCATTGTAGGATTCTCTGATCCTGTGGTTCCCAGCGGCACAGGAAGGAGCGATGGTGAGGGGCTCCGTGGTGCCCGGGACGGAGCCAGCAGGGAGGGAGCTGTGCCAGCATCACTGCGAGGAGCCGGCGGCAGAGGGCAGTGGAGAAATCCCATCTGGCAGAGTTTGTGAGTGTAATTCATTCCAGCGGGAGACATCCAAGAGACTTTATCAAGTGCAATTGTCCCACTGCGCCTTTCACCTGCACACACTTGCAAGACAGTCTGGAGTGACTGGAGAGTATCCCTTTACAGTCAGAGCTGAAAGGAGCATTATAAAGGTGAATTAACATTTAAAAAGAACGTAAAAAACCCAGAACTGTTCTAATGATGATTAATGGGAAGCTATAAGGGAGGCCGTGACCTCCTGGTGTCATTAAATGGATTGGCAGGTTTCTGAGCATTAATTATAAATAGCCACAGGAGTTTGAGTGCTTAGCAGAACGATGATAAATCCATGACACAGGCACAGGGACGAGGAGTCAGGAGCACGGGGGAACACGTGCCCGTGTGTGCACGCACACGGCTCGGCATGCAAAGGAACATGAGTTTGCACGTGTGTCACACACAGGAAAGAGGCAGGGAGCCAAAAAAAGGTGGAAATGAGTCCATGCGAGGATACTGCTGTGTTTGGGTGCATAGAGAAATGGGTAAATGATAAATTAGGCACTGCCAGTCAATCACATTTTCTAAATGTTTTATATCCCAAAAGCTATAAAAGCAATATTCCTTTCTGGCCTTATTGGAGCCATTTCTGGAAGGCAATCACATCTGTTTCCTCGGGGATTTGAGCTGAACTGTGCCTTGGCTTTTTTTTTTTTCCCTTGCCTTTTTTTTCCCCTCCCCTTTCTATTTACTCTCTAGCCTGTTACCAAAGCAGGGTCAGAGCATGCATACAAATAGGGAGGAGGAGTGAAAAACAAACAGCCCTGAACCAGCGATGAACAGACAAAAAGTGGCTGCAAACTTCTCATGGCAAAGCCACCGCTCCAGCAATCAGGGGCCACACGGATTTTGGGTCAGGCAGCTCCCACGTTAGCATTTCCTTCAATTTAATGTGCATTATTCCACAATTTCATTGATATTACGGAGATCTGCATCCTGGGGCACTGCTGTGCATCACCTCGGATGTGCTGAGCCACCCAGCCTGCCTGGGATTTGCAGCGTCTCACAGTTCTCTTCCAAGAGCCCTTGGAGAGATGCTCATGGATTAAAGCCCAAATCCCTCTCTGCATCCCACAGGGGCCCAGAGCTGCAGCCACAGAGGCACATTTGCTCCCCAAAGCAGAAGGTGGGGTTTTTGCAGGAGTTCCTTGGGAGGAGAGGATCAGCAAAGGGTCGGAGCCCGCAGATGGAGGGTGGGAATAAACACGGGATGAATGGAGCGAGGACCTCGGGCTCGTTAATGAGCTCTGCCAGTGAACCACAGCGGCTGCAGAGGGGGAGAGCTCCTCTCGCTGCCAATGACAAGAACAAAAGGCTCCGGGTGAGATGCCAAAGGGGCAGTCCCATCCCTGGGCATCCAGACACCCCCTTAGCATTCCGGAGAGAGGCTGGAGGTGCCAGACCTGGCACAGCTCTGCACCAGCAGCCACATCCCGTCACGCAGCTGAGACAGCAGCCCCAGCGTCCAACCACGGGGCATTTCCACTGGGATTGGGATCCCCATTCCCTGCAGCACCTCTCCGAACAGCTGTTTTGGTTTCTGCCCACTCCATGGGGAAGCAAAAGCACAAGCCAAAATCGTCCCCCCCCACCACTGAAATTTAAAATATTCCTGTTTAGATTTAAGTCTCATTACCATGCTGGGCCCTCCTGTATTATTTCAACTGATTGGAATATGGTGGCAAAGGAATAAGTTCTCCATACAATTTTCTTCCGATCCTATTAGTTGCAATACAATTACAGTGAATACATCAATTCTTCGTCCCAGCAGCTCCTGGAAAGAGCCACCTATTAAAAGCTGGCTTATTAATGGAATTGTACATCCAGGATTAATCGGGCCACGTTGGCCATTTCCATTTCTCACTCCACAAGTGCTTTTGTTTGCTTAATAGGCTGAAGTAACTTGAGAATGACACAACTTAGAGCTTCCCCCATTTGCTCTGCATATCGCCAGCAAATTTAATATCGCTTCCCTCGCCGGCGTCTCTCCGGGATAAAACCTGGCACGTGCTGCCAAGGAAATGCACGCTGCAGGGTGGGGAGGGGTAGAAGGGGCTTTCTGCCTTTGGGCAGAGCCAACAAGGGGAAATTCCTCATTGATCCAAGGCTTTGAACCCAAAGGGAAATGGCAACACCAAAACAATTTGCCAAAGCCTGCTGGATGAGAGCCGCTGGAATATCATCCCATGAGCAGTTCAAAAGCTTCCCAATGCCCCGAAGAGCATCACCCCCTGCCCAGTTTGATGTGGGGGGGTCCCCTCCAGCCCTCCCCAGTCTGTGGGAAGCCCCAGCCAGCCCCAGCCATGGGAAGCCAGTGCCATTCCCCAGCATCGTCCCTGCACTTGGAAGCAAGGACGCTGTTTCCCAGCGCAGATATTCCTGTGGCAGCAAAGTCACTGCATGTTGAAGCACAGTAATACAGTATGACTTTTCCCTTTAATGGAATTTTTCTAGCCCACTAGGAAAAAAAAGACTCCATTAGCCATACTACAAAGGCTCCTACTTATTAGTATTTTAGAACAGCGGCAAAAACATTTCTTGAATCTAATTATTGCTGACAAATATGAAAATTGAAATCAAAGTTAAATTTTCAGCTACAGTGCCTCATTCGGCCGCGGCTCGCCCGCTCCCAACGATTGCATCAACACATTTATTCTGCTGAGCAGGCTCCCAGATTGGGCCCCCCCATTCCCTGCAGCCCACCCCTCCATCTTCGGAGGCATTAACTCTGACATATTCATCTCAACAGCCAGGCCACGGAACCAACTTCATGTTTACCAGCTGTACACGGCCGACGGATCGGAGCGAAGCTTCCAGGGGCTGAAGAAGAAGGGAACAGAGCTTGCTGCTTTTTGGCTTTTCCCTCTTTTTTTTTTTTTTTAATTTATTGTTATTTATTTCCAACTTCGCTGCCTCCCATCCCCTCCCAACCTGATCTCCTAAAGGGTGATTTTGAATTCCACAAGACAGAGGATGTGGAAGGAAGGGGAGAACGGAGAGAGGGGGGAAATAAGGGAAAAAAAAGCCTTGTCAACATATTTCCTTTCTCCTACCTCCCCCCAACATACTGTAAAAATCAATCCCCTTTGTCATTTTGCTCTGCTTGTGTGAATGTTTAATGGCTGTCGAGGGAGATAATGATTGCTGCTAGGAAATTCATTTCAGATTTGCTATTTATAAAGTACTTGGTGCTCAGGTGGGAAATTAACATAAGGAAGGGGGAAAGGGACCGAACCAGGGTAAAAAAGCAGCAGGAGAGGAGGGGTGAGATGCTGCAGGGCTGGCTGGAAGGGGATGGAGCCCAAAGAGAACCTGCATCTGGTCCCATCTCTCCTGGGACAGAGGGAAAAGGTTTGCACGGAGCAAGGATGGCACTGCCAGCCCCTTCCCAGCTCCCGCCCACCCATGGACGCAAGGACACAGAGCCAGGATCATCCCCCACGTGCCCAGGGGCTTTCGGAGCCAGCGCTGCTCCTCACACACCATCCCCTAAAACCCACACCACCAGCCCCAGCACCACCAGTGGTTTGTGCCCCAGCTCCCCTTCCAGCCCCTCATCCCTCTGGATTAACCCCAAACCTCCTCTGAGTCCTCTCTCACCTCAAAGCCCATCAACCTGTTGCCAGGTGTGGGGTTTTTGAATCCCGAGGGGATTCCCACCTGCGGTACAGCCAGATCCCGCAGCACGAACGCCGCCGTTGAGTTGCTAATTCCTTGTCTCAGAAGTTGCTTTTCACTTTCTGATTTTTCAATAATAGGCTTGGTATGAATCCCTTAAGCTTCTGAAATAAGCTGAAAAACGCTTTTCCAGCCATTTACATAAACACAAGTGGATCAGAAGGAATAATCATAGTTTATGCATTATTTGGGGGCTTTGGAGATGGTTTCTAATGTGGCGTCAGGTTTTGAAGCCCAAAACATACAATGGGAAGCGTTGACGTGCAGAAAAGCAGCAGAAAAAGTAAACAATAAATAATAAACATTTTTTTTAGTGTTGTCTTCAGTGACGAGGCGGTTTTGGCTCCGCCACCACCCCGGCCTCTAATGGATCATGGATCCTGCTCCTCGCCAGCTTTGTTCCAAAAAGGGCTTCATTAAGAGAGATGTCACTCATCCTAAATCCAAATTCACCTCGTGCCAGCCAGCCCTGCTGCTCTCCTGTGCCTTGGCCCGCTATCAAAAACCCCAGCGCTGGCTTTGGGAATTGACTTTGGAAAACTAAAAGTCTAACGGAGGCACCCTCTGATCTCTAAATACCATCTGTCCTGCAGAAAGGGAATAAAAGCTAAAAACACCCAAACCAACCCAGCAACGTAGCGCTATTCACCAGATAACTGCTCTAAGAGAGGAAAAAAAGCCCCAAACACTCAAAAAGAGAGAGAATATTACAGTATTAATGAACCTTGCTTTGCTCTGAGGGGCCGTCATGCTTCCAGCGAGGCAGGTCAGGTTTGGCTTTCAAACCAGTTCTTTAAATCAAGAATTCAGTTTCTAGTAAAATGGAAACATTAGCAAAGGATCTGTTTTGAAGAAATAACAATACAAAAATGGAACAAGGCTGGAGACTCCAGGCTCTTTGATACCACTGGAACACGGCCTTTGGAGCTCTTTTTTTTGTTTGTTTGAAATCACTTCACAACTTTGTACATAAAGCTTCGGCGAGCTCCGAAGAAAATGCTTCAAAAATCATCCCTTACTTTTCCCAGAACTGACTTCCACTGGGAATTTGTGATGGTTCTTTTTCATTTCGTTTTTTTGGAATTAGGAAAACCTGAAACATTCTGCTTCGTTTCTAATGTTACACAATTTCCTGTGGCATCTCCCACTCCTTAGCAGCTGCTCTCTCTCATTGTGAGTCACTGGAGGACGTGAACCAGCCGCACGGACTGAGCATTTGTGGTTCTCCAAGCTCCTTTCCAACCCAATTCGGGGTTTCCCAGGATGAGCAATGTGCAAGGAAAAGACACCACCCCCTCAAGGTCAGGATGGACAGAGCTTGGAACAAGCTGGGATAGTGGAAGGTGTTCCTGCCCATGGCAGGGGGTGGAATGAGATGAGAGTTAAGCTCCTTTCCAACCCAAACCATTCTGGGATCTTTTTCTGTAATATCCCCAAAAAATCCCTGCCAAGAACCCGCTCCCATCCTTCCTCCAAGCCAGGCCCAGCACTGCTCCAGCAGTGAGCACCTGGTATGAGCCACAGCTCACCAGCACAGAGGTGAACCTTCCATCCACCTCCACAGGGTCCTCCGTGCTGTGCTGGGACCTTTCACTCTGGCACCACCTCCATCCCCGTTATCCCCGTGGGAAGGCAGAGGGTTCCATGCCAACTTCCAGCAGCACCTTAGAAGGAATACTCCAGCCACGAGGAATTCAGGCGTGGTGGATGCCTGCAATCCTGACTTCCCCATACAGCTGCTACCAAGCATTTCAGAGTCCAGGCTCCTTCTTCTGACTGCCCTGATTAGTAAGCGAAGCACGTGGGAGGTGGAGGAAGGGAAAGTAGGAGGGGAAGGGGGCAAGAATGCCAAGAACCAAACTCTGTCTTTAGTGGGAACAGTCAACAGGACAAGGGGGCCAAGGGGTCAGTTAATTTACAACAGCTTTCAGCATCAGACGAATTAACTGTGAGGCACATCAAAAATCCACGCTCTCCCTCCTGGCGGCAGGCAACAGAGCCCGGCAAGGCAGCACCTCTGATTTATGATGAACCAGGAGCAAGGTGCGAGCGTGGGGAGGAGGAGGAGGGAGGTGATGGCTCCTCCCAGCCACCAGCCACAGCTCCAAATGTGCCGGGAGCACGAGGGATGCGATGCCCGCAGGATGCACCCACGGAAGGGCCGGAGGGATTGGGGTGCCCCAAGGGGTGCGGTGACAAAGGGATCCCTCTTTGTAAACCTGGTTTTTCATAGAATGCCAGAACGGTCGAGGTTGGGAAGGGACCTTAAAGTTCACCTTGTTCCAACCCCTGCCGTGGGCAGGGACACCTCCCACTAGCCCAGGTTGCTCCAAGTCCCATCCACACTTGGACACTTCCAGGAATGCAGCAGCCACAGCTGCTCTGGGCACCCTGTGCCAGGGCCTCAGCATCCTCACAGCCAAGAATTTCTTCCCAATATCCCATCCATCCCTGCCCTCTGGCAGTGAGAAACCATTCCCTGTGTCCTGTCCCTCCATCCCTTGTCCCCAGTCCCTCTCCAGTTCTCCTGGAGCCCCTTCAGGCACTGGAAGGGGCTCTAAGGTCTCTCTGGAGCCTTCTCTTCTCCAGCTGAACAATCCCAGCTCTCCCAGACTGGTTTTTGCCTATAAAAGCTACTAAAGGCATGAAGAACCCACAAGCCAAGGCATGGTTGCTGGCTGGCAACGGGACACAGCAGCATGGCTTGGATTTCCACTATAAAATCCCCAAATCTGGCACCTTGCTCATTTTGGCCCCCGTTTGAAACCAAGAGCTCAACTCCGAGTCCAAGTCACAGCTCCAAGCCTTTGCCATGAACATCAGAGACAGATCAGTTTGGGTCCTGCTGAGTCTAACGGGAGATTTGTCACTGCCCATCAAAGCAGAATGACCAGTCATGCTTAAAAAATCCTATTTCCCCTCTTTAAAGCTCTTCTCCCTTCAACTGCAGAACAAGCAAGGAAAGTTTTGCCTTTTCTTGCCACTACTGAAGTTTGGGAAGCAAAGACAAACACAAGTGAAGGTCTTTTCCTGATCCCCATGGCCAAATATTTGCTCCTCACGTGGTGTTTCCCAGACTGAGGAAAGCTGAAGTCCACCTCCACCGTCTGACTGGAGCTGCCTGGGAAGAGCTTTCCCCATCCGCTCCGTCCTGGTTTATGCCAGAAAACAGCAAGCCCTGCTCGCTGACCTGACCTAGATCTGCCAACTGATTGATTCTTTCCCCATAGGGAAAAAATAAAATGGGGGGGGAAAATCACAATATGGGTATTTTTAAGTGAAAACTGCAAGAAAAATACACAAGGCAGACACTTGTAATATCGAATGCATTCATCTCGGGCGTAAGTCGAAGGAAGACGGAAAAACCGCGAGCCAGGGTGGCTGTGCTGGGCAAAATGCCCACGTGGAGAAGGGAAAAGCAGTTTTTGCAAAGCACAAGGCGATCCCAAAAGTGGTTGCAGCCTCCAGAGCACCCAGCACCAGTCTCGCACAGAGGGATGGTCCCTAGGACGGTTCAGAGGTTTGGTTTTACCAGAGGAGGTTTTTCCCAAGCTCCCAGCTCCCACCTGATCCCCTCTGCTTATCAAGCTGGTATTTATCTCCTTCTGACCCGTGAGGCTCATCCCAAAGGTGGCAAAGAGAGAGCAGTCCCACACCGACTTGGCCTTCCACAGAACCCCCAAATCTGGCACCTTTGCTCATCTGGGCCCCTGTTTGAAACCAAGAGCTCAACTCCAAGCCCACGTTGCAGCTCCAAGCCTTTGCCATGAACGTCTGAGACGGACGATTTTTCGCCTCCTCACGCACCCGCTGATGGCCACGGGCACCTCGTTCACGTGTGTTTTATGGCCAGTAAACAACTGCATGTCCTGGAATGTGTGTCAGCACTTATGGGACCTCACACAGCTCCAGTCCACCAGCGGGGCTCCTAAACCTGGCGTAGCTACAACACAAACCTACTCCAGCACGTGCTCCCGTGCTCTAAGGTAACTCGTTACACGCAACGGAGTTTTGGTTTCATTTTGATTTCATTTCAATTTTTGTCTTTTTGATCTCCGTCTCTGTCGATGGAGATCTCTCCATATCCACAGCGCAGAGCAACTACAACAGCTTTACTCCTCCTCGTATCCTGCCGATCCACTGCTGTGTAACCAGCTCAGTGCAGGGATGCTCCCAGGGAAGCAGCAGCAATCCATGGAAAACCCCACCTGCAACTCCACCACCCAAACCAAACTCCCAAGCCCCTCTCCAGCATTTCGGGTGCCACCCAGTGTTTTGCACAACGCAGGTGCTTCCCAAAGGTCTGCTCGGGTCGCTGCTTGCTCCAGCGCGTCTTAAAAATGTGCCAATTAATCCCAGGCGGTGGCCTGATTTCCAGAGGTGCTGATACCTCCTCACAGCTCCGCTGAGAATCAACAGGAATGACAGATGTTCAGCCACGCTCCAAATCCAGCCATCGAGCAACCAGAGTGCATTCCCCTCCTTTTATGTACTGCGTATAACTGGGTTATCTACTCATGTAGGTATTGATTATTACTGTTATTACCTATTAAATAGCTATTTTCTGCTGTTGGGGTGAATATCACGTTTTATTGACCCGCACGATGACTATTAACCACATCTAATATTTTTCCCGAGGACCAATAAATCCGGGCATTCACAAAAAGATGTCGATACACGTAATTTTTCTTCTGCACATTCATTAGCGCAATTACCTCCCGCACGAACTGCCAGGAGGTTTCCCCTCGCCCCTCCGCCGAGAGAAAATCTTCCCAGGATGCGTAGCCCCAACCCAGATTCCAAATCCCGCCCTTCCCGAGGGGAAGCACCCAGCCTCTCCTTCCTGTGGATGTGTCTCTGGGTCAGATCCAGCCCTTCCATCACACTCCAGCACAGCCTGTCTCAGTTTGGGAATTATCTGCATCCCAGCCACATCGAACGAGCGAATAATTCTTTCGGATGAGGAACGCTCTGTGTAGGATGTTGACACATGCTATTATTTTACATACCTATTTCAGCCTGTATGCTTACTAGAATAAGGTCTTTATGCTAATTTGTAAATCAAATTCCCATAATTCTTGGCTTACTGATGCTAAAGGCCCAGCTAAATCTTCTATGACCTTTTAGCCTGGTTAATCCTTTTACGTGTGGCTGAGGGAAGAGTTTTCTTGTCTCTTCCACTCCCGAGTGCTGGGGTGGGATTTTTGCCTCTTCCTTACGAAATCCAGGTGGGCTGTGAGCCAGGGACACGGGGCACACGTGAGGCCACCCCTCTACTCTGAGCCGGGCAAAGGGGGAAGAGAGAACGCTGCTGCCTGGTCCCTGTGTAAGGATATTTCGGGTTTTCATCGCTGCTATTTAAACATCAGACAGAAGACACAGAGCAAACACAATGAGAGCTGTGTTGCCAAATTGCCACTCACTTCCCGACGCCCGGGGCTATCCCAGCCCTCCGCAGCCTCCCCTCTTTGCATCTCTGTTCCCAACTTGCGGCTGGACGTTTTCTGGCTCCGTTCACCTTGTGAGTCAGTGCAATGGTCACCTCCAGCTCATTCCCAAGGGGATGCAGCACCCAAGCAATGCCCTGACCTCTCTCTCCAGCACCAACACCCAACAGCTCCCTCGGTGTCCAACCACGCCGGACATTCCAGGGCTCAGGGGGCTCCTTCCTGACGGACACAACACTCAGCAGCTCCCATTTTAGGGCCACGATTCCACAAATCCAACAGCGCGTCTACAAAACGGGGAGGACCCAGAGATGTTTGCACAAGTGCAGGTGGTCAAACGCTCCCGAATTATCCCACTTCACGCTCCGCCTGCCTTTCGAGCACACTCACAAATCACTTTTCTTATTGTTTGTTTGGCTGGAAATAGGGAGACGACCTGGAGTATGGATGAACCGCTGCAGAGGGCAGCACACATCTCCGGAGATGTTCGGAGGAGATTTGTGCAAAACACAGTTTTCCTGCGTGACAATAATTTTCACATTTTCAAACACAAGTCAGCTCCCGTTCTGGACACCAAACGAGGGAGGAAACTTATGAATTCCAAAAACTACTGTGATTAGCAGAAGGATTCATGAAGCAGAAGCACATTACTGCTGATTTTCAGCACTGCATACAAACCTAAATATTACCTTGGGGTTGAATGAACCCAAATTTCTCAAAACTGTCTTTAAAAGTTTGTGCTAAAATACAAAATTATTTATAGGGTGTGCTTGGGGGTTTTTTAAATGACTCTTAAATAAAATTATGCAAGAAAAACTCCCAAGGGGACTCCTTCCCTCCAACAATGCAGCAACTCCCAGCCCAAAAAAGGCCCAAACTTTTTGCTGCCAAAGGCTGCCTTGTGCAGTATTTCACCCAGCTCCCCACAGCTCTGCCCTGGGTCCTCCCCACACCATGGAGCAACGTGGCTCCCTGCTTTTCCTCACTCCAGGAGTGACTCAGGGACTTCTGGCACCCACATCAGATTCCTGCAAGGCAGGGAATCAGGGGGTTTGGGGCTTAGGGAGGCAGCGCATTCCTCCCCACTGCTCTGCTGCCCAGGAGAATTGTAAAAATAATAAATAAAGAAATAAAAAACCAACTACTTTTTGATCTGGAAGCTTTGATAGGAGCAGGGAGAGGAAGCAGGGGGGATGACCAGAGGCATGGAATAAGACTGCAAGGAAGCCAAGTCAGGAGCCCCAAAGCAAGCATTAAAAAATAATAAAATAATGAAATAATAAAATAAATGAAGCACAAATTCTGGGCAGGAGAAGTGAGGAGGGAAAGGGACAGCTTTATCCCTGTCCTGGGAAGCCCCAGCCGGGCTCCCTGCAGAGGTGGCAGCCAGGGGGGCCGGGGCTCCCAGCCCCGGGGAAGCCCCTGGGATGCAGGAATGCCAGCACGCCAAGCAGCACGAGCGGGGAGCAGCAACCCTGCGAGAAGGAGAGAGCTCGAGGAGGGAGAGCGGGAGGGAGGCGAAGAGGAGCGATGCCTCGGCGTGTGATGTGCATGTTAAGCAGCCTGTGCCGGTCGATCCCGCACGGGCTCTCCCTCCGCAGGAGCGGGCCCGGCCTGCCCAGCAGAGAGAAGTTTGTGGTGGGAGACACCCAGGCACCATCTCTGCCCACACCGCAGCCCCCAGCCCCACACGGGCTGGGCTTCCAGAGCTCACCCGAGCCCTGCTGCAGCGCACCTCGGCAGACGGGGGACGAGGCAGGGCTGGTTTGGACATTCCCAGCCTTCGCTGGGCACCTCGGAGCAGCGCTGAGGTAGCTGGATCCAGCTGTGGAGAAGGAGGTGCATTCACCCCCCCAGGGTGCATCGATCCTCAGGAGAACCCACATTCTCCTCCCGAGGAACGCCTGCATCCTCCCCGGGGCGCATCCGTCTGGCCCAGGAATACTTGCACCGCCCCGGGGCTGCATCCATGCTCCGAAGAGCGCCCGCATCCCCTCCCGGGGGTGCATCCGTTCCCCCGAGAAGTGCCTGCATCCCGCCCCGGAGCCCCGCGTCCCAGCCGCCCCCCGAGCACGGCGCAGCAGCCCCCGGCGCATCCCCCGGCGCATCCCCCGGCGCATCCCCCTGCGCACCCCGAGCTCCCGCGGCGGCCCGGGGCAGGATGCGGCTCCATCCTCTCCTCCCATGGAGGAAACCCCGCTCCCACAGCCCCTCCAGATGGCTGCGAGGAGCCTAACGCGAGCTGACAGGCTCGGCGCTCCCGGCCAGATGGGGCTGGCTCCTGCCGCCTCTTCCCCCCTCCTTTTCCCATCGCTTTTTGCTCTTTTTTTTTGCCTTGCACAGCCCCCCCCTCCCCTCCAAGCACCCTCCCCCGGGTGCGGGGAGGCAGCCGTGCTTATCCGGGACAGACTGGAGAAGGACTTCCCAACTCCCAGCCCGGCGGGAGCGGGGCTGCACCGAGTTTTTCGGACGACCTTGCTGGAAAAGCAAAGGCGTGGGGGGGAGCACAGAGGATCCCCGGCCCCCGCCTGCTCCCCAGCCTGTTGGATCATTGATCCTGCCAGAATTATGCTGGGATGGCAGAGTCCTTCTGCACCCGCAAAAATAATCAGGACGCCAGGGGAGAAGTGTCCCCCCCGCCAGCCCGGTGCACCGGGAATTCCTGCGCCGTCCCCGCATCCGCCCCCCCCGCAACTTCACAGCGGGCTGGGGACCCTTTCCCAGCTCTGTCCCCGCTCTGGAGGGACCCTCGTCCCCACTCTGGGGGGGAGTCTCAGCCCCCCGCCCCATTGGAGGCTGCTGCCGTGGGACCGCGCATCCTCCGCCCGCCCGGGCTGCGTCCCCCGCGGCATTCCCTACCTTGGGAGAGGAGGAGCGCGGCCATCCCGGCGAAGATCACCCAAGAGACGGGGTGGTGCATTTTGGCCTGGGCCATGTTTTCCTCCTCCTTCCCCACTCACTGCCGGGCGGGGAAAGGTTTAAAATCCAGCGTTTCCCGGAGCAAAGC
>VZTI01002482.1:54317-106877 GCA_013397865.1 Struthidea cinerea | reverse complement strand
GGTGAATCCCTCCTGGAGTGACTGCAGCGGTGCTGTGACTCAGTTTCCCCACCTGCACGATGGTGGGAAGGATTCACACACCGCCCCCTCCCCCCCCCACCTGCCTGGCCCAAAAGGAAGAGGGGCACCTGCTTCTGGGGGGCTGATGTCTGCAGGACAGCCCCAGCAAACCTCTTCCCCTTTTACACCTAAACCCTGTGGAAATGGCTCTAAAAGCAAATTTAATAAGGAAAAACTCTTCCGTTTGCAGCAGAAATCTCCTTTCAGTCCAGATCAAGGGGGTTTTTCCATGCTGTAACCACACTCATCTGACTCCTCACACCAATCCCACCTCCTGCTCTGAGCAGCATCTGGGCCCCTTGGATCCAACTTAGGATTGAACACGCTCCTGTGACTTCAGCTCCTTGCACATGCCAGCTACTGGTACCTATTTCACATCACCAGAAAGAAGTCTTTTCTCCAGTTCAGGATTCCCAAACCAAACAAATCTGTCCACGCCACCCCCCAGCATCAAGAGCACCACACTCACATGCCTACACAGAAAAGGTCCTGGAGACCAAAACCTTAAATTATTTCCACCCTTTGTCCAATAAAAACAATATCTGAGGCTCTGAACCCCAAGACACCCCTTTAAAACAACCTAAATAAAATATATCACATTAAATATTATTTTCATAAGTGATAGGGATGTCTTATTTCATTGCTCGAGGTGACTCACAGCCCCTTCAAGCAGCATTATAGCCAGAAAAAAATGACAAAGAGGAAAAAAAAATTAAAGATATCCTGGCTTTTTGTATTTATGCCTCCTCGGAGGCTTCCAAAAATCTGAGCTGTTCACTTTGCAATTCAGAAGAAGACTTGGCTGCGAACTCTTGGAAATCCAGCTGTGTTTCTGTCTCTATCGCCCAGAGACTCTCCGAGTCAGATCCAGGCCAGTCGTTCTGCTGCAGGAAGGTGCCAAAGCACAGGTCCCTCTCCTCAAGCCCCACCACCGGCTCTGACAACGACTCAAATGTCAGACGTTGGGAGGGGATTGGCAGCTGGGGCTGGCTGTTCCCACCAGCCCTGTTCGATGCCTGCACGTCCCCGCCACCAGCCAGAAGGGTCACCCGTCCCCAGCCACAGAGAAGACGCATTTCACCCATCCCTGGGTGCTCCCCAGCGCCTCCCGCGCTGGGATCCATCGGTTCCAGCCAAAACCGTGGCTGCTGTAAAGCTGCAGGCTGACGCAGAGGGCTCTTAGCTCTCCTTCCTCTTCCCCTCCCCAAGGCTCGGTTCAATCCACAGAGCTCGAGGAGGTCCAGTGGATCCAGAGCTCTCCACCACCACATCCTGGTCCCACCAGGAGCGCCCCACACCCCGCCAGCGCCTCCACCCAGCTCGTTAGGACGGGCAGAGCTAACAAGCACAGCAGCACTGATGACCCAGTCCCGGGCCGCGCTCGCGGTGCAGCAGGATTCTTCTCCAGAAGCAAATACAGGCTATGGGGTATTTAACCTTGTCCCATCCACCTCACGATGTCAGGGCTCGGAGTGTTCCTCCAGCACAAACCCATCGCTGCCCCAGCCACCTCCAGCTGATGGAAAACCCTTGGAAAGAGGGAAGGACTCCTAACCCCATTCCATCCCAACCTCTCCACTGCTTCCCCAGCATCCCAGCTGCATAAATTCCCTACAACAAGACGCCACACAGCAATTTTTACCACCCTTGGCAACGCTCCTGCCTTTGACCCCAGCTTGCCGAGCCAGCGGCGGCGCTCGGAGCAGCTGGACGTGGTCGATTAGGTTAGTTTGGTTTATTACCAACACATTATGCTTTAAAAAACACAACTTCCCTGCCTGTTTGCCTAAGCAGGGAGAGCAGTTTCTAAGCCAGCCCTACGCAGTCGCTGCTCTTCCTACAGATTTGCTCCATGCATTATTAATCCACACAGCGCTCGTTCCGAGCACGGATATTTACCCGATGCACCAGAGCAGCTCTTAAGGAGCCTTTGGCTTGTGGCTTTGTGGAACATCAACTTTTCATGTTGAACAGCAGGTGATGTTCAACAGAAATGCCTTGCAATAAATGCCTAATATCGCCATTACGCTCGTCCATATCTGTGTGCTGCGCTGATAGGAACATGCAGATAGCAGGGCTGCACTCCTGAGATAGGCATGGGGGGAACAAGTTATTCACTGGAAATCATATATAAATATATATTTGTACCTGGTGTTAACCAGGGACGCCATCCCTCCACGCGTGTCGAGATAGAGAAGGCCCCTTTCGGCAGAAATTCCTGCAAAATTTATATGAAATTCAATTTTTTTCTGCCCCTAAATCTGAATAAAAGCCCAAAACACAACACCTTGGCTAAAAGTCTGCAGGGGAAAAAAAAAAAGCGATGTGCTGCTTTGCAAGGAAACCTCTAACTGGCTCTAAAAGGAGCGCTGTGACCTTGCTGAACAGCACTGCATAATTTTTAATAGACATTTTTTGCTGGAACTGACATACTCCCAGGCGTGGTTTTATTCCGCTAACATTTTTTCCAGAGGGAAATGCCATGTTTCATTGGATTTTTTTCATCATCCCTCCATATACATCCCTATAATTACTATATGCATTACAATAGCATTGGCGTGCCTTTGATAAGATCCCGGCTCCATTATGCTCGACTCCGTGTGTACACGCGGTAAAAACAGTCCCTCCCTTGAGCTCTTCAAGTCAAAATAGAGAAAGCAGAGGAAGGTGTTGAGACAAGAGCAAATTACTTCTCATTTTAGGGCTGAAAAAATAAGACTCGGGAAGGCTAAGCCACCACATGAGGCCAGGGAGGGATTTTCCAGCTGTGCCACGAACGGAACCGAAATCTCCCAGATTCAGAGGGCTGCGCCTGCTTCCCCTCGCAGCGTTTCCCCACCGGAAACCACTTCTGCTCGTGGCTCGCCAGGGCAAGGGGAGAGTTCAGGCAACGCTTCCACCGCTCTGCCAAAAATACCGGGGATGAATTACGCGCGAAACGACCCTTTTCTCCTGACGAGGGGGAGAATTTTTAAAGCTCGCCACACAGCCCGGCCCACATGTCCACACAAAGGCATTCCAGCACCCCCGTGCCCCGGCGTGCAGGGCACACGCGGAGCCAGACAGACGCGTGCCCACGGGTGCCCGGCTTTGCTCCTTTAATTACACCTCCTACGGGTGAGAAAGATAAGCCCAAACGGAGCAGCTGCACGAAGGGAGGAAGCCTATAAGTTATTCATAAGTTCAGGCTCAAGCTCCTCTCTTGCTTTCACTCCATGACACCTTCAAAACATATTATTCATCTATTTTTTCCTCCTCTGGGAAGAGAGATGGTAATTGTAGTAAATATATCACTGCCAAGTCATCCTCGCAGCCTCCGAGCCCGCACGGCGCGAGGGGTAGGGATCTGAGGCAGCAGATTTGGGATGCCTGGGAGCCGTGAAGGACATCCTCAGGCTGCCGTGGGGAGCAAAGCACTGGGGGAGAGCCTTCATCCACCCCCATCACCTCCACCATCCCAGCCTTTGGGATCGAAGGCCCACAGCACCCACTGAGCACCTGCAAACAGCGAGTTGTTCGTAAGACTTTTGCACGTCCAGCCCAGCGGAGCTCAGACTGGGACACCAGCTCCCTCAGGATGCTGCACCCCATTTTCATCCCATCCCAGTGGCATTTGGGTCGATTTTGGGCTCCGTTTCTGGCTCACAAATGAAAATAAAAGCCACTCTCACCAGCGTCCCTGCCTGCAGAGAGCCTTTGGTAACAAGAGCCACAGCTCAGAGGTTTTGTTTGCCCTCTCAAGGCTGTTCCAGACAGAATAATGCTCCTGCCAACTGAAGCAGCTCTCCTTGAGCTCGAGAGGTTAGTTTTTCTGAATGCAGCGACACGGATCCTCGTCTCGGCCCCATAGCACAGAGGATTTGTTGTATTCCAGTGCAAAAATAACCCTGAAAGCAACATCTATGGCCACACCAGGGAGGGGAGAGGGCTCCGGCATCGGCGCAAGGCGCCTGGGAGGAGAGAGACACGGGGCATGGAATTTATTTGTCCTCGATTCCCAGGGAGGTCATTTACTGCAGTGCCCCTGGCACTTCCCCAGCCCTTTCTAGCACACTTGATTCTTGTGAGTTTTCTTAATCTCATCTCCTTCATTGGTTATTGCTCTTTCAGTGCTGAACTCAGCAAGATCACCCGTGTTTAGAGAAAGATTAGCGCTGAGTACATTAAACACGGTAATGCCATGTACTGTGGGGCACCGGGTCAGCGCCCCGGCCCCCGGCACCCCCAGCACCTTCCCAAACCCCAGGCCTTCGGCTGAGGCTGCTTTTAGCTACGTCTGCAACGCCTCTCGCATCCCAGCGCCTCGCAAGGAACCCTTCGGAGATAAAAACCCCAGCAGCTCTAGCACTGAGCACCTCTTGTTTCCCCTTCAACCTGAACCTGGAGTTGGACTCGATGGGATCACCCCACCCGGCTCGGGGTGTTCTGTGTGACTCTGTGATGGCAAAATAAGTGCTGAGGGACAAGGTGGTTTTCACAACAGAGGAAGCAGAAAGGAAGGGTGGATGGAGAAGGCTCTGCATCAGCCAGGCAAAGTGCCCACCTGGACACAAGGAGCCACCCAGAACCTTCCCCGGCTGAATGCTCCCAAACATCCCAAACCTGCAGGCGCAGGGGGAGCAGTGACCTGCAGCCCTGCAGGAAGGCGATGCCCTCGGTGCCGAGCCCTTATCCAGCGCCCAAGGACAGGGCACCTGCGTTACCTAGGGAAACGTTCTTCTCTAGGAAATTTCATTCTCTACATAAAATTCCCAATTTCAAGCAACACAGAAGCAAACCAGGGCGGTAGGAGCCTCTGGAGAGGAGCTCAATGGCTGTGCTCCGCTTGGTCCCACTGTTCGTTCACTCCCTTCCCCCCAACAAAGCATTTTTCTCCGTATTCCAAAGATACTGCAGGGATGCTTTCCAGCACCCACCCGCCGGAGCACGTGCTGCCATCAGTCCCCATCCCAACTGGACTCTTATCGTGGCTCACCGCCTCCCGTCCCCGCTTTCCAGTTGATTGAATGTCTGTTTACCTACGGATTACAAGGAGGCAACAAGTCCATGTGGGAAGAGGCACTGTTGCATGGGCAAGGGCTCTGCAAACAGATGGCTCGAGGAGATAGCGGCTGTTTGCTGCCTTGCGCGTGCTGCTGGGCTTGAGGGTGACACAGCCCTGGCACATCCCTACCTTCCCTTCCCTTTCTTTTCCCCTCCTCAAGCTCCCTCTCCGACCTGGGGAGTGAAGACAAAGACTCAGCCAGCTGCCCAGGTCTGTCCTGGAAGGTGTTGGAACTCGCCCTCAGGTTTTTGTGTTTCTAGCCGTCCGTTCCAAACTGATAATGGGATGTTACATTTTTGGGGGGAAATCTCTTGCACAGCCCTTTTGCAGCTCCTCTGGAGCTCAAGGTCACAGTGAGGTGGCTCAGCAGTGACCCACCACACCAGCTGGTGTGGCAACAAAGAAACCTGCAGCCACCTTGATGTCTCACACAACCCCACCTTGAGAGAGCTCTTTGGGAGCTGGGAACAGGCAGAAACCCACCCGATGTCATTTACTGATGAATATTCTCCGCTCTGGAAGGTGCAGCAGTGGCAACACCTTTGCTGCAGTGCTCAAAGCCACCCAGCCCCTGCTCTGCTCCCGAGAGCCGGAGCGACACCTCCGGATCCAGCCCAGCCTCCCATCCCCAGCCGACCCCCGGCAGGTCTCAAACACCGGATCCTTTGTACTCCAGATGAAGGGAAAAATAAACGCGCGCGTTACAAAACACTGCCCGTGATGAAAGCGCCGTCGGAGACCCTGCAGACTGTCTAGGGATTTGTTCCCATCTAATTCACATCTCCTACTCTCCATCTGCCAAAAGGGAAAGCCAGGTAAAGCAGCCCTGGGAGGAACGGGATTCGTATTCCCCGAATAACCCTCATTTGCAATTTTAGCTTCTCCCGCTCATCCTGCCACCCCAAACTAATTGCATTCCCCGCATCCTCCTCCTCCTTCTCCCCCATCCCAAGCTTTAAAAGCCCGTGGTGTTATACAGCAGGCTCAAAGCACGTTCAAGATTAGTCCTGCAACCTGCCTGGCACAGTCAGAAAATTGAACGTGGTAGAAAAAAAAAAAAGGGAAAAGGAGAAGAAAAAAAGGAAAAGAAACCAGAAAAAAGAAAGAGTCAGCCCTTGTCAGGAGTGTGGTAGTACAAGGAAGTAATTTTTCTCTCCCCATTTCAGCTGGACGTTGCTGTTTATGTCCGCTGCATCCTTTCTTCTCCGCCGTGCAGCTGTAGCATTGGAAAATTGGAGAGGGGAGGCACGGGGGGGGAAGGCAATAGCAATTGAAATTGGATCCTATTGAATTTTCAATAGGACACCAAAATATATACATATTTCAGCGTGCGATTGCATGGACGTGTAAGTCAACAGTGGAACCTGTGAATGGTCGTTCGGAATAATTACAGTGGGGGGAAATCATCGGAATAATGAGCAGTTGCTCCCGGAATATTCAGGGAAATGAAATGCCGACTGCTGTTTATTAAACAGGGCTTTATTTCCAGTTTAGGGTGTTTGGGATGGAATTAGGTGGCAAACACACAGCGTCACCGAATGACTGGAAAACCTGGGATCAGCGATGCCGCTCGAACCGCTTTATCCATTCCCTCTGTTCTTTCCCTCTTTCTGCCTTTCCTTGTGGTTTCCTTATCCTTCCATTCCCTTTCAACCACGGCAGCCTCCGGAAGGGGCTGTCAGGCAGCTCTGATGCCACGGGAGGAGGAAGGATGGTCCCTGCCCTCCAAGCTCCCCATGGACACCAAGGGATGCCAGCGCTGGGCCGGAGCAGCCGGCAGGAACAAAAGAGAGTGAGGTGGGATGGCACCGAGAGAGCCAGAGGGTCACCCCTCAGCAGCTGAAATTTCCAAAAGCTTTGAAGTTTTGGGTTGGGTTTTTTTTCCCACCAACATCCTTGGGAAGACGTTGCACAGCCCACTCGCACCCCCACGCCCCCAGCACTGCCTGGCACGCACTTAACTTGTTCTTTTCTTCAACAAGACCATAAAAAAAGGCTCTGCAGCGCAGCAGAGAGCCCGAGCACGGCCACCAGGTTTGAAATGCCCACTCGAAAAATTAGCAGGAAGAGCACACAACCCTCATATGAAAACCAGGTAGGTTCTGAAAACTTGCCCTTAGGGAGAAATACGAACGTGCCACCGAACAGACGTTTTGTGCCACGGGTCTCAGCTTTGTGAAACAGAAGATAAAACACCAGAAAGCCACGGAAGCCTCAGAAATGCAGAACCCACAGCATAGTGCGGGTTGTTCCTGCTGTCCCCACATCCCAGAGGGGATCTGAATGAGGGTGCTGCATTTGGATCCCGGCGGAGAGCAGAGCGACGCAAAAGGAGGGGCAGGAGGCCACTGGGGAGGGGAGGTGGAGAGCACTGAGTCCTTATCATCCTCTCCCTCCTCCCAACTCTTCCCCAGCTGCTCGTGCATCCTCCCAGCACCCGGATCGACTGAGGGAGGAGAGATGAAGTTTTAAGGAGATGGAAGTGCCTGTGTGTATATGCACATGATTTAGACATCTCAAAAGATTTCACACTGTATTTCACATAATTCACATTTCTAAGCTTCTCCCTTTGCAGTGCAGGAGGTGAGCATAAATGAGACAGGTCAAAAGCCTTATAAGCTTTGAAACAGCTCCAGCTTTTCAAAACCACATTGAAAATCTTCCAGTTCTGGATGGAACAGATACCTAATGCCAGCCAGACGAAACCACGCTCCCAAAAACTCCCTGTGCGGGCACTTGGCACCTCACAGGCACAGGATAAAGCACCCTCAGTGCTTCGACGAGTGCTCTGTGCCCTCCAGGCACACATCATCTCGCAATCAGAAAACCTCAAACCTGGAGAAAACCAAAAGCAAAAATAAGGTACCTCAGAGACGTCTTCTCCTCGAGGTGATGCAGCATCCAGCATGGCCAGGGAGTTGGTGTGGCTTCAAACCAGCCTGGTCCCACCTGCAATGAGAAGAGAAGGATGCTCATCCCACGCAAAATGCAGAGAATTTTACTGTTTCTTGCTATTTTAGTCGCTGGGGGAACCAGTAAAGCTATTTTGAACCATTTTTTTATGAGCATCACAAAGCGGCCTAAGGATTCACACAGAAACCTTCCCTGTCGCACAGAACCCAGAGCTGGAAAATGCCAGAAGCTCCACAGCAATTTTGGGGCCTGTTTTGGGGGTGACACTGTCCTTAAGCACCGAGCACCCTCCGTTCACACCAGGATTTGTACCCAGGGATGCAGGAGAAGCGCCTGGCTTCGGGCATGAGCAGAGCAGGGCATCCTGGCTGTGCCCCAGTAAAAACAGGGTCCAAAACACTCAGATCCGTTGGGAAAAAATGCAGAACTGACTATTTAATGTATAGACTATAAAATAACACCACAGGTCATTGAGAGCTCTGCCACATCCCTCCGCCCTAACTCGCGACATCTCTTCACCCTCTGCCATCCACCGGCCTCTGTTTCTCTGCAGCACCTCTGCTCTGCAGCAAAGCCAACTCCCGGCACTGGGAGAAAAAATAAAAAGCCGAAAAATAAAAAAAACACAACAAAGCAAGGATCCAACACAATAAAAATAAATTAAAACCCCTAGAGGACACTGAGGAGAGTTGTGGCTTCTTTTACTGCGTTTTCCAAGGTGCTGTTTAAACACAGACAGGGGAAGGTGCATAAATACATCAGCTCAGCCCTCTGGCCTGCAGCAGCGCTGGCAGAGCACAGAGAGCACCAGGAGCTGGGATAATTACACCTCTGTCTCCCTGCAGCCGCAGCCCTGCCTGGGATCTGCTCCCAGACAGCTCCTGCAGCCCCACGCAGCGGGATCTCAGCACTTCCGTGCCGGAGCGGGAGGGGTGAGAAATAACTGGGCAAGAGGATATCGAGCTGCCTTCCCAAACCATCCACTCCTGTGCAAAAATGGTCAAAATTGAGGCATCCTGGCCCTCATGGCTCCAAAGTGTGGGTTTGCATCCCATTCCAAGCCCCCTGCCACGGGCAGGGACACCTTCCACTAGCCCAGACTGCTCAGAGCCACATCCAGCCTTGGACACCTCCAGGGATCCAGGGGCAGCCACAGCTGCTCTGGGCACCCTGTGCCAGGGCCTCCCCACCCTCCCAGGGAACAATTCCTTCCCAATATCCCATCCATCCCTGCCCTCTGGCAGTGGGAAGCCATTCCCTGTGTCCTGTCCCTCCATCCCTTGTCCCCAGTCCCTCTCCAGCTCTCCTGGAGCCCCTTCAGGCCCTGGAAGGGGCAACACAGAATCCCAGAATGGTTTGGGTGGGAAGGGACCTTAAAGCACACCCAGTGCCACCCCTGCCCTGGGCAGGGACACGTCGCACTGCCCCACGCTGCTCCAAGCCCCGTCCAATCTGGCCTTGGACACTGCCAGGGATCCAGGGGCAGCCACAGCTGCTCTGGGCACCCTGTGCCAGGGCCTCCCCACTATCACAGCCAGGAATTCCTTCCCAAAATCCCACCTAACCCTGTCCCCTGTCAGTCCAAAGCCATTCTCCTTTGTCCAAGCTCCCCACCTGGATGGCCCTGGGGAATCAGCCCACCCATGGCACCAGGAGTTTGGGCAAAGCCTGTCCCTGCCCTCCAGATCAGCCTGCTGGAAAGGGACCCTTGGAAATTCCTGGCACACCCTGCGGCAGCACCCGGGGAGGATAACCCAGGGCTGCTCTGACGCTGCCCGTGACCGCAGCCTCCCTCCTTCCCTGATCCCTCCTAATGCGATAACACTCAGCATAATAAATACTGTTAAAAGCAAAAGTCTCTCTGGAGACTTCGGGTCTCGGGCGCAGGTGTTCGGGCTGTGGTAATTGCGTGAGCCATTCATTAAAGGAAATGCAATTTAAAATCTATTACCTTCTTTAAAACACAAAGCTTTTGATTTGTCCCACCCACTTCTGGCCCAAGCCCAGCAGTAGCCAGGGTTCTCCTGTGCTCAGCAGGACTGTTCCTGCAGTGGAGCAGCACAACACAGACCTCACCCTCTCCCATTCGCTGAATCCTGCTGGCTTGTCAAATCTCCCCTCGGTTTTGCAAAGCCCTTTTAATTTCTTCTATAATTTTCAGCAAATAACCAAAAAGGGGAAGTTGGAGAAACCCGGAAGGTAAAAGAGGATACATCACTCCAATCTATGAGGATAAATTGGATGATAAAACACAGCCCAGCTGAAGGACACAGAGAAACTCTTTAGTCTGGGGGGGAAGGGGAGGGAGAGAAAGGAGTTTGAGCAAAGAAAACGCCAGGTGATTTCTCCCAGCAGGGAGAGGCACCGCAATAACCAACAACCAAGAAGTTAAAGACAGACAAATTAAATACAGCACAAATGTTTAGCAGCAAAGGTGATTAACCTTTAAAAGCCACTACCAATGGCAGCCCTGGGTTCGGCATCTCCCGAGATCCTTAAATCAACCCTGAACACCTTTTCAGAAGATTTATGTTCGACAAACACCAAATCCAAGGCTCAGGAAAGAAGCATCTAATGACTTTCCAGGGCCTGTTTATGTGATCTAAAAGTCCCTTCTGGCCCTAAATTCATTGCAGCGCTGCAGCTGATCCTCAATTGATCTTGGGAAGCAAAATCCTGCCTGGCCAGCCCTGAAATCAAGACCCGAAGTTGGTCATTGAAGTTACCACGATCTCCTGAAATTCAAATGGGAAAAAGGTTCAATCAAACCTTCTCCCTCTGCCACGTCCTCCTGTGCAGTTGCAGGTGACTTTTGGGGAGAATAAAGCACAAAAGGGTGGCTGGAGAGATTATCCTTGAGAATAACTGAGAATATGTTGAATTTGAGAATATAAATATTGAGAATAATCTGAAGAAGAAGAACAAGAAGACTAGAACAAGCTGCTAGGTCCAATTTTTCAATCCAGACAAGAAATAAGTTGACCCAAGCAGCTGCCCTGGCTCTGCAGGTGCCCAAATACTGTTGACAATGAGTGGCTCGGTGCCATCGGTGAGGACAGGTACCAGGACGGGCTGTCCTGCTCCTTGGGCAGAACAAGCAGTGACACAAAGGCCACTTTAGAGCGGCGTAATTGCAACGGCGGTGGGAGTTTTGTGTACACAGACCTACTGGCAGAGGGGAAAATCACACTTCCAGCCAGCAACATTAGAGTGGCAAACACCCCCAGTGCCAAGCTCTGCTGTGGCTCCTTCTCTCCGCCTTTTCTCTCCAAGAGGACGCCCTTCATTTGCTCTTGCCCCGAGCTCAGCGATTCCCAGGAGTCACTGGAGCTTTCTGGAGCTCACCTTGTGGTCACTGTGTGTAGGTGCTAAAAAGCCAGAAGCAGAGAAATTCTTCAGCCTTTTCTCAATATTCTGTGAGCAGACTGTCTCTCCTATGTAAACTCTTTTAAACAAGGTCACCGTTTCATAAACTTCTTGCACTCACAGGCTGCTTTGCAAGATTGTTATGGCTTTGACTTTGAAAATATTTTGGAATCGGTATCTTAGAACTTGGCCAATCCCCTCAAGGGGTGGATGGCCGAGGAACCAATTACCTATTGCCACTCAACACACTTTTTGCCATCTATCCTATAAAAGTAGTTGGGAAATTATTGAAGTGCTTCCACTTGTTCATGAGCCTGGACTCTGTGTCGTTCTCTTTATGGGTCTCGGACGTAACAGCGACACCTGTGCACCATCCCCACATCCCCCAGGGCTCCTGCACAGCCCAAAGACACGGCTGTGGAGGGCGACGATGGTGCCCAAGACACTTCCACGGTCACAGTGTCGGGTGAGGCGAGTTCCAAACACCCAAATTCAGCACAAACACGGCACGCGGGTCTCACCCGAGCGCTAAACTGCCACACAGAGAGCCCGGCCCAGCATCTCCCTCCTGCTCAGGTCCCCCTGCACTGCTGGTTTACGTCAGCAGCCACTTCCAGCGCAGGCCTGGTCACAGCCTCCCTCCTCCCTTTCTGCTCCAAGGTCATGGAATGGTTTGGGTTGGGAGGGGCCCTAAAGCCCATCTCGATGCAACCCCTGCCACAGGCAGGGACACCTTCCACTGGACCAGGTTGCTCCAAGTTGGTTTGAGAGTCTCAAACCTGTGTAGTAGAGAAGCAGCTGGACTCAGAACCCAGTGCCAGGGCCTTTCCACCCTCACAGAGAAGAATTTCTTCCCAATATCCCACCTAACCCTGCCCTCAGGGGGTGGGAAGCCATTCCCCCTCGTCCTGGTACCACACGCTCCTGTGAAAAGTCACCCTGTGTTTGTTCAGGGATCACTTGCTTTTCCAGCAAAAGATTTCCCTGCAGCACCAGGATTCCTGCCTTCTCCCGAGCTGGGCTCTCTCCGGGAAGTTTCACCCCTCTGAGCCTCTGGCACTGCTGCCCCCGACGTGGATGTGCACGAGCTCAGGGCGCGCAGCCAGCGGAAACACGGACATTTTATGGACAAGGCTTGATGGAGGACCTGGCAGTGCTGGTTAATGGCTGGACTCGATGATCTTAGAGGTTTTTCCAACCTTAATCATTTGATGATTATAGGATTTAGCCTTCGCCTGGCTGCCTGTGTGGCACAAGCAATGACCTGGAATTCAGTGGCTCCTTCACCACACACCAGGGCTGAAACCTCAATGGTAGCATCTTCCTCCCCCACCAGTCCCGTTATTCCCAGCTGGTGAGGGCTTTTCCCTGCCTCGGGAACACTTCTGCCTGCCCTGCCCCAACAGGAGCCCCACGCACGCCCTCAGCATTCCCACAGCACGTTTAATAGGATCCCACCACTCCGATTTCCAAGAGACAAACCCTCCTGACTCGTTCCTGGAGGCCCTGGTGGAAATCAGTGATGTCTTCTCCATCACAAGCTGCGAGGGGGCCGCATTTACCCTTGGAAGAGCTGGGCCCGGAGTCAGCAGCAGCAGCATCCCTCTGATCCACGCGAGATCAGGAACGGCGCTTTTGGACAACTGCCAGCGGATCTGACACGCCTCGTCCCGGGCCGAGCGCTGTTGATCGGCGGCTTGACTTCCAACGAAGCCGCAGGACGCCCACGGCAGCACGGAAACGCTTTGGTCCGCGCGGGAGCCCCGTGGCACCCAGCGAGGCTCCGAGCCCCAGCCTGCAGGCCCCTGGCTGCCGATCCATCGCTCGCCCGCGGATGCAGCCGCCCTTCCCGAGGATCCGCGGGCCAAGGCAATCTGGAAGCGGCACCTGACCCCGGCCTGCTCGGAGCAGCTTCCAAGCGGTTTTCTGGCTCTGAAAGAAACCCGGCGAGGACTTGGCTGCTACAACGCACTGTGAGGGAGCAGGGGAGAAACCCACACGTCTGCTTGTCCTCTTTTTCCCTGCCCAGCCCTAGGGCAAGGGGACAAGGTGTCCCTGTGAAGAAACAAAATCCCAGCATGGAAAATCCCCCAGGAAACTTGGCAGGGCTTTCCCAGGAGGAGGCAGGGAGCCGAGAGCTGGAGCTGCTCACCAGCCGAACGTACGGAAGGGGTAAATTAAATTCATTCATTTCATCCCAGCTCACAATGGCAGCGTTTTCACCCAACACACACGTTTCTGACAATCAGCTTAATTTACTTCAATAATAAATGAAAAAGGGAAGTTTTCCTTTATAACAGAAATCGGGACCAAGTGCCACGGCGCTTTTTGTGTGGATTTTTTTTGGTGGGTTTTTTTTAAAGCAAACTATTCAACTCGTTCTCTTTAAATAAAATGATTCCTTTATCTATTATTCATTTGAAATACAGAAGGAGGACACAAGAGACTGGAAGCGCATGGTTTGTTTCTGACACCTCTGGAACAGTTTTTAGGAAGACAAAATGCACAGAGCTTAGGGGTTTGGTAGTTAGGAGCCCAAAACTTCCATTTCCTCTGGTTTATGATTTTATAATGTTGCCCATCACTCCGGTGCCTCCACGCAAACCTTTGCTGGTTGAACCTGTGCTATTTGCTTGCTGGGATTGCCCAAGACCAGCAGGTTCTGTCCTGTGCCCACACGTGTGAGATGCAGCTACACAGATTTACACCAAACCACGACACGGGTGACTGCAACAGCCAAAAAACCCCCAGCTTCGGTCAGGATATTCCACAGGGAAACACTCCTCGGGATGCAGCCCCTGAAACGTTGGTTATCCCCCTCTTTCAGGTGGAGCCTCGCACCAGGTACCCAGAGCAGCTGCAGACCTGTCTCCTTTCCACCCCCGCAGGCAGGATTCACCTTCATCCCTCTCCATATACTTTTAATACAAATATATAAGATGTACCCAGGGCTCCCTTTATCAGTGGAGAGAGAGACCAGCACCTCCAGAGGGCAATCCATCCAGCCAGCCTGTCTGGGACGAGATAAATGGGCCTCTGGAGATGCCCATTTCTCTCCACCGACCAGGAGGGAGCCCAAGGCGACAAACCCCAAACGTTGACATCCAACTTTCAGACAGTCAGGTCAGAGCAGATTAATCCAAGCCATTACTGGGGCCTTTGATTTTTGCTGGCTTGATTTACAAGTGCTTGCTCAGCACGTTGAGTCCCAATGTCCCAGCAGAGAGGGGGGGCCCTAAAGAGTTCCTTGTCCTCTTCCCACCTTGGATGTGACCATTTGTACTCTGCCACACAGCTCACAGCATGAAACGCAGATAAAATAAGAATTATTCTCGCTGCAAACTTTCCCTCGGAACTCGAAAAAGTGAAAATGTTCAATTAAGGTACATTGTTACCAGAGTTTGTAACACACTTGGAGACGACAGGCTCTTTCCAGAGGAAGAATGCGTCATTATCCTCACCTCGTAGGTGGGGGAATGGCTGAGTCATGAATAAAACACAGGTCTGGAGCCAAAATCCACTGTTCTGTCCCTGTGAAACCCAGTGGTATCCTGGGCTCATCCCACAGCATGGGCAGAACACTGAGGGAGGGGATTCTCCCCCTCTGCTTTGCTGAGACCCCACTGCAGTGCTGAGCCCAGCTCTGGAGTCCCAACAGAAGGATGTGGAGCTGCTGGAGTGAGTCCAGAGGAGGCACCAGAGATGCTCCAGGGCTGGAGCCCCTCTGCTCTGGAGCCAGGCTGGGAGAGCTGGGGGTGCTCACCTGGAGAAGAGAAGGCTCCAGGGAGAGCTCAGAGCCCCTTCCAGGGCCTAAAGGGGCTCCAGGAGAGCTAGAGAGGGACTGGGGCCAAGGGATGGAGGGACAGGACAAGGGCAGACAAGGCAGGGCTGGATGGGATACTGGGAAGGAATTGTTCCCTGGGAGGGTGGGCAGGCCCTGGCACAGGGTGCCCAGAGCAGCTGTGGCTGCCCCTGGATCCCTGGAAGTGTCCAAGGCCAGGCTGGACAGGGCATGGAGCAGCCTGGGACAGTGGGAGGAGTCCCTGCCCAGGGCAGGGGGTGGAACGAGATGATTTTTAAGTTCCCTTCCAACTCAGACCCTGCTGGGTTTGCCGGTCTGGCTGCAGCAGCAGCAGGATGGGGATGGCTTTGCCCAGCAAGGCAGAGGCTCTGACACTGCCCACGCGCCCTCCCGGCTGTGGCTGCAGGGTGACAGCATCCCAAGGACAGCTCCCAGCCCTCCCTCACAGCAGCTCACCACGCTCCTGTGTGGGACAGACCTGCCTGGAGCCCACGCCGCATCTGTCTTGCGTTCTAACTGGATGCCTCCCGGGGACTAATTAGGCTCGAGACCCCGATCAGTGCTTGTGGGTACATTTCAAGCTGTTTCCCACCGCGTCTACGAGATGAATCCAGCCCTTGGCTATTCAGATTTTGTTAATTGCAGCCATTCCGGAGGCACAGTGGAGCATTTTTTATTCCTGCAGCATTGCGTGCTAGCAGGTGGATCCCATTACTGTCAACTCGCAGCACCACATCCCTGCCCTCCCAACACCACGGCTCCCGCAGGTGGGAGCCTCCAGCTGCAGGGAGGAGTGGGCTCCTGAAGGAGTTGTCTTCTACGACAAGCAAAAGCCTGGACATCTCCTGCTTAACACAGGAGCTCTTGCTGACGCTCTGCCCGACCTGTTCACTCAGCTGAAAATTGCAGCCTCACCTCTCTCGGGCTGGGAATGCACTTCCCTGCTCGCGGGGTAATGAAGTCCAGGTCCATAAAGCAACGCACGCAGAGCTGGCCCTAAGTGCACCCTTAGATCACCTTCCCAGGGTTTTTGTCCATCTACACACAGGCTGCTCAATTAAAAGTTAATTTTCCCTCAGCAGTCCTTGCTCAGCCAGGGCAGAGGGGAGGCCGGAGCAGGGGCTCCTCCAGGGCAGCCTGGGGCAGGGCTTGCTTTTGGCCATGGTTTCCCTGGGTTGGATGCTTGAAGCGGCTCCTTCACTGGATGGAGCTAAGAGGGTTATTTTGGTTTTTCTTTTGCCGGGTAGAGCCTTTCTTCTGGAAGAAATGTTTACCGGTTCCCAAGGATTTGTGCTCATTCCCAGTTCCAGGAGAGCACGGCAGCAACAGAGCTCTGCCCGCAATCCAGAGCCAGCAGAGGCAGTGATTTACCCCTGGCGGGGATGGAAAAGCGAAGGACTGGACAAGCATGGAGCTGAACAAGGCGGAAACAACAAAACCCACCCCTGCTCTTCACTTATCCCATCTCACACCCATTCCATCCCTTCTCCTCTGTCCTTTCCCTGCTCCAGCGCTCCCAGCTCCATCCTCCGGCTGGGCTCCCCCGTCACGGCCCCCACGGGCGGCACGGGGAGCTCCAGCTGGGCTGTTGATCAGTGTCCGTGGGCTCTGGGTAAACTTTGGCTGCAAAGGTTTCATTAGGCTGCCCCGTAGCCATTACATCAAGTAATGGAACACATCCATCTCCTGCCGCTCCTCCGCAGCAGCAGCCAGTGGGGATCGGGCTGGGGAGCGTTAATCGAGCCGTGGAAATCATTGGCACCTCATGAAGAGAAACCCCGGGGGTGGAGAGAAACCCTGTGGGGTGCGTGGCGGGGCTGGGGGGCAGCAGGGGTGGCTTTCCCAGAGGAGATGACAGGTGCTCATCTCTATCTGCACTGCAGCAGCTCCTCGGGGCTTATTTATTCAAGAAGGGAGAGCCCTGGCCCTTCACGAGAGCCCAACCCTCCCCTCTGCACCTTGCAGATGTTTTGCAGCCGAAGGAACAGGGGAAAGGATTCAGACTCAAGGGAGTGTGGAGCTTCTGAAGCCAACGTTCCACGTTTAATCAAGACTAAACAATCCCTGTCGCTCTTCTGAGAGTGGCAGCAAACATCCCCAGCCTCACAGGTGAGCAGTAATCTCAATAAAGCCACGCTCCGGTACCTTCTCTTTAGCCCTGCTGAAGAAACATCCCTTATTGCAGAGCTCACACACAGGATATCAGATCCCTCCCTCTCCTAAGCCTCAATATTGCCCCAGAAATTAATATTTTCTACAGAGATTAAGTCCAGGTACTCGCAAGAGTGCTTCAAAAAAAAAAAAAAGACAACAGCAAAACAACCCCCCCGAAAAAAATTTAAAAACAGTACTCCTACAAAGACGATAAAAAATTAAAAATAATCAATATTCCCACAACAAGGAGCCAACAATTTTTGAGAACAATTTTTGAGGCTTCATCCAGCAGCACCGCTGTGGATCCTCATCTCCCAGCTCAAGGCTGCATTTCCCAAGGATCTATCAACTCCTCGGACACAAGGAGCCACCAACCCAACCCAAACTCAACCGAACACGAAGAAATGCAAACATTTTGCCTCATCCAAGGTTGGAAGTTTTTAGGGAGGAGCAGATCAGAGACTCAAGAGCAGCCTCTAGTTTCAAAGGCCAGTACTGTGCTCAGCCCTGGACCCTCCCCAGCTCCAGGAGGTTTGCTGACCTCAAAAGGTGCTGCTGCCGCTCTCTTGGAAGCAAAGCTCCTTTTGTGTAGCAGCCCTTCCACGTTATTTTAGCAGCTGCTGTCTTCCAGGCTGCCGGAGTAAGAGATTAATGCTTTAATTATCCCATCTGAAAGCTGGGAGGCTGAGCTCGTGGATGGTATACGGCACTGACTCCTGGCACTTGTGGATCTACAGGGAGTACACACTAAAATCAAGCTGGAATCCAAGTGAGGAATAGAAGTGGAAAAAGAAGTAAGACAGCAATCAGAATAATGTGCTTTTAATGCCCAATATCTCACAACCAGCTGGGGCTAGAAATTAAAGCTCTCTGCTTGTTGCGAGTGGGGGATCCTGTCTTGCAAAGAGTTTCTCTCTCCCATCCCCATCCCCGGTGTTGCAGGAGGCACGGATGCTGAAGTTTCCTGCCTGGAAAGTTTACTCCATGCTCTGGAACACACCCACAAGCACCGGATCGTCCTCCTGTCCTCGCCCAGACAGCTCAGGGGAGCATCCAACTGCTCCTGCCTCCCCTTCCTTGGACACAGCCCGCAGCATCGCTGCTGCATCCCCAGCGTGGACAAGGATCCAGGAGAGGACAACCCAGCTGGATTCCTTCATTTTCCAGCAGTAACGCCCCCGTCACACGTGGCAGCTCTGGGGCTGCCTGATGGCACAGCTGGAGCATCATCACAGCTGGTTCTGCATCCCTGCCACCTCTGCATCCCTGCCATTTTCCTGTTTTCCTCCTCTGCTGTTCCACTCCTCATTTTTCTCCCTCTGCCTTCATTCTCTCACCACCTCAACCTATTTTTCTCCCCTCTCCCTGCTCCCCACCATCCCTCTCTCTGCTCCCCCTCCCTCCTACTTAGGAGGAGATCAATATACTGGGAATGCTGACTAGGGAATTAAATCCAGCCAGCCTGTCTCTTTGAGAGACCTCTCACTAATCAGCTTGGATGGATTCCTATTCCCCCCTCCACTCGCAAGAGAACCTGCGATGAATTCCTCCATCCCTGGCTCCTGCCGGCCTGCACACAAGGAGGCAAATGTCTCTCTCATCTGCTCTGCACTCGGCTTTTCTTCTCCATGTCTGCATCAAGCAGGTTGGAGGCAGTAGCAGCACTACCTTGCCTGCTTCTATTTTCTGTCTGAGCTGTGATCCCGACTGGAACGCTGTCCGTGAGTGAGTAATTCCGTCCTCTCAGCTGTGGGCTCCGTCTGTAGCACGTGGGGCTTCTGTGCTTTGGCACGTCTCTTCTCAGAGCACAGCTGAGAAGGAGAATGGTGCAAATCAGGCTTTTCAGGGGCACGTTTATCATCCTCCGTGTCTTTCAAATGAGGAGTTTCACAGGAATTATGCTCGTGGATGTGCTGCCGTGCCTGCCTCGCTCAGGGCTGTCCTCTGCCTCGCTCTGTTAGAGGGGATGTTCAGGCAGAGACTCCCCAAAAACCAAGGGCAGGGCAGAGGATGGAAACCAGGCAGCCCAGCTCACACAAAGCTCTCCAAACCCAGCTTCACTCTGCAAAGGTTCTGCCATAATGGCTAAATCCTGCCTGGATTTCCATCCCGCGCTGACTTCTGCTGCTCTGAAACCTGCTTGTTTGACCCCAAACCACAGCTGACACATCCCACTGCCTTTTCCAGCGATTCTTTACCAGAGAGTTCTGAAAAGGTTCGGTTGGGAAATTTCGAAATGTTTCTTTTTGACGTTTCTGCTGCCTGACATTCCTGACCTGCAGTCTTTAACTTGGGCTTTTTGGGCTCAGTCAAAGCATCAGGTTGGGATTTGGTTCCTGCAATGCAGGAGAAACATGGATACACGACAAGGGACTGGGTGACCGAGATGGAAACCTGGCCCACGAGGCCCATGATCCAAAATACGATCCCCTGGGCACAGCAGATGGGTTCACACATCAGTATCCAGCTAAAGGAAAACTTCGGCTTGCTTTGATGAAAAAAGATGTTCTGATTTCAGCTGCCCAAAGCTGATCTCACTAGAGCCCCCAGAGCAAAATAATATAGAAGGGGGGGGAACAGCGAGTCCTCATAAACATAATTAAAAACAAAAGTCAATTTTGTAGCCTCTCCGTGTTCCTCAAGCAGGCAGTCCCACGAGCAGCCCAGCTAATGAAGCCTGGCTGCCTATGGATCGGTGTCTCACGGCTCAATTCTCTGATGTCTAATGAGGTGCAAGCTCTGATCAAAGTTTTCCCCCACCGTTGGGGAAATCATAACAATACGCTCATCTGGGAACACACTCATCCTCCGAGGCTCCCCAGGATGAGCCGCTGCCTCTCCTCCCACAGCCGCTCTCGCTGGGTGGTTCCTCAGCCCCTCACCAAGCTGCCTACACCAAACCCACAAGCTGTGGGTGCAGTTTGGTTGAAAGGACTGAAAAACATCACCGTCGCTCACACAGAGCCCCAAGGAACCTGCTGCCCCAAAACTCCCGCTCTGAAGAGTTTGCCAGAGACTTCCCAACCTCTGACGCTGAAAGGTGGGCACTTGAGTCATTAGCACGAGAAGGGAATGTGCAAATAGTGATAGGCAGATCGTGATAGGACAGGGGGGAATGGCTTTAAATGAAAAGAGGACAGATTTGGATTAGGTGCTAGGAGGGAATTCTTTCCTGGGAGGGTGGGGAGGCCCTGGCACAGGGTGCCCAGAGCAGCTGTGGCTGCCCCTGGATCCCTGGAAGTGTCCCAGGCCAGGCTGGACGGGGCTTGGAGCAGCCTGGGACAGTGGAAGGTGTCCCTGCCCATGGCAGGGAGTGGCACTGGATGAGCTTTAAGGTCCCTTCCAAAGCAAATCCTTCTGGTACTGTGTGTTGCAGCAGCAGGACAGAGCCCTTCTGATCAGAACCCGGTGTCTCAGCACCGGGGATCCAGCGTTTGCATCACCCCCTTCTCTCCTAGAGCCACGGGCAGCAGGAATGCTGGAGAGTAGGACACCAGCAAAGATTTGAGGTGTGTGGGCGGAGGAGAGATGCTGTTTGGTCCGAGGGGAGGCAGGCAAGGAGCTGTAGGAGCTCACCAGCTGCTGGTCCTTTATTATAACCGAGGATCACGACTGATGCAGAAGTAATTTCCGTGCATGGCTGCCTACGCAGGATGCAAGTGAAGTGAACCAAACTCTGCGCCGACATGTGTACGACTACGCCTGTGCGCTTGAACATGCATGCAAACAAGCTCTGCTCCTCCAAACCCTCCCATAGGCTCATCTCTGCATCCAAATGAAGCAAAATCAGTGTTTACCAGCATTTCTAGAGCTCACTGACAGCCAAAATACAAGATTTCAGCTGCTGAGGCCCTCCAAGGATTAACGTGTTTGTAGTGCTGGGTTTTTCATCAGCCTTTTCAGTCGCTGGCAACGATGCCAGAGACAAGCAGGACCGAGTAGGGCAGGACACACTGTGCCTTGATGTGTGCCCGCTGTGCCCAGGACAGATGGGTTCAAACAGAGCAGCGGAGTCTGTGCAAGCCCCAACAGCACAGGGAGAACCTCAGCAGGCCAAGGGAGGACACAAAGGGAACGGAAACAGCTTTTTCCCAGCCACAGCCCCAGGTCTGTTTCACGAGCGAGAAGATGCACAAGGAAGATGCTATTCCCTGCTTCACCACTCCCTCTGAACCCAGCTCTCTGGGACATTGCTCTGGTACCATTTCAAGAATCCCAGGATGGTTTGGGTTGGAAGGGACCTTAAGGACCATCTCCTTCTACTGTCACAGTGGGCAGGGACACTTTCCACCAGAGCAGGTTGCTCCAAGCCCTGTCCAACCTGGCCTTGGACACTTCCAGGGATGGGGCAGCCTCAGCCCAACCACTCTGGGATTGTTTGATGACAAAGCCCTGGTGAGATGCCTTGAGCAGGAGGAGCTCAGGAGCTCAGGATCTCGCTGCTGCAGGGGGCTGGGTGCCTTTGGCTCAACACAAAACAAACAGAACGCCCCAACCTGCGGCATCGGGGCAGGCTGAGAGGTCGGGGGGAAGCTGTCCCTGCCAAGGCACTGGCGGGGGATGAAGGGATGCACCAGCCGTTCCTGCTCCAGCCGAGGCCGCGGATGCTGGCTCTGCCCTGACAGGGGACGGCCGCGCTCCTGCTCCGAGTTGGCAGCCCCTGCTCGTTTCCATCGCTGCAGCTCTGTGTGAGCCGAGCCCCCAGCCCGGCCAGCGCTCGGTGCCCTCCCAGACCCCTCCTTGCAGCCGGGGCCGCTCCCCCCCCGCCAGGGAGTGGCGAAGCAGGCATCAGTGCTGCCACCCCGTCTGCCAGGCTGGGGACACCTCTGAAACAGGCAGCACACTCGACCCTCATCCTCTTCTTAATTACCAGCACGGGTATTAAATTGCAGCCTTTTATTCATGGACAGGTGTGCGTCTTTGTCAGAGGTCCCTGCTTAAATCATCCACCTCGTCTCCAATAACAATGTTAATGATGCTCAGAGCCAGCTCTGGACTGTAAAACATATTTCCCTGATGTTTGTTCAATAATTCTCTGAGAATTAAAAACATCTATTACCGGCTGCAGGATGCTAAGAGCCCCCTGGAGCAGCGACCGGGCTGTAACTCACCGGAGGGGCTCTGCTGATGCTGCAGATGCCGTTATCCGAGTCCCAGGCTCTGGCACTCCGGGGCATTTGACTCAGTACCAACGTGTGGGCACTGCAGCACAGTCACAGCACAGGACTGAGGGTTATCAGCCATGTCCACATCCCTGATGTGCTCCAGGAGTGCTCGTGGGCCATCTCCAGCTGCCCTTTAGCATCCCGCTGCCATCAGTGGCACTGCCGTTATCCCAAAGCACTGGGGCCGCATCAAGGCTCCATTACCCAAAACATCCCAAACCCAGCGTTCTTGCTCTGCATCGCTCACAAACTCAACGGAAAAAAGGAGGGAGGAAAGCTGCTGAGGGAAGGCAAGCGTGGAAGGAGGGAGGATGACACTGTGCCAGTCGGTGGCACTGCGGGAACGGAGCCCAGGTGTCCCCAGCCGCATCCCCACGCTGCTAACAATACCCATTCACCACCCAAACCTTCAGCCACAGAGCGTGTGAAAAAGCTGCCTCGACAGACACCGTGCCACAGAACAGTCCCCATGCCTGTCATGACTTCTGGCAGCTCGGAAATGTTGTTTCTGGAAAAATATTTATCCTGTTAATGAAGCCGAGGCAGCAGCGGAGGCCCCAGAAGGTCAGAGCAGCGCTCGCTGCAATCAACTCCCTTCACAGCGCCCGCTGAATGGGGCTCTGATTGCAGATGCCAATCAGAGCACTCAGTTTTCCCTGCCTATTTGGGAATTAAAACATAAAGGCCCTTTCCCAGACACTGCATTTAAGGGTGGTTTATATAACATAATCTTGTGGGCAGAAAGCCAGATGGATTCGGAGGGTGGGATGCTGGAGTTAAATGACTCGATGGAGACAGAAAATACATCTCAAGACATGCGCTCCAGGAGGAGTTAGAGAAGGGGTTGGGTGCTGCTGTCCATGGAATTCCCCCTGGCATCACCAGGAACCTCCAGGACACAGGATTTTCCTGCAGCTGCCTCAGGACTGAGCCGCTTCCAGTGGCCACCAGCCAAGATGCAGGCTGCCTGTTTGGTTCTGCTGCCTGTTATTTTTAATTATTATTGGTATTTCTGAGCATCTTTGCGTCTCACCCAAACAATGAGACAGTTGGATGATCAGCAGGCAAGAGGAGAAATGAAAACAAACTAATCCAGTCCTGAAAAAAACCGCTTCCGATTGTAAAATGCACAGCGCTCGACGGCTGCGGAGCGCCTGGACTCGTCCCGCAGTAGGCGCTCACGATTTCCATTTAAATCATCGGAATTAAAGAGCGGGACGAGTTAGAGCATCTGTCTCAAGATTCTCGTGCCTCCCCATGCCCCCACGAGCACAGCTGTTTGGATCAGGGACGGAGGAGGGAGCTACAAATTCACCAAAGACTGATGGAAATTAGCCGTGAGCTGGAAATGATCTGCCTGCACGTTCCCAAGTGCAGGGGGATGAGACGTCATCGCAGCGAGCGCTGTCACAAGGGGAGACTCAGGCGACAGGGAAGTCACCTTTTCCCCAGGGAAGTGGCGGAATCACCATCCTTGGAAGCGTGCAAAAGGAATGGGGACGTGGCACTTGGGGACGTGGGTTGGCAGCACTGGAGGAATGGTTGGACTTGTTCTTAGAGGGATTTTCCAACCCTACTGATTCCATGGCAGCGCACGGAGCACCAGACTTTCACCTTTTCCAGGTTTTTGCAGAGTTCAAAGAAGAGCTGAGCAGGAAAACGCGTGTGGTTGCTCCCCACTCAGATGGGATTCAGGAGATGGAAGGGAGACATTCCAGAGCTGGAAAGCCAACTTCAGCCAGACACTGGACTCATCCCTCGGCATCCTGGGCTGAGATCCCAGGGCAATGCGTGTCACCCCTCTCCCGAGGCTGTCCCTGTTCCTTGCATGCTCAGAGGATGCACTGGTAAGCAGGCACTGATCAAATCACTTGGGACCTTTTCCCTTTGGCTCAGGTACGGAGCTTTTCCTCACATTACTCTTAAATCAGCAAACTCCTCCAGCCCTTGTCACGCTGGGGAAGTGAGGAGCTGAATGCAAAGCTTTCCCAGGGTGGGCAAAGCCAGCCAGGGAGCCCGAGGTAGCTCTGTCCATCCCTGGGATGGCTCTGATGTGGGGTACGGGGTGATCCAGCCGAGAGCCAGTGCTCAGACAAGAGCCACCTTGTTGGGAGGAGAAAGAATAGTGAGTGGCCCAGGCAGCTCTTGGTCTGGGGACGCCACGGGGCTGTCTCAGCAAGCGCCACATGCCAGCTGGACCATGGGAATGCGGCAGCCTCCTGTGTGTGCAACCCTCAGGGGCACACCCAAGCCACCATTTCCGTCCTCTGCTTCACCGACACAGGGAGGATGGAGAGGATGGAAGAAGGGAAAGAAAACAGAAAAATCCCAAGGAAATAATCCGGCTTCGTCCAGATTAACTCGTTTTCCCCACAAAGCCTCCCTGCTCCGTGCAGGAGCTCGTGTCAGCACACGGGTTATGCACCTCGGAGCTGCTCTTTACAGCTCTGCTTCGGTGACAGCACAACAGAGATTTCAAACCCCCCCACGGACCATCCTGATGTGTTTCTGCTCATTCATTCCCTTCCCTCACAACCCGCCGGAGAACACATCTGCTCCCTGATCCTGCCACTGCATTGAAACGCTGCTCTCAAGTGCCTCTACTCCAAAACAAGGCTTTAATTACAGGAGAAGAGAGCCCATCAGATCTCTTAATTTAGCCTCTCTTCTTATTAATTAAACCACAAGACATTTAAAGCAGAAAAGTGTTGGTGGGCAGCTGAAATCAGCCCCCTGGTGGTGTTTTGGGAAGGTAAAGGATCCCCATGGTCTTCGATTTCTGCCCCAGGGGTCGGAATGAGCAAAGTTTTAGCTCCAGCTATTTTTGCGCAAATAAATGTCACCAATACGTGGCTGCCGGCAGGGAGCAGCACGGCAGCTCTTTACAGGACTCCAGGGAGAATGGAACAGCACTGGAGAAGTGCCCCTCTGGATCCTACATCCCTCCTGGATCCCCAGGACATCTGGCACATCCTGGCAGCAGCCCTAGAGCCCTCCACATCAAGCCCGGCCAGGAGAGCTGCAGCTGACCCAGCCCCAGGAAGGCACCTCCTCCCACAGCTCAGCACCCTCCTTGGAGCTGGGGTGGCTGCTGCTGGATGGCTCCGAAGGTGCCGTGACAGCCGCGGGAGCCGACACAATTCCCAGCCTGGCATGAGCCGCGTGGGACTCGGGATCTCGGAGCCACTCTTTGTGTGTGGCTACGGGAGCGTTTCTATCTGTGCTGGGTACTCATCCAGCGAGCAAATATCCCCTGCCTGCAGCAGCCTCTGTGTGTGCAGATACCAGCGAGACCCACCAGAAGAAGGATTAAAAAAAATAAAAAATAAAAAATTTAAAAACCCAACCCGAAACCCAAAGCCTTCCTCCGGCATTCATCATTTTAATTAGCGGAGCTGTGCCTGGAATCTCAACGGGAGATTACACCATAAAGAGAGCCGGGCGGAATAGCACAAGTGGCTCCTCTCACTTCAGCAATGAACGGAGCTGCCTGTGAAATTATTAGGGATATTATGTGTCCCGTTTCCAGCCCAACACGCACGTCCTGGGGGCTCGCCCGCCAGCAGCCGGGATGGTTCCAAGCCGGATGACATTTCCAGCACCGGTGTCCTGCCAAATTATTCACCCTCAGGGCTTGGTCCTTCATCCCTATCCCCCTCTTCACCCGCCCAGACTTCCCTCACTGTGCCCCTGGCATGGGAATATAAACATTGGGAAGCGAAGGAGGCTCCAGGCACAGTCAGCCCCACGGCACTGGGCTGCCTACACATCACACACGCAGCAGGCCTCATCCATATGGATACACCAAGGAAATTAATAAACACATAGACACCAATCTTCCACGCCCCGAACATCCTCAGATAATCATAAAAATCACGGGAGTACATCAAAACTTGCTCCCTTTCCCTTGTGGTTGCCTTGCTCTCTCCTATGAGGGTTAAAAACCTCCTCTGTGGAGATTAAAGCCATGATTTCACATTAAATACACCACGAGCTGGGAATGCACAGCCCTGCCTGTATTTGTGCATCTGCTCTGAGCACAGGCAATCCTAAGGGACCACTTCTGCTGGCCATGAGGGAGAGATAACGGGATGGCAGCACAACCCCACATCCAGCACTCCCTGTAAATTGTTATGACCCATCCAATTGCCTGAATAAATAGGTAGTGAACAGGAAGCTAAAGAATCACCCCAATTTGTCTCCCCTAAAAGCCTCCTTGCTGTAATCTCATTTCTTTATTCAAGGCGCCTTGGCTTGTTGTACAGAGACATTGCTCTGCCTCCGTGACCGGCTTTGGAGCTCTTTCCCTGTCGCTGAGTGGAAGTTACTGGAGTAAGGAGCGTTCCAGGCATGCGGCGTTATCGCTTTGTGCTGAGTTGGAGGCCACAAACGTGTTCACATCCCCTCAGCGTTCCGATGATGAAACAGAAACGAGGCAGCACCAGCTGGAAACTCAGCCAAAAGCCCCTTCCCGAGGTTAAAATTTCCAAGGGTGGCATGGGAAGGAGTTAAAGCTGCTCTGCGAGTTTTCACACGCTCGTGCGGGGTTTTCGGGAGCTTGGCTGGCACCTCCGACAGAAGCGCCAACGCGCCTCGAGGCAGCCTGGTGCTCCAGTAACATCCCAGTGCTCCGGCAGCATCCCGAGGCTCCGGCAGCACCCTGGGCAACCTGGTGCTCCAGCAGTATCCCGGTGCCCCAGTGGCATCCCGGGCAGCCTGGTGCCCCGTAACATCCCAGGGCAGCTCCCAGAGCATCCCGGACAGTCGGCTTCACTGGCAGTGCCTCCAGCCCCTCTTTGCAAGGCGATGAGGGAAGCCACCTACTCCCTAAAAAACCTCCAAACCTAATGGTGGAAATGCAAATCAGAGCTGGTTCTGCTTATTAAAGCAATTCCCTGGCAGAGAGGACATTCCAGGAAAAGCCGCCTTCGGAGATGATGAGCGCAATTTGTAGATTGTTATCGCTCGGATAAGATCAGAGAACTTTAAAACAATTGGAAATGCCGAGTTCAGACCCTCTCCCCTCGGGATATAATACAGCTTTAATGCTGCCGTGTGTAAGTAACGCTGGAACTGCCCGCAGTGATACATTCCCACCGCGGAGGACGGAGCCGGGATCTGCGGCTGTGGAAAGAAACCCTCCCAAACCAAAGGAAAGGCATCATTAGCCAGCGGCAGCGGCGCTTTCATCCTCCCCCTGGGCGGAGAAAAGCCACCTCTGTCCCCTGCAGCCACTCTTCGGCAGCACCTAAGTGGTATTCCAAGACTTTTAAAGACTCATGGGAGGAACCAGAGGTGGGGAAAGCCTCGGAGACCTCCCACAGGGAAGGCCGGGGCCAAGGAAGGTAAGAGGAGGAGTTTGACCCTAAATTGAGAATTTATTCAAAGGCAGAAAAAGCCTCTCAGCACAGGACCTTGTCTCGCTCCAACTCTTCCCACTCAGCGCTTGCCACGATCCCCCAGCCTCTGCACATCCACAAAAATCCTATCGCTGGGCTGAGGCCAGGCTGGAGCAGTTCGGAGGACTCAAAAACCGCATCCCTCTGACCCCACACACGGTCCCCTGCCCCGAGTAAATCCGTAATGCCCGACATTGATCCACTGGAAACGCCATCAGCGAGGGCAGGTCGAGGCTTGGCGAGCCTGGAGCTGTTTAGGAATAAGAAGGGGAAGGCTGCCCACCTGCCTTTCCAAATCCAGGCCCATTAAACCGCGGGGAAAAGGGATGCTCACGGACGACGGCACCTCTTGCATCGTCTCATAAATATTTAACGGGAAGCACTTTGGAAAGAGGAATGTTATTAAGGCTGGTGTCGTCTGTGGCTCCAAATGTGGCCATACATCAGATGTTGCCAGTCTGGTGTGTAAAACCCTCTCAGAGCAGCTGCTGGCAAAGCAGTGTCTTCAGGGTGGGGAAAAAAAAAAAAAACTTAGGAGAAGGGGGAAAAAAAAAAGAAGGGAAATAAAGTAAAATCACGAGTTGTGGAGCCCTGGGGAGCTGCGTGTGATCTACCCATAGATCAGACCTTCACAATCACCGACAGCCACGCAGGCAGCTCCAGGAGGGGGGGAAAGGGGAGGGGGGAAGGCAAATCCCAGTCAAACAGAACGCATTGGCTGAAAAGCAGCCCTTGGCAGCAGTTTTTAGCATAAACACATTGTTGGGTGTTATTTTTTCCCTCCTGCAATAGCAAATTAATACTTTTATTGCTGCCGAAGACACTCTAATAACATTTATTCCGGCACTTTACGCTTTATTAAGGCATTTTTGACTTCTTTTGGGGTCTTTTTTTATTTTTCTTTGGACTATTGATATGATTTCCTTCATCACCACCTTGACAGCCCCAGAGGGATGGAAAAAGCCTGCTCCAGCTGAGAGCAAATCCATCCTGCAGGTTAAGAGCCAGACTGGGCTCCCACTCACTTTTTGGAGTACCCAGAAATCATGGAGCAAACCAAGCTCCTGCTTGTTGAGGCCAGTAAGTTTTTCCAACACTGGGGATTAATCCCAAGGACCCAGAGCAGTATCCCGCCTCAAAATATGAATTTGAGTTCATATCTTCAGAGCTCTCAAGCAGAATTCTCCCGGCTTGCTGCTGGGTTCCCTGGTGCACCCATGCTGCCAGCAGGGACACAAGGATTAAAAACAAGTGACCCAAGGACACTCAGCCTGGAGGAGCCCGCCTCTGTTTGCATCCTGATGCTAAAATATCGCCTCATCCCCATAATATCCTCCTGAACTACACAGAACTTGCCAGGTGTTCCTTTCCATTCCAGAACACCGATAATTCCTTTTATTAGGCTTCCACAACCTGGCTCCTCACTCTCACTGCAAAATCAGGGATAGTCACAGTGGCTGTTGCTCGTTGACCATCTGAGCAATGACTTATGAAGTGCATTTGAATAGGAAATAGGACTATTAAGGCACTTGGCAATATGGCAGGAGCAAAAGCAGCTCATCAGTTCATCATTTGGTTTAAAAAATATTGAAAATTATTTTTGCTCCCTAATTATCATAATGAAAACCTGGGGAAGGGATGCGTGTGTGGAAAGGACAGATCCCTGCTGGGATGGGCAGGGAAAGGGATTTATAAATTCTCCCAAAAAAAGTGGCGAGACAACCCCGAGTGCAAAGGCCGGGGGGATGGATCCTGCATCTTCCTACCCTAAATACCCTCAGCACCTGCAGCAGGCAGCTGGGGAGTCCCTGCTTCACATGGAAACCTCTGGAACATCCAAGAAACCCCAGGAAACCGAATGATGAGGATGGGGTGAACCGGGGCTTGCTCCCTCCTCACCCATTTTCCATGCTTGCACCCCAAAACACCATTGCTGCCCTGATGATCCCAAGCCAGGCTCAGGCAGCCCCAGTCCTGCTCGTAAGTACCAGGTTCATTTAATCTGTGCATGTGTTTAATTCCCTACACTCTGGCATTTCCCTCCTCTATCACTTTTCACAGCCTGTCAGTCCCGAAATCCTTTTCCGAGCAGCCACATGCCACAGCTACTTAGGAATTACGCCAGCTCCAGCAGTCATTAGGCACTTCCCATGTCCTACATGCAGCTGTGAACATTCCTGCTGCCGAGGCTCGCTCAGACAGCGGATCAGCCGCGAGACGAGCGGGAAGGTGAGCAGGGATGGCACCCTCCACGCTCCTGCCTTCAAAGCTTTCAGGTTGTTAATGCTGTGGGGTTTTTCCTTAACATGTCAGAAGTTCCATTTGTTTTCTCTGCTTGAGGAGTTAGAGCATCCTCATTGCTCGTTTATCCCACCGTGGCCCCTGCTGAAGGTGATCCACCCCTTACCCTGACCTTGGCTCCTGCTCCAGGGAAAACACTCCTTCCAGCTTTCCCTGGGCATCCAGGGGTGCCGGCAGCTGCCTCCTGGGCTGGGCACAGCATCGCTCTGATCCCCTCTGCCAGGGCTGCAGCGGGTTAAGATACCTGGAGATGCAGCTCCAGTGCCTGGTGGGATTCCAGCACGCAGCTGGAGAGGGGCTTCTTCCCCGTGGAACCCCACAGGACACAAACACACTACCTGCTCAAGAGCTGCCAGAATTCCTGGTGCCTCCACGTCCCCCTCAGTGCTGCACCACCCGTTTTAAGTGTTTTGCTGCTAAGTCCAGGGCTTCTCCTGCATTCACAAATCACCTGTTTGACTTTGGATGATGCCACAAGAGAAAATCATCTTTCCTTCCTTTAGCCCAACACGTGTTGCCAGTAAACCTCTGCATTTTATTTTGGTTTTTTAAACAAGGACTCATAGAATCCCTGGATGGTTTGAGTTGGAAAGGACCTCAGAGCTCATCTTGTTCCAAGGGAGACCTTCCACTTGACTGGTTTAACAGAGGGAAACAGGACCTGCCCACCCACCACTCCACAAAGAGCCATATCCCTGGCTGGGAATGTAACCGTGAGAACCCAACAGAGGGCTGATGGGAAGACTTCCCTGTGCTCCAGCACAGCTCACACCCTCAGCTCCCCAACAAACCCAATCCCATGGCAATTCCCATCCTGACAAGCTCTGGCTTCCCCCGGAGTCATTAGAAAAAGCCACGAGGGCAGCGAGGGGAAGCCAGCGCTCGCCCTTCGCAAGGTCAACAAAAATCCCTCAAAATGTCGTAGAGTTTTGCGAGTTCTAAATGAAGCAATTGCTTAAGCTACCTGGGGGATTGCAGCTATTATATCCACTGCCGTAAACAAGCCTCAGCTCCGGCTCCGAAGGATTGCACCGGCGGAGAGGAGCCGAGGCTAAATTGACAAGTTGTCTCTGCTGCCCTTGAAACTCAATTTGCCATCGCTCACCTCATTTCAAATTAGCACAGAGAGAAACCTCGTCGGCCGAGCTGCTCTTCTGGGGCTCTTACACAACATCCCCGCTCCGCACGCTGGCGGTTCAGGGAGCTGTCCTGCCGCAACAGGAATAGGGGAAAACTGGAGATTAAATGCAGACCGTCGAACGTGGTCAAAGCTGCCTAAAGTCTTCCGGGCCGGGTTGGACGGGTCTTGGACAATGTGGGATAGGAGAAGGTGTCCCTGGCCATGGCAGGGGGTGGAATAAGATGAGCTTTAAGGTCCCTTCCAGCCCAAACTGCTCCATGATTCTATAAAATTAGGGAGCAATTCAGCCTTTTGCCAACAAGCCCGCAAAAGGTGTGTACATCCCTGGAATCCTTTCCCGAACACTCAGAAAGGACGAGCACAGGAGCAGAGCTCTGACAGAGGTGGAGTTGGCACCTGCTCCAAGGGATCATCTGGGACTGTGCCAAACGCTCACAGCAGGCCGGGATGGCTCGAGGAAGAAGAGATCCTCCACATTTGTGTGCAACTTTTTTTGAAAAGGGCCCTGAATAGAAACGGGCTCGAACCACATTTGCAACAAACGTGTTCAGCATCCAGGGAATTCACTTTGTATTTTCAAAAGAGGAGTTTTCAATAGCTGTGATTTCAGGTGAAAGTTCCATATCAATGCTGGATGGATGGTACAAAAAATAAAATACCAAAGGCAGTATTATTAACCTGGAGCCTGAAACAGTCTTGTTTTCACACCTCAACCTGGATCTGGTAGAAGTTGCTGCTGCCACTTGTACACTTGTGCCAGAACTTAATGCCAACAGCCCTCTGCCTTCAGAGGGATGGGGCTCATTCACACGTGCTGGAGCAGACCTGGTGCTCCGGGGACACCCTCAGCAATGGGGTGGGGGATGCAGCAGAGTTAGCACGGACATGCAACCGAGAGGAGCTGCAATAGCCTTGCCAGGGCAGCCACAGCCACGTGTGACCTGCCCCAGCGCCTCTCCTGCTGCCACTCACGCAGGCTGGCACTCATCCATCAACCCCCCTGTCCTCAAGGAGGGGTTAAATCCATGCTGTGATCTCCCTTGTTGCTCTCAGGAGAAGCACCACCTTCTCTCACCTCCAGGAAGCTCCTGAGGTGCCCAAACCTGGCTCTGAAACCCTTGGAAAGGGAAACATCCACAGATTCTCCTGAGCTGCACAGGGAAGACTGAGTAGCCAAGCAAAGGAGGAAAAACGTGGTTTTGGGGAGATCTGGAGGGTGAGGATGCTGCTCCCTGCCCTTCCCAGCTTTGTTCAGCACCGAACACAAGCAGGGGCACTCAGTGCAGCTGAATCCCCGCAGACCCCGCGCTGCAGCGGGACTGACGCGACAAAGGCACGTCACGTTTGGTCACCCGCAGCACGCGGAGGGACAGCGGGCCTGCCGCGGCAGCCGCCCGCCCTCGCTGCCTGCACAAAGGGCCCCTTGACAGCTGGGCTGGCGATGGCCTTCAGCCCCAGCGCCGCAGCCCGCGCCACAGGCAGCGCCGCCGTGGGCAGCACAAGGGGCCTTGTGTCCCTTGTGTCCCCTGGTGTCCCTGCTGTCCCTGCTGTCCCTGCTGTCCCTTGTGTCCCTGGTGCTCCCGGGGCGGGGGTGGATAAAGAGCCAGTGTTGCTGTCGCCGGCATTCCCGGCTGACCCGTGCCCGCCAACAACCGCCCGCCTTTGCCACCCCCGGATCTGCGGCTGCCCTGACCCCCAACGCCCCGCTGGCAGGGGACGCCAAGGGGCACTCGGATGCTGGAAGGAGGCAGGTACCAAGCTCAGGTCCCTGGTCCCGGCTCTCCAGGATAGCGGGACAGCAGCACAAGCACTTCCCTCGAGCATCACGGCTTTGATGCTTGTCCTGACCTCGACAGCTGCAGTAGCTCGCAGGCCTGAGAGCATCAGGTGTTCGAACAGCACGTGTTAAGAAATTTCTGGTTGGTTTTGGTTTCTCAGCATCAAATCTTTCGCAAAACTAGCATTTGCTTTCCAAAATAAACAGCAGAGCATGAAAAAGAGGGAAAGCAAAAATGGAACTAAGAGCTCCCAGGAAATCCCAAGCAATTTGGAGGCAGGTACCAGCATCCGGATGGGACTCAGTCTGGGGTAAGGCACAAGGCTGAGGCCAGTTGGTATCATCTCGTGTTTTGCCCATCTCGAGTAAAACCAGCAGAGCCTCTGTGCTGTTTTAACTCAAATCCCTTGTTCTCAGCCCCGTGTTCTTGCTCCAGCTCCCAATTTTCCGACGCATGGCGCGCACTGCTTCCTTTGGATGAGCTGCGACTGCAGCACAGCCCAGCTCTTTGGCATAAAAACTTTGCCCCTCCACTCACCGTCTCTAATTCATCCCCCATGCCTGGCACAGACCTGCCTTCACCCTGCAGCTTCTGGTGTGCCAGTGGCCTTTGCTCCCAGCTCGCAGGGTGTTATCTGTGTTACCTACACCAGTGCCTGCAGGGGAAGGCAAAACTGTGCCTGCTCTCATGGATGACACTCCTCACCTTCTGCCGCCGTATCTACTGACAAAATTCAAACCAAGTGAGCAGATGGAGAAGCGAGCGTGAAGTTTTTCCCCCACCCCGCTCCCATTTGAATCAGCCACGGGTGATTCCCGTGCCCTGCCAGGCGCAGGAGATGCCGAGCTTGTGGGGCAATGGGAACAAGCAGGGAGGGGGTGTTATGTCCTGGAGTAGTGGACACCCAAGAAATAAGGGAGCTATCCATCGCAGAGCAGCGAGAACACAGCTCAGGATATTCCGTGATTGGCTGGAGAATGTTGGCATCAGGAGAAGCATTTGCCTGAGCAAATTCCCTTGAATAATCATGATCCGAGCGCTGCCGGCGTAGGCAGCAGCTTGGCCGGGCAGGGAGGTTACAGCAGGGCGCTGACACTCAGAGAAAACCCGGGCTCTGCCAAAATACATCGCTCCCTGACCCCCTGCTTCCTCCTGGGACTTCTGGCCCTGATCCCACAGCAAAACCACCAAAATCCTAGCCGGAAAAGGCTCAGGAGCTCTGTGTGCTCACACCCCATAGCAGCCCCATTGCTGCCTTTCCCCTATTGCAAAAAATCCAGGGCCAGATCCATAAGCAGCATCCCAACCCCCCGCTGAAACTCCCGCTGATTTATGTCACTGAGGATCCTCCTACAAGGCAAACCCGAATCAAAGCATTCCTGGGAGAAGCCCTGCGCCTCCCCACCAGCAAAAAGAGCTTTTGACCACAGTGTGTGGCGTAGAATTTGACTTTGAGTGACTACCATAAAGTGTTTTTATTTTTAAGCTGTTTTATGCCGTTTCCCCAGCTCACGAGGAGTGCACCTTGGTGTCAACAGGACTCTTTTGTCTTTGTAAGCTATTTTGAGGCAAAATATCTGTAAATTACTTCCCCAAACCTCTGCACAAGCAGATCATGCAGAGAAAATAGGCTTTGCAGGAATGCAGTAAATTGTTTCTGTCACACAAGGAAATATAACCAATGGAAATCGTTATGGATGAGTCATTATGAGAAGGACCGAAAAAATTAACCTTCATCCATTTCCTTCATCTCGGAGCGTGTGCGAGGGTGTGCACGGGAGAAGGAAGGTGGAGAGCACCTGCTAAGTGAGGGCACAGAGCTGGGGGAAAGGTGGGATGTGCAAGCAGCTACAGACAGGAAAAGCCTGCTGGTTTGGGAGAGGGTGCCAGGATTGGGGTGCTGCAAAAGGAGAGGTGCATCAACCCACCCCCGAGATGGAAAGGGATGCTCAGGGTGGGAGAAATTTCTGCTCAATCCCATTACACAGGAGGGGGATGCTCTTTTCCAGCTATTATCGTGCATTGATTTTCTCTGTCCCTGTCCTCAAATCCCATGAAAATCTCAGGGGGCGAGCGTGTTTAAGGAGGAAGGTGAAGCCAAAGCTCGGTGAGCACGGGCTGTCTCCTGCCTACTGCCACCACTGCACATCCCAACGCACCTTTTCTTGCCTGATCCTCTGTGACTCCAGAGTAAACACACAGTTTTCTATTTGCCAGAGGTTTTTTTTTGTTAAATGCAGAGAAAATAGCGAAGGAATGCAGCAGTGTGGGCCAACGAGCGCTGCTTGCGTGGGAGAGGAGGCTCTGGGAGACAGAAGCATCAGCTAGAGGAGTACGTGTGAATCCGGCAGAGGAAAACATTTATTCCCACACGTTTGGGATAAAACCCACCAGTAGTAACTCCAGCTCAGCACCATCCAGCTCTGCTTCAGCCCCTCGCCATCAACCAAGCGCTGTGCACACGTTTCACTCCTGTACCTGCGCACATCCCCCACAGAGGTTACAAAAAATAAGAAGCAAATCCATTTCCAGAGTGGCAGATAACGATTCCTCCGGCCACGGCGCGCAAACAAGGCGGCGGAAAAGGCTCAAGTGTTAAATGTTCCCTAATGTGCAGTAATTGATTTCCATGTGTGCAGTAATGGATTTGGTCACATCATGCAACAATGGATTTGACACGGGTTCTCGCTGATATTATAAACATAGTTAAGTCGTTAGCGCGGTGCCCGGGAATTAGGCCTTTAATAGCGCTGACCCCGCGCCCTGAGCCAGCTGGCCAGCACCGGCAGCCACCAAAATCTTCAGGGCCGGTTCACGCTCAAGGACGCAGCCGGCCATTTAACAGCTGAAAGCCTCTCAGAGCGGAGCAAAACGCATCCCGAGTTACCCTCCATCCGTTGGCTCACGTGTACACAATTCCTGTCCAGTCCGTCTCCTTCCCTGGCTTTTTGCACGGCGGTTGCACACCCCAAGGTGTTGTGCTCCCACCCCAGGGATGGGCAGGGGGAGTGGCACAGGAATTCAGGCTGGTTTGGGTTGGAAGAGAACCTGAAACTCATCTAGCTCCAGACCTCCAGGTTGCTCCAAGCCCCATCCAAAACAGCCAGCAAAAGGTGTTCAGCATCACCTCAGTCCCAATAAAACTTGGTTTCAAAAGTTTGTTCTGCTCCCCATCACAAGCAGAGTGATTCAAACCTGCAGAGCTTTGCATTCAGCCCTCTGAGTCCAACTTGTCTCGTCTTAGAGTGCCAGGATGGTTTGGGTGGGAAAGAACCTTAAATCTCATCTTGTTCCAACCCTTCCTGCCCCGGGCAGGGACACCTTCCACTGTCCCAGGCTGCTCCAAGCCCTGTCCAGCCTGGCCTGGGACACTTCCAGGGATCCAGGGGCAGCCAAAGCTGCTCTGGGCACCCTGTGCCAGGGACTCCCCACCCTGCCAGGGAACAATTCCTTCCCAATATCCCATCCATCCCTGCCCTCTGGCAGTGGGAAGCCATTCCCTGTGTCCTGTCCCTCCAGCCCTTGTCCCCAGTCCCTCTCCAGCTCTCCTGGAGCCCCTTTAGGCCCTGGAAGGGGCTCTGAGCTCTCCCTGGAGCCTTCTCTTCTCCAGGCTGAGCACTCCCAGCTCTCCCAGCCTGGTTCCAGAGCAGAGAGGCTCCAGCCCTCAGAGCATCTCCATGGGCTCCTCTGGACTCGCTCCAGCAGTTCCACATCCTTCCAGGTCTTTGCCTCCGCTAAAAATCATCTCCCACATCCCGCAGCCCACCCATTTACAGGTTCCTGCACCCGCTGCAAGCACTGGTGGGAGAAGTCACAGAACTTCACAGATTCATGGAATCATGGAAGGGTTTGGCTTTGCAAGTAACCTTAAAGATCATCTCATTCCAACCCCCATCACCACCACCGTGTCTCCCATTGCAGGAAACACCAGCTGAAGCCCAACATCACCTCCTGTCAGCGGGGCCCCTCAGAGGGACCACGAGGCCGTCGCAGAGGGTTGGAACTGGTTCCCACTGCGTATTTACAAGCCTTGCAGCAGTGTTAAAAATCTATTATTTTCACTCGGGCACTGCAGCAGCGCTCGCCTTCTGTCGAGAAGTGATTGGGCTCCTGTCCGTCAGGGACACCGAGCGATTGTACGGAGAAAATTGCATTCAGCAATGGGGGATTTAAGAGGGTGCTTGTTCTCAAACAGGGCTCCAATTAATTAACTCAGAGGAAGGGGCTGCTCGGAGTTTGCTTTGTGTTTTCTGTGTTTTCCTTGGTGCACTGAATTTATTGGCGAGTGCCTTGGTTTGTTTCTTTCTTGCTTTTCTGTTTGTCTTTAAGACTCTTGGCGGGATGATAAAGCGGAGGGAACGTGTTTACTCGGCAGGGGATTAATTGGCAAGGAGGCAGGAGAAATGGATGGGCCGAGCCCCGAAATGGATGGGCCGAGCCCCAAATTCCAACCCTCACGCTGCACCTGCCAACACCGGGAACGGAAAAGCCTCCTGGCCAGCCCAGTGCTCGAGGGATTTTGTAGCACAAGGGTGTCAAGATCCACTGGAAGCTGTAGTAGGGAAGGATCTCAGGGATGGGGCTTTCACTTCAACCCTTCCAACCCTGCATCATGCAAAAAATGGGGGAAATTAGCAAACATCGTCATGGGCATGAGAAATGTACCAGAACTGCGCGTGCAACAAGTGGGAGCAACGCTGAGCTCCGAAGAAACCAGGAAAGCCTTTTATTGGGATTGTGGCTTCTGCCTGAGCCAGCTCAGGGCTGTTTCACAGGACACAGTAAGGGCTGCAATACCCTCCACTCCTCCCCTCCAGGCTTTGGTGACCTACTAGGAGACATTCCTCAAGACATGGATAATTTCTACTTCTTTTTTAACAACAAACACAGGAGGATTTGACCTCAGGTGGAGTCCCGCCACGCAGACCATGCTCCAGGAGAGAATAGTCTGTGTTTAAGGAGAATTAGGGATTGGTGTTGCACTCGGAGAGGCTGTGGTGCACAGCTGGTGGAACCACAGGGATGGGTTTCAATCATCAAAGGACACTTGGAGAAGCACCACTGGGATGTCTGTGACTGTTGAGTGGAGCAGGTGACCCCCATGGGGATAGGATTTGGAGGAGCACATCCTCCAGCTTGTAATTCCCAAACTTCCAATGGAATCGTGTTCCTCAAGAGCAGATGGAGATCAGGAAGCTGGAGATTCACGGCCTATGGTGACCCAGAAAACAGCACCACCTCTTCTTTTTGGAGAGCTGGCGCCCCACTGCTCCAGGAGAGCCCTCCCCAAACACAACCACAGCCACGTCCCCAACCACCCAGCCCTGACTTCTCCTCCAGACCGAGACACTTCACAGCCCTGCTGCCACTTCCAGGGGTGAGAAAGGTCCCCTTCTTGCCCTCAGCCCTAATCTTTCAAAGGAATTAATCTTCAAAGCAATCTCGCCCCGGCAGAGCAAGTTTTGATTTATGAGTTGCGGCGACAGCTGAGCTCCTCTGACGGGGGAGATGGGAAGCGTTGGCTGGATGGGGTCAGTGCCTGGAGGAACCTCCACAGAAACAGGCACCCAGACCACAGCTGGAGCCACCTCCACCTCTTCGTCCTTCGAAATTCCAACCCGCCTTATTTTCTTCTTTAACCAGGGAAAGCAAGTTTCCCACCTCCAATAAATTTTTTAAACGAAGAGTTGACCTCAGCAATAGCACAAGAGCCTCATCAAAGGCTTTGTTTTCCTCTCACAACACCGCTCCCTACTACAAATTGCAGCATAACCTACACGCAAAACTGAACCAGGGGGATTTGGCTTCATTGAAATAAAACATTTTGATGAAATTTTAAATGAGAAAATGGCGATGGCCCCCACAAAATGATTTGATTTCGGTGAATCTGTGTTTTCATTTTGAAAACTGATTCATTAGAATTTTTTTTCCAACCAGCTCTAATCAAAGTGCTTTAGGCGTTTTTGAAAATTTCAGTCCCAAGCTTCAAAACAATTTAATTTGTGTTATAAAGCAGCAAAGTTTATGACACAGAGATACAGCGAATGGAAGCACTTCTTGACTTTGCAAACACTTCAACTTTAAGAAATTAAATTAATGGTAATGTGGGAGAGTAATTTCAAAAGTTTCTTTCCCGAACTACAGAAAGTATTTTCCAACTCATCTGAAGGCAGACTTTATAAATATAATATAAGGTTGTCATCTCCACGCTTACAGCTTGCTTTTCACTACCACCAGCTCCATTTAAAGTTTCTCCAGGTCGTGAGCAAATGAAATAAAAGAACTCATTTCTGTTCGTGAAAACTCCAGTGACGGGATCATTATAGAGAGCATCTCCAAAGGGGAAAGGGAAAAGGGGAGAGAAAGCAGAGGATAGATAGCAAAAATGGAAAGAGAATGAGAACATCACGGGAAATGCTCATTCCAACAAGGGCCCCATTCACCCGCTCTTGTCTTTCCTTCAGGGTTAGTTCGTGTTTCATTACAGATTAACACAGCATCTCTTCTCTGGAGCCTCTCGCTGGAGATCGCTCCATCCATTTAAATAGATTTCAAAAGCCAGGACTGAGCTGTGCCAAGCTGTAATTTTGGATGGTAGCGTGGCAGTGAATGCACTCCAGCCTCTGCAGAGAGAAGGAGGTGTGTGAATTGCTTCCTCGATATGATAAATTCATTAGATAAAGGAACCTGAGATAACAGGAACAGCACTTGGAAAGCATCTGGTGGCACGGATGTGCAGCGAAGGGGGTCACGGCATGACTCTCGTGGTCTGCATTAGAGCACGGAACTGAACAAAAGAGACTTGTGCAGGGGACTGCAAGGGACCTTTGGGTCAAACACTCCTATTTTTTCCCCTCTGAGATAACCATAATAATCCAACAGCTGCTTGAACCTGTGAATACCATCCCACGGAAAGCATCTCAAAATGCCAGCCAGGAAGACTATGGGAAAAATGAAATATCACATCCCTAAGTAGAGGGGAACCACGGATCTTGTCTGAAATGCTGCTGGTAGAGGTGCAAAAACTGATACCAGAAATCCACTGTGCTGTCCAGGCTGGATGCAGAGGATGGGCCAGCAGGGAGTGACACAGCCACGGGCTGTGCAATCCCTGCTATCCCACTGGCTCCTGGCACTTCCACCTGCAAGCAGCAGGATCTGGGAGCTGGCTGAGCCAGCCCTCTCCAGCCTGTTTAAATTCAGCTCCACTGCCACAGGGAAAGGAGCACGGCAGGCTCCGAGGATCTGCTCTGATGGTTTGGCTCACAGAGAACCAGGACAAAGAAATGGGAGGATGCTTTGGCAGCCACATAAAGGAGACTGATAAACACTGGAGATGGGAGCAAAGCGATGGAGATCAACAGGGCATCACCAAGCAGGAGAGTGAAAAATGGGAGGAATTCTCTCATGGAGAAGAAGACGAAGGAGCACGGAAAGCCAGCAAGGGATTAGGGTTGCTACAAACTGGAGGGTTTAGAAGATCCAGCACCATCTCCAAGGGCATTGCAGGAAGCCCACAGGAAAGAGAAGCCTCAGAGCAGGGTCGCACAGCTGAGAGAGGCTCAGTGAGGAGAGAGCAGCAGGTCAAGCTCAAGCTTTTCCAGAACCCCCTGCCAGGATGACAGCCAGGAACACCTGCGTGCTCCCAGCTCTCTGCCATCCGCGGGGTTACCTGATCTAAACCCAACCTAATCAATACGGGGAGGAGGAATTCAGCATGAGGAGATTACCACGGCAGGAGAGCCGCTCGCAGCCACGGTGCTGGCAAAGCCTTCCCACAACAGCAAGTGAGCTGCCAGATGGATTTTGATCTCATTAATCTGCTTTGGGGCCAGCCGGCAGCGGGGGGCTGCCGTGGGTGAAGCGGCACGCGACACCTTCCTCCGAACCCTTGGGAAAAGGGAAAGATTTCACATGGAAATGTTCTCCCACTCAGAGCACTTCAGGAGATGTGGGTCATTTATGCCCAGAGAAGCTGTGGCTGCCCCATCCCTGGAAGTGTTCAAGGCCAGGTTGGACAGAGCTTGGAGCAATTCCGGCTGCTGGAAGGTGTCCCTGCCCACGGCAAGGGAGTGGAACAAGAGGGGCTTTAAGGTCACTTCCAACCCAAATCATTCCTGACTGCACAATTCTATATCTGCGCTATTAATTCATTTATCAGTCCTGCAGCTCAGAGATTTATTAGTTGGATTTCACGTAAGGTAATGAAGATACTGCAATCTCCACCCAGGGAAAAGCCTTTCCTGCGCTCACTTGAGACTGTATAAATTAAACATCCTCTTTGGTGTAAGGGGTCAGTGCTGTCCAATGGATAATGTGCCAGCCTGGGACCTGGGGTCCCCACTCTGGTACTGGTTCTGTAGACAACCTTGAGGAATTTAAACCCCCCATTGCATCCTCTCTGCTTTCTCCTAAGTAAAATAGCGATACCAGCCAGAACTGGGGTCTCCCAGCGAAAAGCATTCCATAATCATTATTTTAGGGATTGAGGAAAATATAGAAGGGTCTATAGCAAAGCCTGAGACACCACAAGGGAGGGGATAACAAGCATGGAACTACAGGCATCAATAAATCAGCTACAGCGCAGGAGCAGCCTCAGCTTAGGGCAGAATCACGGAATGGCTTGGGTTGAAAGGGACTTAAAGCTCACCTCAGTCCAACTCCCCTGCCATGGACAGAGACACCTTCCACTAGACCAGGTTAAGACCTGGCATTAAGCACTTCCAGGGATGGAGCAGCCACAGCTTCTCCGGGCAACCTGTGCCAGGGCCTCCCCACCCTCAGAGGGAACAATACTTTCCTAATATCTAAACTAAACCTACCCCTTGTCAGTTAGAAGCCATTCCCTGCTGTTCTTTGCAACTGGACCAAGCCAAGAGTGAAGCTGGGAGCACCACAGCCCGGAGAGGCCACTTCCAGCTGTCACCAGCCGGAGAAGGACCCGTTGTTTTCTCTCACTGAGGGTCCTTCTGCTCCTTCCACCCCTGTGCCGCACTCACTGACCGCCCAACGCTGCACGAGCCTCTGCCGAGCACGAGTTCAGCTGCAAAGCAATGCCAGTCCATGGATGTGAGGGGCCGCTCGCACTCAGAGTACACCGAGTTCAGGGTGGTTTGGTCCACGTCAATTAGGGATAAATTTAAGCTAATGAGAAGTAACTGTCCAGGCAGGGCTCCGCATCGATTTGGTTAAACCAATGTAAGAGAGCAAGTGCACGTGTGTGTCTGGGGATGGGTGTGCGTGGACGACTGCAGTGCTCCTTGGCAGTTTGCCCCCAAACCTTCCTTGGTTCGTGCCGAAGCTTTTTCAGATGAAAGCCCCAAATCTGCAGTGTTTTGTTTTGTTTTCGAGTAACGACGCTCACCCGGCACTTCCAAACACCCCGTGAAACAGAGCCACTGTTTTCTTTTGTACGGAAAAGTTGGGAGATAAATTGCAGATGATTCAGTAAATAACTCAGCCTATGACCTTGATGCTTATTGATTCCTCAAGCTGTTTATCTTTCTTGTGTGCTCCCCAGCAAAAACAATTATCACTTAATTATAAAGCAGCTTGGCTTGAGGGAACCACCAATTGGCTGGCACAGGATGAGTTCATCCCTGCGCACCACAGAGCCCCGACCAGAGCGACTGCTTAGGATTCAGAGCCACAAACTTCATTATTTTCTTCCTAGCTCATGTTTTTCCCCTCGTTTTAAAATCACTTAAGGATGTTTAGCCAGTCCGGGTGTTTGACTGCCCAAATACTCGCAACGGATGGGATCAAAACAGCAAGCACCAGCACTGGAAAAGGGGAAAAAAAGAGCTAGAATGATAAAAAGAAGCACAAGGAAAGGTTGTTGGTCCTGGAAATAAAATACCTGGGCTGTCCTCTCCCTCAGTGACCTTGGGTAAAGCATTTTCTCTGTTGCCTTCCCTCTGTGCAGAGCTGTGCCAGCCGTGTGCAGAATCCGGCACAAGGGATCCTTCCTGCTCCTGCCCGAAGTTTCCCAATGCCACTGGGATGGGGAAAATGACAGCTTGGCACTGCTGCAGCCATGCATGCATTTGGAAAGCACTTAGAGACATCCATTAGCACGGGAAAGGGAATTATCATCTCCACCCCAAGGCAGGAGGAGGGAAAGGAACCTCCCCCTTCACCAGAAATGGAGGATTTGGAATTTTTATGCACTTCTGAGCTGTGCCAACCTCCAGTGAAAGGGGGTAGGGGGTCCTCAGAGGGATCTGGACAGGCTGGATACTGGAGCAGGTCCAGGGAAGGGAATGGAGCTGGGAAGGGGCTGGAGCCCCAGGAGTGGCTGAGGGAGCTGGGAAAGGGGCTCAGCCTGGAGAAAAGGAGGCTCAGGGGGGACCTTGTGGCTCTGCACAACTCCCTGACAGGAGGGGGCAGCCGGGGGGGGTCGGGCTCTGCTCCCAGGGAACAGGGACAGGAGGAGAGGGAACAACCTCTCAAGTTGTGCCAGAGGAGGTTTAGGCTGGATATTGGGGAACGTTTCTTTATGGAAAGGGTTGCCCAGCCCTGGCACAGCTGCCCAGGGCAGTGCTGGACTCGCCATCCCTGGAGGGATCTAAAACCCTCGTGGATGTGGCACTTGGGGACGTGGTTTAGGGATGGGCTTGGCAATGCTGGGTTAACAGCTGGGCTCAACGATCTTGGAAGTTTTTTCCAACCCAGATGATTCTGTGATTCACACTCCAGACTCCCTAACCATGCCCCTTGCCCTGCAAAATCACACAACCTGCAGCAGAGACACTTCATTTCCCAGCACTGGGTGCTCTTTAGCTGCCAGATCCCCCAGACCTGCCCTCCTCCTCCTCCTCCTCACATCCTCAACAGCAGCAAACTCCGTTAGGGAGCTGCGGGACCCTGATGTGATCAGCCTGAGGGATCCGATGCAATGAAGAGCAGCCGCAGCCAAAGGCACTAAACAGACAAACATCGTTACAGAGCCTAAAGAGATCAGGGACAGCCAGCACATCCCGGGGCCGGCTCTGCGGAGCTGCGTGGGGACACCGAGCCTCTGTCCCTGCCTCGTGAGCAGGGACCAGCAGCAAAGCCACACGATGGCACTGTGTTTTCCAGAGCTCTCCAATTCCAGCCGGTTCTGCAGCAGTGCCTGGCCCTGCCGGACCCAGTGCAGCGTTTCCCTGTGCGAAACAGCTCCGGGTTTGCAGGAAAACTGTAAAGACCTCAGCAGCTACTGCCAGCTCAGCACAGAGGGCTCAGGAAAGGCTTTGCAGAGCATCCGTGCCCGAGGGCCGGGGTCACCGCTCGGCAGCTCTGATGATCCAAGCTCCAGCCCTGTCTCTAAGTGCACCATCTAAATTCCATTTCAGCCCAGGGCAGAGGGGCTCTGCATCACCCTGTGGGCAGGACATGGAACCACAGAACCCCAGAATGGTTTTGGTTGAAAGAGACCTTAAAGCCCATCTTGTTTCACTCCCTGCCATGGGCTGGGACACCTTCCCCTATCCCAGGTTGCTCCAAGCCCCGTCCAACCTGGCCTTGGGCACTTCCAGGGATGCAGGGGCAGCCACAGCTCCTCTGAAGCAGTTCCAGTGCCTACCCAAGCACTCAGCACAGTTGCAGCAGCATTTTCTACTGCCTCTGTTTGGGACCAAAATCTCCTTTCATTCATCTGTGAGTACTCCAAGAGCTTTTATGCCATTAAGGAGCTCCCAGTAGAACCCAGCACATGGATCCAGCTTGTCTGCAGTGCCCAGGCCATTGGTCTTAATTAATTCCTGCCTTGGAACTGGAGTAGCAAGGACTGCAAGCAGATCAGACCACACGTTGACATCCCTATTGATAACAAGCAGAGCTGCCCATAATGACCCCTATTCCTTATATTCTCCAGCCAGGTACCACAAAAAACGTTCCTACACGCTTTGTGGTGGCTTTTAAAAATCTTTTAAAGCCATTTAAGGAGTGGAAATAAGCAACACCTCCCCTCCAGCTCCTCTTTCCTCCCCACCCCAGCTGCAGGCAGCACATCCCCATTACGGCCATCACGGTCTGGATATAGGTATGCGCCTTTCCAAAGGTACAAATGTCCTCTGCATCTGCTCCTCAGCTCTTCAGCCACGTGGCAGGAGGATATTCCACACCCTCACGTTCCCACAGACAGAAGTTTTACGGCCCCGTGTTGCCCAGGGAGCAGCCAGGAGCAATCCAGGATATACTGTACCCTTGCAGGAGGGGATTGTCACATTAAAACACCTCTAAATGCTTAAAAGGGTTTTCGTTTAGAGTCTCCTGCCGCGAAGCGTCTTCAAGGGCCCCAGATTTATTATTTCATCAGAAGATCAGAGAGGGGAAGTTTGTAGGAGATCAAACAAATAGGAATACATTAGGAGAGACAGTAGGAGAGGCTGGAGAAACAGTCGGATTAAATAAAGTGGGATGGAATCCCTGCTGACCAGGGGGGCTGCTCTCCCTCACAGCTCCCACCCCACGGACCCCAACCCCTGCCCACGCCAACCATGCAGATGCCAGCAGGGTCCTGGGGTGGGGAATAAAGCCCCTGCTGCCAGCAGGACCCACTTCCCATCCCCTGATCCCTGAAGCAAAGGGGAGCACATTTCCTAGCGGGTTACAGATCAAAGATTTGGGCGACACGCCAAAGGAGATGGTGCAAGGGGAAAAGACAGATCTTCTGGGAAAAACTGCCTTAAGATGGGCCTGACTTTGCTTCCTGGCTCTGCTGCAGAGCCCATGAGTTCATTCTTGCTCTGTGCCTCAGTTTCCCCATTCCAAGAGCAAGCCTCATAACCTTCTTTTCCCACACTTAGACCCATAAAGGTTGGAATTGAGCTCTTAGATCACCGAGCCCAACCATTAACCCAGCCCTGCCAAGGCCACCACTGACCCATGTCCCACAGCCACACACTTGATCAACACTTCCAGGGATGGCGATCCCACCATTCCCTGGCCTTGACAAGCCTTTCAGTGAACAAATTTTTTCCTAATTTCCAATCTACTTCACGGGATGCAGATGGAGCTGTTCAAAGCTGGGAGGAGCGGCCAGAGCAGCCCTCCAGGAGGACCTTGGCAGGCTGGAGAGGTGGGCAGGAAAGAACTGCCTGGAGCTCAACAAGGACAAATGCAGGCCCTGCTCCTGGGGAGGGACAATCCTGGGCACCAGCACTGGCTGGGGGTGACCTGGAGAGCAGCTCTGCAGAGAAGGACCTGGGGGACAATGAGCCGTCCCTGAGCCAGCCCTGTGCCCTGGGGCAAGGAGGCCAAAGGCACCCAGCGATGCATTAGGAAGAGCATTCCCAGCAGGTCAGGGAGGGATCCTGCCCCTCTGCCCAGCCCTGGGGGCACCTCTGGAGTGCTGTGTCCAGCTCTGGCTCCTCAGCCCAGCAGGGCCAGGGAGCTCCTGGAGCGGGGCCGGCGGAGGCTGCGCAGCTGAGGAAGGGCCCGGAGCATCTCCGTGCCCAGGACAGGCTGAGGGAGCTGGGGCTGCTCAGCCTTGAGAGGAGCCCCAGCTGAGAGGGGCCCTCAGCCCCGGCTGTCCCCGGCTGCAGGGAGGGCTCCGGGCAGGGCCAGGCTCTGCTCCGGGGGCCCAGCAATGGCACCAGAGCAGCGGGCAGGGCCTGAGCCCAGCAATTCCCCTGCACAGGAGGCAGAGCCGCTGCCCCGGGCAGTGACTGAGCTCTGGAACAAATTGTCCAGGGAGGGTGGGTGTGGAGTCTCCCTCCCTAGAGATGTTCCAGAACCATCTGGACACAACCGTGTGCCCTGTGCTCTGGGATGACCCTGTTGGAGCAGGGAGGTGGCACCAGATGAGCCTCTCTGCTCCCTTCCCTGACCCATTCTGGGATTCTGTAGTGTCAGCTGGTGCTTTTGGCCCATTAGGAGCGGGGGTTTGCTGCAGAAAACAGCAATTACCCCCACACTGCTCCGGAGACTCGACTCAGGCCTGTGCTGTTGGGAGCTGCTATTTGGTGCCACGCTTCCTCCAGCATTTGTGAGTTGAAACACGTCAGCCTTTCTGTTTCTTTGCCCCCCTCCCCAGCCCGTGGCAGCTGAACAGGCTTCGGAGCCTTCTGTTCCCATCCCACCCCCAGCACCTCTCGGCTCCTCGGCAGCTGTCAGCTCGCACGGCTTCATCTCGGGAGATCAGTGGGCGGACATGAATATACACCAAATATATATAGAAATGTGCACAGGAGGGCTTTGCTTCTGCTCACACGTCTCGTGGGAGCAGGTCGGGAAATGGGCTGCCAGCACGTCTCCTCCCTTAAATCCTCATTCACAAGAGGAACGTCACACCTCCGAGGTCAAGCCACGCTTGAGTTTTAATTCATTAAGCTAACTTCTGTGCTGGCTGAGTCTGCAGTCTTGAGGAAATTGCTATTTTATTGGGGTGGAAATGGGAAAGCTTCGCCTGCTGCTACCCAGTCACCGGAATTCGGGTTCCCACCAGCATCTCCTCTGCCAGTCTGGGCTTGAGTGTTTCACCCAGGGGTGACAACCCCGACTGCCACTAAATCTCTGCACCCACAGGACCAGCTCTGCCAAAATCACCCCTTGAACCAGCAGCCGTAGCCTCATCCCGAGTGATCCGGGGGGATGGGCAGTGGTGCTGCCCCCCAAAACAAGCCAGGGGCCTCCCCCTCTTGCAGAAGCTTTAAACAGCATGGGACAGCTGTGACATCCCTGGGCAGGGCAGGGCAGGGCAGGGCAGGGAGACACAGGGATGCTCCAGAACATTCAAATGAGGGGGACAGGCAGCAACATCCCTGGGAAGGGCTGGGAGACACAGGGATGCTCCACAGGGAGATGGAGAGCAGCAGGGCAGGAGGCAGGGAGGTGCTGTCACCGAAATACCAAACACGGTGTCTCTGAGTGACCTCGACCTCCAGCTGCCACACAGAAAAGGTAGGGAAAAAGGAGGAAAAATAATGTTTTCACTCCTGGCAGCTCAACAGAGACAACACCTGCTTCTGCCCGCTCCAGACTCAGCAAAACTCGGCTCCCAACGCCTGATCGTGCACACGGCGAGCCCACGCAGACACACAAAAATCAATGCACATCGATCCCTGAGCCAGGAATTCATAAACTCCTTTAAAGGTCAAGGATTGATTTTTCACTTTCTGTAAAAAGAAGAGACTCCTGCCATCAGCCTCCTGCCCCCATCAACCGGCTCGTCCCGTGCTTCCCTCTCCGGCAGCTCCGTGCCGAGGCACGGACACCTTCCCCATGTGCACAGTCATGGTGGAAAACATAAGTGGCACATATAGAAAAATATGTTGCACTTGTAGCTGGCATCTTGCAGTAACGATGTGCTTGTAGTAGGCATCTCGCAGAAATTCCCGTGGTCGTTTAACTCCTGGCTTGCTGGAGGGGCTGTTTTTAAGGGTCTTCAAGAGAGAGGAGCCCTTGCAGGCAGGAGCAGCATCCCTTCCCTCACTGATGCTCAGGATCCCACCAAGCAGGATCTGATCTGTTAATTTGAGGCCCCCCATCCCTGGCTACTGCACCTCTGTAGGCCCACAGAGACCTCAAATCATCTCATCCAGCATCCTTTGGAGGACGGCGACAGCCTCCTCCTCTCCAAAGGCTTCGTACATCGAGCCTCGTGCCACAAGGACATTCCCAGCTGATGGACATTCCCAGCTGATGGACATTCCCGACATTCCCAACGTGCCAGCAAGGGGTTCAAGCAGCCCGCCCCAAACCAAGCCAGGCACTCTCCTCCCCTGCCCCTCAAGCTGCCCTCAAAAGCCACAGTGGGCAGTGACACCCGACTGCTGTCACACACAGCTGGTCTCCATTTCAGGGTCCTGCTGTCCTTTGCTAGAAGCTGGCAAACCGATCCTGCCGGGAGCTCCAACCACCCTGCCCTGGCCCTGCTCCCCGCGTTTCTGGCCCCTTTCCCTGGCACACCTCCTCGCCAGGCTGCAAGTCCCTCTGCCCAAAGTCCCTTCTCCCTTCCTCACATCATCACCTCCACAGCCAGCACTCTGCACACAAATCCCTCATTCCTCTAGGTCCCGAGTAGATAATTCCAGGAGTAGCTACGTTTTAGAAGCCTTTCCATCATCCCTGTCCCTGCATAACCCTGGTCCATCTCCACAACACCCTCCAGCCACAGCCTGCTGCTCTCCACAATTCCCACTCCATCCAGATGCAGGGTGCAAAGCTTCCAAACGCAAAGAGCTTTCCCCAGCCGTGCCACGACTTACTGCTCTTTGGAGGAACAAGAAAACAAATTTAAACAGTGCTGGATTTAATTGATTTCTCCACGTTTCCTCCATGGAAGCTCAGCGGGGAAAGTCGGAAGCACAATGGATGCAGAGGAGCAGCTGTGGGGGGGCTGTCCCACACCTCGGCACACAGGCAAGGCTTCACATTTTCTTTAGCAAGCATTAAGGCAGTCGTAGAAACCACAAAAGTCAAGTTTCCCTGTTTCTGGAGGGAGTTTCCCTCCTTGCAAAGCTTAGGGGAGCACTAAAAAACAGAATTTAAATGATCCTCTGCAGAAATAAAGGGTTCAGCATCACAGGTCTGGAGTTCCCCAAAAAACTTCTTACTGAAACTTTCCTCCCCAAAGGGGAGTTTGTGGCAAAACCTCAAGAAAACTCACAAATTAATCTGTTCCACAGCAAAAAAAAAAAAAAAAAAGGAAATAATCCATGTTTGAATAAAAACCACAAGTGCTTCTTTCTGGGCAGTGCCAGCAGGCTCTGCCAGTGCTTGGCTGCTGCTCACGGTCCTGTCTGGGCTCCACATGTCCCTCCAACCATGCCCAGTGCCACAGCATCGCATCCGTGCCCGGGAGACGATTACGTTACGGGCAATGAAAAGGACCATCAGCTCTCCCCACCTGCTTTGTGAGGGATTTCTAATGCAGAAAGATGCTCGGAAATCGAGGGGAGCATAAACACCCCTAATGAGCGTAATTAGAATTCCACACCCGCTGCTGATGAACAAAGCCCGCGGAAGGTGAAGGGGCCAGGATTTGATGTGCTGCTTCGTGCCCACTGCGGACACGGCCCCAGATCCCAAACACGGATGCACTTGCGGGGGGAAGATGGCAGTGATGCCTTTTCCTGGTCTTAAAATCAAGAGTCAAACGTGGTTAGAAGGGAAAAAGGGATTTTACCTTGGTATTTATTTTAAGGATCCTTAGGTGCACCACGTCCAGGTGGAATGCACCTCCATGCACACCGCAGTGCACACCCCCAAAAGATCTGGTATCACATTATAGGTGTTACTAATTAGCATATCTATCAAAGATTCCCTAATGAGAGGCTCGAATGAGCCCCCCCTCCCCAAGGAACCTTCCCCTGGATGGTTCTGCCTTAGTTCACAAAATGTTTTCTGGAGAGGAGCTTGGGGTCTGGGGCACATTGACTCCTACCTACAAAACCTCTAAAATGTTGAGTCTCCTGGCTGGACAAACAAGTCCAAGAATGTCGGCAAAAAGCACTGAGAATACAGAAGTTGTAAAAAGGTACAAAAGGGGTATAAAAGAAAAGGCAAAAAATCATCATGGCATCAGCAGGAGGGTGCTCGGGGCTGGGGCACAAAAGGCAGGCTCAGATCAAGCGCAAGCCCCACAGCAGCTGCTCGATGGCATTCCCAGTGCCGCTGGAAAGAGGGAAGGGAAGAACAGCGAGACATTTGAGCCAAGCCACAGCAGATTACGTTAAAAAAGCCTTTCTGAGCACCACGATGCTGACAGAGCAGCACAGCTTGATGGGGACAATCGCAGAGTCCCAGAAGGGTTTGTGTTAAAGCTCATCCTGTTCCACCCCCGCCAAGGGCAGGGACACCTTCCACTGTCCCAGGTTGCTCCAAGCCCCGTCCAACCTGGCTTTGGACACTGCCAGGGGTGGGGCACCCTGTGCCAGGGCCTCCCCAGCCTCACAGGGGAGAATTTCTTCCATATATTCCATCTAACCCTGCCCTCCTTCAGCTCGAGGCCTTCCCCCCTTGTCCCTGGATGTGAGGGATGCTGCAGAGGAAGGACAGCCACAGGAAAACCCAGCGCGGTTCCCAACTCCGGCATGTCTTCCACATGACCTTGGGCAAGACATTTAATCTTTCTCTGCCTCATTTTCTTGGTGCTTTGCCTCGGAGGACTTTGGGCCTGGACTTTGTCTTACAAGGGGTTTGGCTACACTCGAATGCTTACTTTAAATTCAGTAATTGCCAATTAAATCAACATGCTTAGCATACTTTCATGGACCGTGCTCTTTTTTTTCCCAGCTAAACATGTTCACCTTAATTAAAGGAGTCTGCAAGTCATTGCAAAGCCATCATGTCCTGCCAGTTCAGCCTCAGCACTGAAGCATTTGTATGCCCACGAAACCAATTTTGTATGATTGGCACTAAGGGATGGGACCTTCTGTTCATTAGGGGCTTCTAAGTGCCACTAGGCAAGAAAATTAAATCTGATTCAGATGGGAGGAGAAGGATGGATGACAAAGACAAGTATTTTCAGGAAAGGGAATCGACTGCTTTACACTGCATTTAGAGAAGATAAAACATACGGGACCTGTTCTGAGGCGAAAGGGCGAGGTCTGGGCAAAGCTGGCCACAGCAGTTACATTTGCAGGTCTATTTATAGCTTTTCTGCTCTTTAGCGAGGGGATGGGATTGCTGCATTCATGGTTTATCAGGCATCTGCTGTGCTTGGGATGTGATTCTCAACCCCTGCTCCCCAAACACAGGAGGGACCCGTGGAGGAGGTCACTGGCACTTAAACTGATTTCAGCTCGGAGTCTGCTCTCACACTGAAGGGCTGAAATCTGGCAGCAGAAGAGGACAAAGGTGATGAAGCAAACAAGAGGTTTGCCTGTTTTTCCAAGGAAAACAGCTCAGCAGCCCCTCAGAGCCCGGGGCAAGGCTCACACCCGCACGAGGTCCGTGCCATGGGGCTTTGGACCCAGAAATGAGCCCCTCGTTCTAACTGATGCAGCCCCTTGCTGTCCGTCTGTGCTTGGAAATCCCTGCAAGAAGTGTCCAGTGGGGAACTGGGCTGGACTGGGGAAAGGCCAGACCCCAACCAGCCAGACCAGCGGTGCCAATGGACTGAGGGGTGGGCAGGCAGGGATGGGGAAAGGGGCTTCAGCTGCACGGGGAGGATGATGGGTTGTTACCTGGGGGCTTCTAGGGGAGAAGGACAAATCCAACACCCTGCAAAGGACCCGGCTGGGACACAGGGACACGCCTGGCACAGGCACCTCCACCCCAACCCCCTCCAGCCTCTCCTGCCAGGAACTCGCACAAGCACCAAGCAGAATCCCATTAACAGCAACAAGCTACAGGCACGAGGCTCCACAGCACCCATGGGAGCAGCCCAAAGCTGCCCCAAAGTCCTGCTGGGATCACCTTCACCAGAGGGCTGCTGGAGTCTTTTAAGGTAAAACCACCAAAACTTTCCAGTGAAGCAAAGATTTTTTTTTTCTTTTTTTTTTTTTT
>VZTI01002482.1:8719-54264 GCA_013397865.1 Struthidea cinerea | reverse complement strand
TTTTTTTTTTTAAGATTTGTTTCAGAAAAGCTGTCAAAAATGTTTAATTGATGAAAAGCTGGATTTCCAAGGAAAGACATGTTTGAGAAGTGACACTGATAGCCATGTGAGTAGAGAGTCTGGGGTTGAGTGTGAGGAGTGGGTGGGAGCACAGGGGAAGAACACATTAGAGTTGCAAATGCAGAATGGAACAAAGCCCTCCATCATCTTAAAATCTTTCCTAAAAGGGAGTTTTACTTTTTGACCTGATCAAGAGTTCACACAGAGCCGAAGTGCCAGGCCTAGCTGAGAGCAGCAGAGAGGTGTTTTAGTCCCTTAAACACCCTTTTTGAGCTCACAGGCAGGGATGATCTGACACTTCCCAACAGGAATCAGGACTGGAAAATTAACCTCTGTCCCAGCGCTGGCTGAGACCTGGATTTCAGCTACCCCACTCTCTGAGCACCACAAAGCTCGGCCACTCACTGCCAAGGAGCTCCAAGGTGGACTCCTTGCTCCTGTACCATCTCTTTTGAACAGGAGGTGCTCGTTTGCAGAATTCCAGAGGGATGTGGGATGCGTTTCTGCCGCACAACTGGCGAGAGCCAGCAGCCAGACGTGGTAAGATACTGAATCCTGCAAACGGGTGCCAGGAGAGCTCTGTTAATTTGAGGCCCCCCAAATTAACTTTGGTGTTGATGTTGTAAAACTGCTTTGATGTTGTAAAACTGAAGTTTAAATGAGCAGGGGAACGCAACGAGGAGAGAAATATTCCCTGGTATTTTCAGAGAAAAACTTCTTTTTTACCCCCGTGGCTTATAAATCATGCAACAAAACTACAAAGCTGGAGATTGCTGCATTTGACTAATGGGGCTGTGCTTTCCTCGGAGAGGAACGGTTTGACCTCAGGATGTCAGCATTAAATAAGACAAAACCATCAGCCACGCTTCTCCTTTTTGAACCAGAGCCGTTGTCGCCGTGTTCTGCCCATTTCAAACTCCGCAGCTGGATCTCTCCAGGGAGCCTGTTTGCTGTAGGACACCCACAGAATTTCAGGAGCGGGTGCTGAGACAGCCCCCTCCGTGCTGAGGCGCATCCCCCAAAGCTCAGATTCCCGCGGATAAATTCATGGAGCAGGGCGTGAAGCTGAAGCACGGCCCCGGGATGGGGAGCAATGCCCAGGAGCAGGGATCGCAGCCCTTGGCACGGAAAGAGCCTCCACTGCCAGCTGTGGGATGTGGCACTGGCCTGAGCAGCCCTTCTTGGAGGAAACATCGGCTTTGTTTAGCAAGAAGGAGCAAAAGACTTCCAGAGCTGCCCGTAAATAATCAGGGTCAGCACAAAACCAGGCCCAGACACTGCCATACGCCACAGCCCCAGGGCTCCGTGCTTCCAGGCCCTTCTGAGGCCTTGGAGAGGCTGCCTCAAAACAGAGGCCAGACGAGATTAAGAGAATAAAAGCGGGGATTTATTGAAGGGCCTTCAATAAAGGTACAGAGCCCTAGGGCTACACCCAAAACGGACGCCGGGTCACGGGTTTTTCACACTTTTGTAAGTTTGGTCCATTTGCATGTCAGGGTTAATTCTCCAGTTATAATTTCAGGTAATGGCGCCGTTACCCCACGTTTGTTCCACCTTTCCAGAGGCTTAGTTGACATATTTCGGGGCCTGGGACAACAAGGTGTCCTTGAGTCCAGGCCCAGAGAGGGTTTGTTATGTCTGACCAGAATGGGAGAGCAGTAGCCAACAGGCTATGGAGTTTTCGAGTTACACACTAAAGCAGTACAGGATCTGAAAAATATAAAAGCTAAATCCTAAGGCATCACTTTCCCACAAGGATCTGCCAGTTCCCCATCTCCCAAGCAGCCCGACGGGTGTGGTGTGAGCCTGAAGGGCTCTGGGGAGAAGACAGAGATGTCCTCCAACATGGCAAAACACCCCCTCAAGGGTGGCTCCTGGGGAGGCCAAGTGTTCAGTGCCACCCCTGTGGTGACCTTGTGACAGTCAAGGCTGCTTCTGGTCTGGGAAACAGCTGGAAAACAGCTGGAGAAGGAATGAACCTCAATCTTTGCAGCTGAAGGAAAGGGTTAAGCTATTCCTTGAAAGTCAATGGGTCTTCACATGGAAAAAAAAAGCATCAAGGTGATGCCTGGTGACTTCCAACATCCAGGTCTAAATCTAAAGCTGGTCTTCAGAGATCTCCGACAGCTCAAAATAAGATAGTTCCTATTTTAAATCTTTCCCCTCAAATTCCCCATGCAGGGAAGACATCCAGGATGTTTGGCCTCCTGATAAAGCTCAAAAGAACAAGCAAGCAGCACAACAGGTCGGTTAAAAACACGCACCTGTGTTCCTAGTGCTGAAAACATGAGCAGAACAGTCAAACCAGCTGAAACACCCCGCTTTCCAATGGCTTTTTTCTTCCACCCTCCCTTCAAAAACATCCTGTATAGCTGCCTTTATAGAAAACACGCACCATTTAGAAACAATTTGCCTCTTTTTTTTAATTTCTTTTTTCCTGGCTGAAAACATGTGCTGAGTCCACCGCTTGGGTCAGCACAAAACCACGTTTGGGGATGAATAAAGTAGCTGCTGGGAGCAATTTGCCCAGCGCTGCTGCAGGCCAAATTGGAGAGTTAAACTCGCCGGCGCTGCAAGCTGGCCCGAAATTACTCCATGGACTCCGAGGCCATTCGCTCCGAGTGAAAAACCAAACGTTATTTACCAGGACTAATCCAAGAGGATGGTTGTGTAGCCCAGGCAACCTGGCTGCTGCTCCAGCGTGGGCTCTGCAAGGCGAGCTTGGAAGGAGGGAAAATTCCTGCCTGATTTTGGTGGGTGTTTGGAGCTTAGGGGTGGAGCCCACGCTCAGGTGCATGCGGCGAGGCTGAGTTTGGATGGTGCGTAGTGGAGGCAGCACCCTTGAAGCCACTTCTCCTGGTCCCTGCTCCTTGCTCAGCCACGAGCACCCAGAGCAGGATCCCATGGGAGCTGCTCCAGCCCTGCTCCTCCTACAAAAACCATGAAGAAACTCCTTTGAGGCCACAATCTGCCCATTTTTAAAGCCAATGTAAGAGTTCAAAGTGCTTCAAACCTCAGGCAGGGCAGCAGGGAAGGAGAGGGAAGGTCTCCTAGGAACTTCAAGGAGAAGGGATGGGTTTCTTCCCTATTTTTAAGAGGTGGACCCAAATTCAGGAGGAGAGCAAGAACACCCCTCCTCTCCGGGTGATGCTCAGCTCTTATTTCTGATACAAGAAACCCAAAGAGGATGTGCTGAATCACACGGGACTGGGAAAAAGATATCATTTTAAAGCAAAAAGGAGTGAACACAAGCACAGCTCTAATCTCTGGCCACAGGTTATTCAGCTGAAGTCTTTTTCCCCCATTCGTGTAAATTACGGAGGGAAAAAATATTACAGAAAACAGTTTGCTCAAGACTAAGTTGCTGGTGGAATAATTGAATATTTAGCAAAACTGCAGCCAAAAGTGATGGGCAATTTTCAAATAGTCTCTTACAAGGATCAATCTTCAATCAGGGCCCTTCTGAAAATTGGGTTCACTCACAGGCACCTTAAATAAAATTTTGAGGAAAAAGCCACTGAAGCAATTTGAGATTCTCAGCCTCTTGTCAGCTGTGATTCTTTATTTCTGAGCTTGCTGTGGTCACCTGGAGGCATTTGGGATCAAATCTGCCTCCTGATTTTTAGATAGCCAGCGAGAAAAATTTCCAGAACAGACATGGAGGTGGCAGTCTCCCAGCTGCTGGCCCTTTGGAGAGGAGCCAAACATGGGGCAATGAGGAAGAAAAACCAGCCCAACACAGAGCCTGCACTGGGTTGGGCGACTTGTAATGAAGCAAAGGAGCTGGATGCTTTAATCGAGATCAAGCCAGCCAGATTGGGAAGGAGGGAGCGAAACCCCCCGAAAATGAATTCCCTGCGAGACGCAGCTTGCCAGTATATCTGCTCGGTGACACCTCCTGTAAACTCCAGAAATGCAAATTGCAGCCACGCGGTCCCACCTCTGCGGAGAGACCGAAAGGCGACGAGCAGGATGGCACCGAGCAGCCGCCCGGAATCCCAATGAGGCTCCGCAGGCGCCGTTCCTGCGGCGTTGGCTGAGGGCTGGGAGGGATGGAGGGATGGAGGGATGGATGGATGGATGGATGGATGGATGGATGGATGGATGGATGGATGGATGGCTCGCACAGGGTGTGGTGGTGATGCTCTGCGGGGTGCGAAAGGATGCTGTGGCTAACGCCTGGTTGAGGCATCCAAAATCCTGCGGCGTGGGAGGGATGGGTGTGAAGATCACCTGCAAGGGGCTGCCTGGCACCTCCTAAGGCTGCCAGGGAAAAAACCCCACAGATTGTGAGAACAGCGATTCAGGACCTCCGCAAGGCCCTTCCCATCTCCAAGCCTCAGCTTCCCACTGAAGCAAGGGTAATGCTCATCCGGAGAGGAATCCCTGTGTCCTGGCTGTCTGTACCCACCGGGCTCCTGGAAAGCCCACAGGAATACACAGGGATGTGTCCTCCAGCTCCTGAGGGCACAGCTCAAGCCAATTACACAGCTCACCACCCTGACACCCTTTCCCTTCTAGTCCCACCTAACAACACCCAGACCCAGCAGATCTCCAGCATCTGGGGACACGGTTTAGTGAACATGGCAGTGCTGGATTAATGGTTGGACTTGATCTTAGAGGTCTTTCCCAATAATAATTAATAATTCTATGATCTCCTAAGTCCCTCCGTCATCCACACAATGGGAGCACCAGCCTGTGGTGCTGCCCCACAGCAAAACTCCAACAGCTCCTGCCTGGCACAGCGAATCCCTTCACTGCCTCTCCAAAACCATCCCCATCGCTGGCCCCAGCTGGATTCCGACCATCGTGTGCCCACCAGGCCACGCTGGGGCACAGGAGGCCAAGAAAGCGTTAAATATTGCAGCAGCACAGAGCCAGGTGGGAACCCAACCACAGACCCTCCATCGCTCCCGCACCGGCCCCAAGGAGACCAAAACCTGACTGAATGACTCCGGCAATTAACTTCCTGAGTCTCTAACCCAGCTCCTTTTAAGGTAAATTTGCTCACGTTAATGGAAAAGGGTATTTTGGTTTTCCATCACCTGCCAAGTCATTTAAAAAATTGTTTTCCCCCTTCTCCCCTCTGCATTCACGACTTAATTGCAACAGCTCTTTGACAGCAGATAGGTTCCAGTGGGCTGCCACTCCAGATGTCAGGAACATGTTAGCAGGAAGGGGCCCTGTAGGATATTTATGGCTTTAATTCCTCGGTAGAGGGTTTTGTTCTGTCATGCGGTGACACACGAATTGCTACTCATTTGATCCTGTATTTCCACATCAGTGACACTTTATGAAGGGCTCCTGGCTCTCCGCACTGTCTCCAAAGTTACTGGTCCCTCTTCTGCCAGCGCTCGGCCTGGACAAGCTGGGTGGCTGGAATTGCCAAAGGGGCTGGTCAGCAGCAGGTCTCCCTCCTGTGCCGTGCTGGCAGAGGATGAGAGAACTGAGAACTCAGAAAAAAAGACCAAAAAGTAGCTGAAAAGTGGCCGTAGAGGTCATTTACCTCCTCCTCTCCTCTCCATCCCCTTATCCACAAAGCTGCGGCATTCGCAGTGTCCCCCTCGCTCAAGTGTCTGCAAGGTTTCCCAGAGCAGATCCCTCACCTCATCCCACAGCCAGGAGTTTCCAGGCTGGGTCTACACCCTGTGATGCCTTTTCCCTGGTCTTAGAATCAAGAGCCAGACACGGTTAAGGGATAAAAGAGTTTTTTCCTCACTATTTAATAAGGATCCTCATGGTGCAACAATCCCTCAGGGTGGAACACGCCGAAGTGAACACGCACGTCCCGTATACAATTCACAGACCCTGCAAAGTGGCATATCTGACAGAGATGCCCCAGTGAGAGGCTTCACTGGATGCCATGAATCCCCCTACTCTAAAGTATCCCCCCCAGATGGGCCTAATCTTCGTTTACAGGATGTGTTCTGGAGAGGGCCTTGGTTGCTCAGGTCAGGGTAAGGCTTTCCAGCCTCCAGCTGTGAGGCCTTCAGGATGTTTGGGCATCTGGCCTAGCAGAACACCAGGGCTGTGCTAAGATACCAGGCTGGAAGAAGTACAAGTATGCGTGGTAAGGGTGCTGAGAATACGTAAAAGGTGTGTAAAAAGGAAAGGCACGAAATCATCGTGGCATCACCTGAATGAGCCGAAGACACCAGGCCCTTCCCCACGGAGCTACACCTGCAGCTCTGGTAACAAATATCAAGTGATGCACAGCCCTAAACAGACCATAAATAGATGCAGGATCAAGCCCCAGCTCCAAAGTGCCGGAATATTGGCAGCTTGATCCCAGGTGTGGGATCAGCAAGCACGTTAAACAATCGCTCCTCAGCAGCACCACTCTCCATCACCTCACTCACACACGAGCGTGTGATGAACCACTCCATAAACAGGGGAAGCTGAAGGGAAGGGACTCCAGAGAAGCTGTGGCTGCTGCATCCCTGGAAGTGTTCAAGGGTTGGACGGGGCTTGGAGCAACCTGGTCTGGTGGAAGGTGTCCCTGCCCATGGCAGGGGGTGGAGTGACAGGAGCGATAGGGTCCCCTCCAACCCAAACCAGTCTGGGATCATATGATTTGGATTTGAACTGGAAATGGGTTAGAGGAGCAGATTTGCCAAAAAGAAAAAAAAAAAACGACATTAAAAAATCCCACTGTAGTGTGGGCTCAGCAGCAGTGGCCAGGTTTTCTGACAGAGGGAAGGAGCACCGCTGCTGGAGGGGAACCGTGTGTTTTGGGATGAAGTTTCCTGAAGCTCTGCCGGAAACCAGCCCCATGCTCACACACAGATCCCACAGGTTTGGCCACACCGGGACTGCCTGGGAGCCAACACATCCCCCAGCTCGTGATCCTTAGTCAAAAGCCACCCTCAAAAGCCACCCTTTAAATGAGGGAGCATCCCGGGAGACAACAGATGGTCCATGAGTTGTGCCTGGCACAGGCAGGACTAAACCCCATCCCTCCCTCCCGGGGCAGGAGTAGGGTGGGACACGGAGTCAGACTGACCTGCCAGTGCACTGAATCCCCATCATTTCCCAGCTCTGAACTGCCTGAGAACAGCAATACCGAGAAAAAATAATCCTGTGGATTTCTATTTGCTGCAGTTTATACACAACAAGAACAAGTGCATACAAATACTTTCATTATTTTGTCAATACAATTAGCTCGGGAAGCACCAATCTGAGCCACCGCTTCCCTCTCCCTGTTCCTGGAGGAAATTGGCTTTGCTAAACGCCACGGTTTGATTTTCCCCTCTCCAACACGCACATTTGCAGGCAGATTGGGCTCTCCCCCCTTTCCCCGGAAAAGCAATCTCGCCGGAGCATTGAGATTTCTCCGGCTGATGGAGACACCCTCCTGGGAAGCACACCGGGGGTCCTTCCCTCCATCAGCGCAGCATCCCTGCTATTTGCTTCCACCAGGCAGCTTGCCAGCAAGCAGAGGAAAATGGGAAGGGGAGCAAGGAAAAAAGGCCAGAGAGGATGGGGGATGACAGCACAAGGCAGCCTCGCTCTAGGGCTCCTTGTAGCACATCAAAAACCCTGCAGTTACACCACAAAAGCCAGGAAGGAGCAGTAAAGTCACTCTGCCATCGAGGAATAAAGTCACTGTGCCATCACAAATTTGCAAGGAATAAAGGCCCTCTGCCACTGAGGAATAAAGTCACTCTGCCATCGCAAACGTGCTCGGCGGTTTCTGACACATCGACTTTGTCGCAGCCCGGATCAAACGGTGTCCGTGCGTGTGGCTGCAGAGGGAGGGAGATCTCACCTGCTTCCCCAGGGGCAGCGTCCTCACAGAGCTCAGCACCCTGCAGGCATCCAGGATATTGAATCAATCTGGGGAAAATAGATACAAGAGAACATCACCCCCCCTTGCAGGGGAGAAGTGGTGACGGCAAAGCCGCATAGCTCTTCCAACAAGGGTTTTGCAAAGAGCCCCAAGCTCCTGGCTCGGGTGCAAGGAGCTTTTGGGCTCTCCCGGGGGTTTCTCGTGCCAGGGAGCTGTGATGTTAACAGCATCGCTGCTCGGTCTGTGGGGAAGCAGCACCAGGACAGGATGAGGGGGAATGGCTGTAAGCTGAAGAAGGGTAGATTTGAATCAGATACCTGGAAAAAATTCCCCCCTGTGAGGGTGGGCAGGCCCTGGCACAGGGTGCCCAGAGAAGCTGTGGCTGCCCCTGGATCCCTGGCAGTGCCCAAGGCCAGGTTGGACATTGGGGCTTGGAGCAGCCTGGGACAGTGGGAGGTGTCCCTGCCCATGGCAGGGGTGGAATGAGATGAGCTTTAAAGTCCCTTCCAACCCAAACCAGTCTGGGATTCCACGACAGCACAGCAGTCCCATTGCTCCCCCCAGTACAGACTGGCCCCACACACCCCCTGCACCACTCGACCCCTCCAGCACCCGTCTGCCCCGCAGACACGGAGCCCTTTCAGGGCTCACTGACTTCCTTTTCCCAGTCTCGTCCCATCCACACGCACAGTCACGCAGCCATTCCTTTTGCACAGGACATAGAAAAGCCATTCAGGCTTGGGCTATTAATTAAAACCCAGTAATGCTAATTTTACTGCCAAGTTGGAAGATCCTTACTGCATTTTATTAGGTAATTGCCACTTGTAAGGGGTTTAAATTGATGTCTTTATTAGACGATGCAATACAGGATAGTTATGATAATAGTTGAAATCATATCCTCTAAATGTTCAGCCACCTCCAGACATTGCCCCAGCCTGTTCCTCCCAGCTGAATGAGGAATTGCTTTGCCCTCAGAGACCCCAATCCCAGGGCAGAGATAACCCAAACCAGACAAATCCTGCAAAAATGGTACATTTCTGGCATGTGATATGATTCCCCCAGTGGGGAGAAAGGGAAAACCAAAGGGCAGCCAGGACGAGCCTCTGATCACCCCAAAATGTTGCATTTCCACCACCTTTTTGTGTTTCCTTTTGATCTGTTCTTCAGCAGGGAAAAACCAGGCACCTGCACTGCTGAGTCATTTCAAATCCAAGCTATAAAGCCAATGCATTTTGTCTTTTCGGAAACTTTTTGCTCATTCAGGGAGCCGAGTCGTGTCAATCTGCTTCTCCTGGGGTTCCTAGTGCAGGGATAACTTATTTCCTAGCAGATCTCGTACACCTTCCCCTTAACAGAGTCTCCTGGAACACGCTGATCCCCGGCACCGAGCACCTTTCAGCCATGCCTTGGACACACGTGACATCCAGTAGGAATGTTGGACTTCCCGTGCTTTCCCTGGGGAGAGGAACATGGGAATGATGCTCGTGCGTCAGCAGGCTTTGCTCTTCCTTGAGCACCAGCTCTGTGGAAGGAGGGACCAGAGGGAGCAGCTCTCCAGGAGCACCCCGAGGGCTGATGGCAATGCAAGACGCTCCCATCACAGGGAGAAGCACAAAGTCTCTCGAGCCACAGCTCCCAGTCTTCCCAGCAGCAATCCCAGGATATCAATTTCCCCGCTCCTTCCTTCGGGAATATGAAATAAATAACTCCAGCTTTAAGCCCAGGGATTTTAGGAATTACAGCCTATGGATAGAGCTTGAGAATGGGTCTGGGAGTCACCAGAGCTCAGAGGCAGCAATGCCCACGAGGGTTTGGATCCTGTCGGTGCTGGGAAGGAGCCAGGGGAGGTGACGCCCGTGTGGGTGGGATGGGGCTCCCCCAAAATGAGAGATCCCAGGAGGCTCCTGTTCGAAGCTTTGCTTCCCCACACACCGCCAGTCTCTACCTGCAGCCCTTTGTCCTCTTCCTCACACCCCTGCCCACGAAAGCCGCCTCTTCCATCTGATCTGTCCGCATGCCAGCTTCCCTCCACACCTTCTTGTCCACCCTTTTCTTTCCTTGCTTTCCCCATTTCTTTGTTCCCTCACCTTCTCTCCCTTCACAAAGATTAAAGCTGAGGATTTTTTTTCCCCCCTCTCTTTGGCAGGCTGGATTTGCCGGCCTGCACTTCCTGGGAGGAAAAAGCCCGTAGCAACCGCCAGTGACATTGGAAATCCCCTCTGCACGTGTGGAAAGGGGAGATGGTGGCTTCAGGAAAGGGGGGACCAGCATTGCCCCAACCTCAGAACATAAACGAGGCAGTGAAAGAGCCTGGGGAGAATTGTTCTGTATTTAAATGAGGGAACTTTAATTCCCAGCTAAAAGGCAGGAGAAGGAGATTTGCTGGTAAATGTGGGGGTTGGAGGGATGCCCTTGTGTGCCAGATACCCTCAGCCAAGGGATCACACCTGCCAGGTACGGAGAGGAGACAGCAGGGATGCCAGGGAGCAGGGATACCAGGGAGCAGGAGAGCAGGGAGCAGGAGAGCAGGGATTCCAGGGAGCAGGGATGCCAGGGAGCAGGAGAGCAGGGATTTCAGGGAGCAGGGGTGCCAGGGAGCAGGAGAGCAGGGATTCCAGGGAGCAGGGGTGCCAGGCAGCAGGGATGCCAGGGAGCAGGGATACCAGGGAGCAGGAGAGCAGGGATTCCAGGGAGCAGGGATGCTGAGGAGCAGAACTGCCCATGGTCACCTGGCAGTGATGACGAAGTTTAAAAAGCAAACTCGAATTAACCCAGGAGGTTTGAAACCAGGGAAGTTACAGGTTCCCCGCACTAACAAGGACCCGGGGCTCTCGTTTCCCATCAGCTTGCAGCAGACTCGACCCCGACTGATAAATTTACAGCGAAGGAGAAAATAAACGCTGGAAATAAGAGGATTCACCTTCTTAGAAGTTTAAAGCCTATTACCAAAATAGGTGCACGGTGTTGCCATTATGAATGTCATTCCTAACACCTCCTGATTTCCCCCTTCCCGCCTCCTCCACTTTCACACCAAATTGTTCAAACTATTAGGGAACAAAAGGAAGCTGCCTTTTAAATCTCATTCACTCGGGCTCCTTGCCTGATAGATGCCTTCCCCTCTGAAGCTCTGTTTCACATAAAAGCATCTCAGCACGGTGCTGTAAATCTGGTCTGCACCAGCTTTTATAGGAGGCTGGGCTGGGTCCACGACTAAATTACCATTTATTTATTTGCTTGCTTCAAATATTTTTATAAAATGCCACTGCTGCTCAGATTGGAGGGCTGCCATCCCCAAACGTGCGTTGGAAAGGGGGCTGGATGGAGCAGAGGCATCACAGGTCCCACCTCTGTCAGGAGGAGGCTGAGCTGAGCTGATCCATCAGTGGGATCTGCGCTCCCCGACCCAGTGCCCGTGAGGGATGGGCAGGATGCAGCTGATGTGGAGCCAGGAGCTTCATCCCCACAGCTCCAGAGAGCCCATCCAGCTGCTCCGCCTGCTCTGTGCCCCCGCACCCTCTGAATAATTACACGTGGAATAATTACCACCGGTCTCAGAGTAATTGCGAGTTCAATAACGACCTCCAAAGCGGGGAAACTGAGGCACGGAGGGGCCTCTCACCAAAAACCACATAGTAAGGGAGGAGTAGCTTTGCCCGTATCTCTACCCCAGCCCTTTGAGGCAGCACATTCACATCAGTTGCAAGAAGAAGGGGATCAGGTTTGGGATTTTACCAAGTGTTTTGCATTCCTTTCAAGCTTTTGTCCTTTCCATTTGTTGGGAAAGGGAACAGCAATGTTTCAAACAAGGGGCCAGTTGAACCAAAGACTGCTTCCATTAATAATGGAGGTTTTCACACGTTTTGAAACTGATTTTTCCCAAACAAACCATGAAAAACAGCCAAATGTTCGCGATTTCCCTATGAACATCCTCACCTGATTCCTGTCTCCACCCAATGGTTAACGCTGCCACATCCCACTGGAGAAGCGGGGATATCCCAAACCCACTGTGAACCTCCTGGACCAAACACAGCCCCTCCTTCTCCTCACTCTCATCCCTTAGAGATTCCTGCGCCACGGCAAAGATCCCAACGAAGAGCCGAGCCCTGCGTTCCCCAGGAGAAGCCTTCACCGACCCCCACCCGCCTGTCCTCGCTTACCCAGCTGCTCTCCACCAACCCTTCCCCTCTGGCTCGCTGTGAGTTTTACAGCCTCCTCTTCTAATAATCAATATTGATTTTACTGCCGGTGCTATTATCCCAGTTTAAAGATTTATTTCCCTGTTTTGCAGCGTGTGCAGACGGGCGGTTTGCAGCACGAGCCCTTATTTTCCTCCTCCTCGGGATCATTATCCTGCCCCATTGACGAGCCAGGGCGCTTATTCCATATCGGGAAATAATCATCGGCTTTTAGGCGGAGGCGTTGGGGTTACGATCGGGGCACGCCGGGGGGACACGAGTGCACGAGCTCATGGCAAGCCCTTGGACTCGCTCTTCCTCCACTTATTCCCATCAGCTCCTGCGTTTCAGGCTTCTCCTCTGGTCCCGGTGCCAGCTGACCCCATGGCACCACGGGTCTGCCAACCCCTGCACCCAATTAGCAGAACAGACCATGTGAAACGCACGCTTGACGTTGATATGATTTAACATTAATAACCAGGTTTCAAATATTTATTACAATGGCTGTTTTTAATAAATATTTCATGAACACCAATTTTTTTCCATTTTTTTTCCACCTCTCTTCCCCATCCATTGCCAGCTTTGTGGGCTTAATTTGCCTTAATGAGAATAAAAATCACTCTGATAAATTGCTCCTTTGCAAATGCACGCGAAGGGAGAGCAACACTTGGCTGAAATATTTGTCTTGGGGGGCTGAAGGCTGCAAACAGACTCTGGGAGTGAGGAGGCCCTCGGGTATGCCCCCCGGGATGGGGCTTGGAGCAGCCTGGGCTCGTGGAAGGTGTCCCTGGCCACGGCAGGGGTGGAAGGAGAATTTTAAGGTCCCTTCCAACCCAAACTATTCTGGGATGACGCCGTTTTTTGGGGACCGTGAGAGGTCCCAGACACAAGTTGGAGCACAGAGGCAGCTTCACCACGTAACACACAGAAGAAGATAAGGGATCTCCCACTTTTCTCACCTACTGACGGGAGCATCCAAGACTTCCCTCGCAGGAAGAGCTCCTCTGTGTTTATGCCCCGATCCCAGGGAAGTTGTTGAGTTAATACACCGAGGCTCAGCGCTAAGAGGCGTTGAACTAAAAGCTTTACTGAGCACATGCAGCCAAAGCTGAGGCTTTTCCCAAAACCAACCCAAGCATGAATCCTTTCCCTGCAGGCACCAGGCTGGGAGGATCCTCAGCATCACCCGCCAGCCCCAGGGCTGCGCTCAGCCCATCATCCATTCCAGTGGGAAGCACCTGTGGCTCCCAGTACCTGACTCTCCCCTCCCACATCCAGCAGGGGTTTATTTTATTTTAGGAGCCTGGCTCAGCAAACAGGATCTGGGTTTCTCCCTGTTCCAGTATTCCAGGCATGGGAGACAATTAGAGCTGTCTAATCAGCAGTGCCAGGGGCAGGGCTTTCATGTGGGGACTCTCAGGAGGGGTTATTACCATATGAAGCATCCTTGGCTCAGCTTTGCTCAGCCACAGCTTTCTGCCCCCTCCTCCAGCCCCAAACCAAGAGGAAATCCAAGCGGGATGTGCAGAAAGAGCCACAAAAGGTGCTTAAGAAGCAGAGCTTCACTTTGTCTTTTGCTGTCGTTTCATTTCTTTTGATGTTTCCTTTTCCTTCCCTCCTTCGCTTTATTTATTCTTTTATATTTATTTTATAAGGCACATTTTGGCGCATATTACAGCCCTCCAGCTTTCTCTCCATGCGCATTCCCCTCTTCAGGATGCTGGGGAAAGCATCCCTGATGCAGAAAGTGGGGAGACAAACCCCATCCCGCAGCCGAGAGCCCACAGCACGGGCAGTGAGGACAGACTCCGAACAAAGCCAGGTTGGAAAGGGCTTGGAGCAACCTGGTCTCGTGGAAGGTGTCCCTGTCTCACCTGCAGCAGCTACTTCCAGCAAGAACAGCAACTTTATTATCCAAACTGAACTGTGAGGAATCAAAAATAAATATATCAAGCTTTCTCCTAGAAATCCTCCTCTCAGCAAGCCCAGAAGGAGACAATATTTATTTATACCAGCTGGGAAAAAAAAGAAATATTGGAACCATCTCATGAAACCTCCCCTCCTTGGGAGCGCGTTTCAATAACCCTGAAGTCTTGAGGGGAAAGGAACAAAAAGCATCATATTTGAGAAAGCCCTCCCTGATGGGTCAGAGATGCAAAACACCAGGGGATCTTTGCCACACTAAGTACAAATAACCCCCCAAAAAACAAGGTAGTGGCCATTCGGGGTCATAAATAGGAATGGATGAAGCAGGAGCTGAACACATTGGTTTTAATGAGAATTATCTAGAAAAGGTATTTTTTTTTCCCCATCAGCAATTCAGTATTTTAATGCCTTGAACTTTTCCCCCCCAATCTCACTTTTACCAGGTGTGCAGAAAGTTACCAAAAGCATCAACTGGGAGATGTCAGAATGAAAAATCTCAGCATTTCACTTCAAAGCAAAGCGTTCTGCTTCAAAATGTCGGTGGTTTATAATTCAATAAGCCGATTTGAAGCATCTTATCTGGCAGGCCTCTGTCAAAAATGGGAAAATCGACTTTTTCTTCCAACAGTTTTGGTAAAACCCTATATTTCTTAGGCCCATTTTCAGTCACATTCAATCACCTTTTGTTTTCGTGTTATCTCTGCTGAGACTCCTTAAAGAAAATCTTTTCCTGCTCAGGAAACAGGAGCTTGTCTCCAGTCAAATCCTACAATGCTCTGACCTAAAACACTAATAAACAAGATTCCTGGAAAACCACACCCAGTGCAGGAATATCACACATTGCTTAGGCAGGTGATGCCACGCAGGAAATACCAGCCGCATATTTAGGGTCAAGTTTGTGTCTTGTGTTCATTGTTCAGCGGAACAATTGGATTCTCGGCCAACCCCAAGGCACTGGGGGATTAAACACAACCAGTAAAACCAGTGTCATGGTTTCTGACAACAACACACCACCTCCCGTTGGAAAAAGAAACGCTTAGAGACACAAACTTGCAGCCGGAATTAATGTCGGGGATGATCATTATGAAACTCAGCCCCTTCACGGAGGGAAAAGCAGTTTTAAAAGGCTTTACAAAGCCCAGCTTGTAATCTAGCAGCCAAAAATCTTCCCTGGACAGGATAAAACATACAAAAACCACAGGAATGAGAGCAGCCAGGATTCCCATCCCTGACCAGCTCCCTGTGGGCAGCAGCATCCCAGTGCCGGGGGAACTCTCTCCACGTATTAATGCAGAGCAAAGTGATCAAAATGGATATTTTTTTGCAGCTGCAGAGCATGACTCCATTTTTTTCCTCCCCCCCCAGCAGATAATCATCTTCCCAGGGTGTTTTCTGCATATGCACACACGAGGAAAAGCTGTGCTCTATTTTATAAGCTCATCGAGATTCTAATCTTACAGCAAATAAGGCATGGCATCTAGATGGACGGTATTACAGGAAAATCAATATTGATTATTAGGAGCAAAGATGCGGGATAGAGCTGACAGTTAAAAATCCTTTTAAGATCTTGGGAGAAAAATGACAGCTCCACACAACAAACACAGCAGCGCTGATTCAACAGCTTCATCACCCAGGGGATCAGTGGGGACGTTGGGCGAGGGCTGGGGGCTTGCAGGAGCCTCAGCCTGGGGGAAGGCAGCCCAAAGGTGCATTAATTTACACAGGGGAAGCACCACAGGATCATTAAAGCTGGAAAAGTCTGTAAGATCGGGTCCAACCATTCCCCCAGCGCTGCCAAGCCCACCACCAAACCGTGTCCCCAGGTGCCACATCCACGTGGCTTTTAAATCCCTCCAGGGATGGGGACTCCGCCACTGCCCTGGGCAGCCTTTTCCAGTGTTTAATAACCCTTTCCACAAAGAAATTTTCCCAATATCCAAACTAAACCTCCCCTGGTGCAACTTGAGGCCATTTTCTTTCATCCTGTCACTGTTCCCTGGGAGCAAAGCCTGACCCCCACCCGATTCCAGCCTCTTTCAAGGAGTTGTAGAGAGGAAGGAGGTCCCCTCTGAGCCCCCTCTTCTCCAGGCCCAGCCCCCCAGCTCCCTCAGCCGCTCCTCATCAGACTTGCACTCCAAAAGGGATGTGGGAGGTTTGGGATTCCTGAGTATCAGCTACCTGGACAGACAAGTCTGTAGGTGCTCCAGGCTGAAGGAACAACCAGTGGGAGAAGCACCAGGCAGGTGAGGTGCAGGAGGAGTCACTGGTACTCACATTTAGGGTCAGCTGATAGCTGTTTGTCCATATCAAACCTGTTTGTCCAAACAAACACCCCTGTGCAGGGAAATCCAGGGATTTCCTTTCCCTGGCCAAGTGTAAATTTGAGCTGTGGGAAGAAAAGGAGTTTCCTTGCCTACTGCACAGGGAGCAGGGAGGCTTTTCCTGCCTTTACAAGCACTTGTTTTCCACTCTGGACACAGGACAATCCAACCTGGCCTTGGGCACTGCCAGGGATCATGGGGCAGCCACAGCTGCTCTGGGCACCCTGTGCCAGGGCCTCCCCACCCTCCCAGGGAACAATTCCTTCCCAATATCCCATCCAGCCCTGCCCTCTGGCAGTGGGAAGCCATTCCCTGTGTCCTGTCCCTCCAGGCCTTGTCCCCGGTCCCTCTCCAGCCCTCCTGGAGCCCCTTTAGGCTCTGAGGTCTCCTACAGCCCTCTCTTCTCCAGATAAGCACCCCCACACCACAGGAAGGCTCCTCCTCAGCCCCGTTTGCTGTGCCACCCTCCCCTTGCAGGGGTGTGGAGCCACTCAGGAGCACAGAGCCCCGGTGCTGCACACGAGGCTCTGCAGGGCTTGTGCCTCTGGTGCCGAAGGCAGCTGTGCACTAAAACCAGCAGCAACGAGCCCCACGATGAGCCAGACTGGGCAGATGGAGACCTTCAGCGCTTTCGGTCACACACCGTGCCCCAGTGGGAGCCAATTATGTCCTGGGAAGCCCCAGAGGCTGCCAAATTCCCAAAGTCTTTGTGAAAACAGGTTCCCTACCGAAGATGTTATTTTTCAAGCAATAAAGGAAAAAATTAGGGAATTCAGGGTTTCTCCTGCCTCACAGAATTTTACAGCAGGGCCTCACCTTGCTCAGAGCCCTGCAGAAACAAGGGCCTGCCTGCTCGGAACACTTGATCCCGGCTGATCCACCCCCACCTTGATCCCGACTCCCACAATTACACTGAGGGTAAAGCAGCAGCTGAGGTGGGAAAACAACAGGGATCAAGTGGCTCTAAGGCAAGAGGTGCTCAGGGCACTGAGCTGATGAGGCTCCTCAGTTCATCACTAATTGGGATGGATGTTTAAAATAAAATAATGCTGCCTAATCACCTTGAGATCCTCCCAGGCACAGCCATGGCATCCTCAAGGAGACTGATACCTTAAAAGTCACCTTAAAGGAAGCAGCACCAGGCTCATCCTCTGCCGAGTGAATATTTGGGCTTTTTAGCTGATTATTTAAAGACAGAAAACACAACGCGCTCCCTGCAGACACCCAGCTTGCTGCAACCACTGCTTTCTTTGGGATGGCTGGGATGCAGTCCTGCTCCCTAACGCTGCAGCTTCCGTGCCAGACCCAGCGCTTCCTCCCTGGAATAACTGGGAAGCCACGTTGCAGAGACATCGAGGGATGCGCTGCTCACGCTGCGGATGCATCGATCCCTTCGCAGGGACACGCTGATGTCACACCCCAGCCCGGAGAGGAGCTGGACGGATCAGAGCCAACCCTCAGAGGAGGATCTGCCCTCTGGGCTTTGTCTAAAGACCAACGCAGCTTCCTGTCGTGCTGGAGATAAGGACCAAAGGACAGCCAGGGAGAGCAGGGATCCCTGAGGGATAACGGCGCTGCCCAGCCTCATCCCTAGGTCTCCCACCGTCATCCCAGCTACCCCTCCAGCCATTGCAGTGCCTCCACAGCCCCTCCCTCCCAGCCTCAACACGTTAACTCCACACCCCTGATGCCGTCCAGCAGCCAGGATTCCCATCCCAGCAGTGTTTTCAGCAAGGCACAACCTGAATCTTAACCTCATCCGAAGGAAACCCCATCCCAAACCTCACCTCCACTGCACACCCCATCCTTAGGCAACCTCCACCCCCCAATCCTGTCTCTCACAGGCGGCCCTGGCCAAAAGCAGCGCTGATGATGAAGTTGCAGCCAACTTTTCCAGAGTTCAGCCGGAGCCAGCTGCCCTCCGTGCCACCAGCACGATCCACCTGCGGTTGCCGGCTCAGTGGGCGTGAAGGGGCCGTGTGGAATACAAATGGACTCTTTCACTTAGCAGGAGGCAGGTAATTTCTTTTGTCCCCGCTGATGCATTATTGATTGTGATGAATGTCAGAGCAGGAGCCTGTTCCAAAAGCCATTAAACAATAATTTCATCTCCGGAGGGTAATTGATTGTCAGAGGGAGCAGCTTTGCCAGGCGCAAGGTGGTGGTGACGGGGAATGTTTGTATTTGGGTGGGGACAGAGGGAGTCTTGGGCAAACTGCATGATTTATTAATCAAACACGGAAAAAAGAGTTGGGAGAGGGAGTGCACTGGAAAGAAGGAGCCAACTTCTTCCGAGCTGCTGGGCAAGGCTGAGAGCCAGCCTGACCCCAGCCCGGCTCCGTCACGCTTTGGAGAACATCCCTCATGGCACTTTGCTGGGGGCTGCTGGGCTCCAGTGACACATCCCAACACTGGCCTGTCACCTCCCCGTCATTCCAGCCTGTGACCCGCACATTAAAGTGCTTTTCTGACGCACCTCAACTCCTTCCCTGCCTCTCCGTTAATGCACTGCCAGCACGGCCGGAGCAGTGAGCAATCTGCACCCCAAAGCCCCCGGCTCTCCCCCTCCGACACTCCTCCAACCCAGCACAGCCCTTCCACTGATTTCAGAGAGAATTTAAGGCTACATCACATCCCCATGAAGAGAGCATGGGAAGAAGCAGGAGGAGAAGGGTCTGGATTTGGGAATTAGGATTGGAGTTGCAGTTTGTGGCACGGAGCTGGAACGCGATGAGGGGAGAGGGGGAAAGACCCTCCCATCCCAGAGGAGAGGGACAGGAGCCCACCGGCCCCAGAATGAATCCTTGCTGGTTTACGGTTATTTATCAGCATTTAGAGACACAGCCCTATGAAGGGGCATGGGGACATGCCCCCAGCCGTGCCCGGCCTTCCAGGAGAACACGATGCATCAACCCTGTGTCTGTCTGTCTGTCCGCCCACCAGGGGCAGAGGAGGGCAGGGATGGAGCAGCATCCTCACCACATCTCCTGCAACCGCCACAGGAGAGACAAATCCCTCTGTCAGGAGAAGAGAGGGAGTTTATCCGTCTCCTCTGCGGCACATGAGAGGTGGATTTATCACGGATTTCCCTTTCTCCCCTGCTTTATTTAGTAGTTCATTATCTTGTCAGCTGGAACCGGCCAGCTCCCACAGCACACTCTATCACTCCCAAATCCCTGCAGGAGCCACTCGAGGTAAAATGCCCACCTGGACCACCTGAAGGCCCCATCTGTCTGAGAGAGGACAGTTCCCAGCAGTGGAGAATAGGTTGGGGTGCAGAATGAGACAGGAATCCCTGTCCTTTGGGTGTGAAGGTACAGCACTGCGTGAGCAGCTCACCATTAAACGCTCTCCCTGTGTCAGACTAGTTTGAAAACAAAAAACAAAACAATAAAAGATCAAAACCACAAGAAAGTTGAAAATTAAAGTCCTTCCAACAGCATTAGGCAATGCCTTTTGCCTTCATATCAATCACAAGGCCTGGAAATATTTCTAATAAAAAAGGAGATTCCGTCCCCACCATAAAACTCTCCAAGGAGCAAGAAATAGCAGTGAAAGGTCAGTTCTAGGGAAGAAGGAGTAATGCAGCCTTCCATGGCCTTTCCACGAGCTGAGCTGGTGCAATACACAATTTTCTGGGCATATTTGCCAGTTATCTTCATCAGAGGTGCTTGTGATCAGTATCTACGGGTAGGTGCCAGCCCAGCAATAGAATCCCGGGGTAGATGGGGTTGGAAAGGACCTTAAAGATCATCTCGATCCCACCTTCCATCGTCCCAGGTTGCTCCAAGCCCCGTTGAATCTGGCTTTGGATGCTTCCAGGGATGGGGCTGCCACAGCTTCTCTGGACAGCCTGTGCCAGGGCTTGACCTCCCCTACCAGAGAAGAAATATTTGCATATTTAAACCCCTCCCACTGCCGTAATCATCTTCCACCTCCACACTACCAGAGGAGGTACGAGCTGCATCACCCTACGGAGGACACAGACGCTTCCTTGACTTTCAGGACCAGACCTTGAAGAAGTTCGGCACAAACCTTCTGTGTTTATTTGTTTCCATTTATTTTCCCCATTACTTTTCCGGCGATCGATACCGTTATTTGAATAAAAATGCACTACGTACAAGAGCAGATGCCATACAGAGAATACCAATTGAACGTGCTGCCTTGAAGTGAAGCCATGGAGAGGGAACGCAATTCTCCCAGGGAGCAGGAGGCCATCAAACCCTGATAGCGGCACAGCACTGAGCCGCGCTCCTTATGGAGCACTGAAGGGAACAAAGAAGAAAGGAAAGCAAAGAACCAAATCCCCGCTTCAAAAGCCGCCCCGTTTCAAAGCGTGGCATGAACATTAACTGGCTTGTCTTCCCAACATCCCTTTGTGGGAGCGCTGTTATTTTCTGCGCTGCAGGAGCAGCTCAGTGCAGGCCGAAGCTCTGCGGGCTCTGTGGTTTGAGGTTTGCAGCACCCGGTGAACAGGGCGGCCCCTGGGTGCCATCCTGCCCTGCCCTGGGAGCTGGTGGGCAATGCCAGGGTGGAAAGGGGCAGTACAAGCTGTTTCTTCCTCCATCTAAACCCTCGAGTTTATTGATTATTTTATAGCACCTTCCCCACACTTAAAAGGGCTCCAAGAGAGCTGGAAAGGAGCTTTGAACAAGGGATGGAGGGACAGGACACAGGGAATGGCTCCCCACTGCCAGAGGGCAGGGATGGATGGGATATTGGGAAGGAATTGTTCCCTGGGAGGGTGGGGAGGCCCTGGCACAGGGTGCCCAGAGCAGCTGTGGCTGCCCCTGGATCCCTGGCAGTGCCCAAGGCCAGGCTGGACATTGGGGCTTGGAGCAACCTGGGACAGTGGGAGGTGTCCCTGCCCATGGTATGGGGTGGGAAGGCTTTAATGTCCCTTCCAGCACAAACCCTCCTGGGATTAAGCTGTGGCAGATCCAGTGGGAAATCTCACGTGGAACAACACCCATCCTCACGGTGGGTCCCTGCCAGACAGATTCCAAGACCTGAACTCCCAGGGCGCTGTCCTGCACTGCAGGAGGACGCGGGGTCCACGCTGAGGAAACACAACACACCAAACTCTCCTCCTCAGACTCGACACCAGCAGGAAACACCCAGGCAGGGTCCGAGCCCTGGGCTCCTCTCCCAAGCATCCTCCACAACCATTCCAAGCCACTGCTCAGTTTAGGAAATCAAAGCACGGCGACTCGAGGTGCTGCTTCCAGCTTAGCTTTCGCTGCTGCTCTTAACCCCAGCGACCCTTCCAGCTCTGCCCTGCCAACACAGAGGAAAACAAGCCACTTGACAGACTCCCTTCTGCTCCAGAGGAACATTTCCCCAGGAAAGGAAGATCAAGGAAGGCACCAGCTCTCTGTCTAAAAGATGAGGAGATATATTCCAGCTGACATTCAGCACTATCAACATTTTATGAGCTTTGGAATCCAGTTAGTTAGCCAATATTTTACTTAACTCCAGTTTAGATTTAAAAACTTGACCTTCTCCGAGCGTGACTGCGTCACATTTCACTGGGCCTGGCACAGCTCCGTGTGCAAAGTACCAGGTTATTTATCCCCCCTTTTTATGGCTGCACCCTTATTTGTTCATTTGTACTATTCAAAAATCAGTACAAAGATGGGGGTCCCTGAACAGGCACTCGAGGCACCCACAGGGCTCTCCAAGGTGCTTGTCACACGTAGCAAGAGGCAAACGACCTGGAGCTGCTCTTCTCCTGGCCAGGAGGGCTGCAAATCAGGGCACAAAGCAGCCCTGATCCTGCTCCTCTTGCTGAGGGAATAGAAAATTGCTTTTCAGCTCAGAGTAGGGGAGCAGTTTGGCTGTCCAGATACAGATCAGAGCCCCTTCGTGCCTGGAACTGGGAGGAAAAGTCACCTCTGCTTGGCCATGGGAAAGGCCCAGGGACAGAGCAAGGCATCAACTCCAGCCCCAGCAGCAACAAAACACACAGAGCAAGGAGGGAGATCTCCCAGAGGGAAAGGGAGCAGTGGGATGACCACCCACAACACCAGAGCTGGAAGATCAAAAACACCAAAGGTGGAAGATCACCCCGGGAGTGTGAGCGATGGTGACAACAGCAGTGACAGGACACCAACACAGTCACAACAGAAACGCTGCAATAATGAGGCTCTTTAACACCCAGGCACCTGCCTGGCTGGACATACATTCCCAGAAGAGGCTCCTCACTCCACTCGCCTGTCTGGGATCACACACCAGACCCAGCAGCTCCCTGATCACATCTCAGCACAAGCAGCCTGTGGTAGGCAAACGACCCCATCCCCCTCCCCACGCCACCTGCCTAAAGTAATACTGGATGAAAGAAATGTGTTTTAATAAAGAAAATTGATTTAGTTTGGTTTATTCATTAACACGTCGATCAGGAATGATGTATGGCCACAATTTGCCAAATTATTTCTCTATTGATCAGCCCAAGGTTGTTTTGTTGTAGGTTCAGTCAATTAGAAGGAGTAGCACTCAGGTGAGTAAATTAATCAGTCTTAAGTAGAGCGTGCCCATGGAGAGGGGCTTGGCAAGCCCTGGTGCCAATGCAAACCCTCACTGAGCAACCCCACTGAGGTGAGATTTCTCCTCACAGAACAGCCAGCAAAAGGTGTTCAGCACCTCCTCCTTCCCAACAAACACAGGCTCCAAAACTCTGTTCTGCTTCCCATCACAAGCAGAGTGATTCAAACCTGCAAGGCTTCACACTCAGCCCTCTGAGCCCAACTTGTCTCACCTTAGAATGCCACAGTGGTTTGGGTTGGGAAGAGACATTAAAGATCATCTCGCTCCAACCCCCTGTGCCTTCCCCTTCACCAGGCTGCTCCTGTCCAGCCTGGCCTTGGACACTGCCAGGGATCCAGGGGCAGCCACAGCTGCTCTGGGCACCCTGTGCCAGGGACTCCCCACCCTCACAGCCAGGAATTCCTCCCCAATATCCCATCCAATCCTGATGTCTGGCAGTGGGAAGCCATTCCCTGTGTTCTGTCCCCTCCAGGCCCTTGCCCAGAGTCCCTCTCCAGCTCTCCTGGAGCCCCTTTAGGCCCTGCAAGGGGCTCTGAGCTCTCCCTGGAGCCTTCTCTTCTCCAGGTGAGCACCCCCAGCTCTCCCAGCCTGGCCCCAGAGCAGAGGGGCTCCGGCCCTTGGAGCATCTCTGGTGCCTCCCCTGGCCTGGCTCCAGCAGCTCCAGGCCCTTCCTGTGCTGGGCCCCAGGGCTGGGGCAGCTCTGCAGGTGGGGTCTCACGTGAGCAGGGCAGAATCCCCCCTGTGGGGTCAGCCCAGGACACAGTTGGATTTCTGGGCTGCCAGGGCACATCCCCAGGGCACATCCAGCAGCCCCAAGTCCTTCTCAGCCAGGGCTGAACTCCAGCTGTTCATTGATCCAGTCAGCCGGGCTGAAGGGGTCCCTTGGCTCCAGACATGCAGCTCCTGTGATGGACAGACCCTCCCTGGAGGCGGCCACCAGCCCTCAGCAGAACAACGGGAAAATCGTCGGGAAAGCGTCGGGATCCACACGGATCAGCATCATGCCTGCCCAGGACAGAGCAGCAAATGCAGGAAGGGCAGATGGCCATGTCCCCACGGCAGGGCAGAGCAGAGCAGAGCAGCCCAGCCCCTTTTTGGAAACAGGCACACGACTGCCAGCAGTCTCTCTGAGCGCGGCTTGATGGTCTCCCGCCTCCTGCACCCCATCCTGCCCCCGAGGCAGCGCTGATGGATGGGGCTGTGCCCTCTCCTTATCTGCTCCAGCTCCAAGCCAGGCAGCGATGGCGCTCAGGGAAGCCCAGGCTGAGGCAGGCAGGGTGTAATCACACGGGCTCATCTCTGCTCCCAAACCCAGCTTTTAAGGACCATTTAAGGCACTTTCCTTAATCTCAGTGTTTGCAGCAGAGCCCAATAAATCACAGCACAACTCCCCCACCGGCAGCCACCAAGCTGCTCCCTGCAAACGCCGCTCTTCCCAGATTTTTCCCCGGTGCCGCAGGGAAGCATCCCTGGTGCTGCGCTGAACCTCACAGGAAACACATGCTCAGGGCACAGAGTCCCTGGCCGAGCACCCCGAGCGCTGCTCAGCGTGGGTGAGGGCTCGTCTCTGTCTTTGCAAATGTCAGGGCTTATTCTTTCCTGAATGAGATATGGATGTGGCAGCGTGATATTAAATTACAAGTCAAATAGTACAAAGGCTTTTAATTACACGCCAAACACAAGCTGCTGTCAGAGAGGAGACACCGGGCTCGATGGCCCATCAGGCTGTTCCGCTCTGGCAATTCCTATCTAGCCGGTAAAAGTCCAGGAAATTGGATCGGTAATGGGAACGGGGGCCTTTCACCTCCAGCCCAGCCATTCACGTCCAGCCCGGGAGGGAGAAGGAAAGTCATTTCCAACCTGCTGGCCGGGCAGCAGCCGGGGTGGGATGAGTCGGTGGGGCTGCAAACCACCAGGAGAGTGAGGAGTGGGTTGTGGCCCCTCTGAACAACAGCAGCTTGGTGGGACACAGTTGTTGGAAGCGGGAGAGAGCATCCCCTCAGCACCCAGCACTTTCTGCCAGCACAAGGATGTTACAGCCCCTCGTTCCCACAGCACGGAGTCTGATCAGCCCTCCTGGATGAGTTTAGAGGCAGCTCACCCCTGCCCTGGCTACAGCCTGAGGACATTCCCTCCTGTTTATGGAAAACACTGGAATGTTTACTCTCCTCTCCCAGCAAGGGTGCTGCAACACTTCGCTGCTGCAGAGATGAAGGACGCGCTTTGATGCCGGCTGTTTTTAACAACCTCTCAGTGCAAAACCCACCCCTCTTCAAGGGATGTGCTCGTACCCTCACAACACCCCGGGAGGTGGAAGAGCTCTGAACTCATCAAGGACAGGAAACCACAGCAGCAAGAGATAATCGGGACTTCATGGCCACCACAGACCCTGGTGGCAAGCAGAGAACAACCGCGTTTCATCCCGCTCCGCGAGCAACTTCCCTCCTCGTTCCAACGCCCCAGACAGCAAGGCCAGGGATGGTGAGACAAGGAAGGGCTGAGCTGCTTTGCCAGTGTGATTTAGTCAAGGTGTAAATCGCAAAAAAAAAATGGGAAAAAGGCCTCTGAGAGTCATTTTTCTTGGGCGTTTTGCAGGAATCCCCATGCTTCGGTACCCAGGCTGTCGCATCTGCGAGCTCTGCCTCCAATCTGGAAGGCTAATTTGTTCAACAGCTTTGTTCCCCCTTGGGAATGGGGGTCGCTGGTCACAGAAGATTGATTCAGCTTTTGGTGCATCAACATTAATGAAAATCAACGCTAATGAGTGTTTTTTATGGCAACCCCATAAAAAGCATTAGGACAGGTAAACACAGGAACAGCCAGGCAAATCAACAAGGTCCTGTGCTCCTACAAGCTGTGCTCGCCTTTGCCAGTCCCTCACATTCCTGCAGATTTATCCGCAGGATTATTCAGATTAAACTCCCAATCAGCCCCTTGTGAGAGACACGGTGAATTTAGAATCCCAGCGGATGGTTTGAGTTGGAAGGATCTGAAAGATCATTTAGTTCCACATCCCAAAATGGGCAGGGACACCTTCCACTAGACCAGGTTGCTCCAATCCCATCTAAAATAGCCTTGCACGCTGCCAGGGGTGGAGCAGCCACAGCTTCTCTGGGTATTATCTCTGCGGATCGGGAATTTCTAGCCTGGGAATGGGATGTTTCATCCTTTACCTACCCCCTTTCTGCCCTCTGGGATAAATTTGACTAAATTGGCATCAGGGTTTTTTTTTCTGAAAACTCACTCCTTGCAAAACAGGCAAAAAACTGGAATAAAAGGCTACCCTGAGCCAAGGATTTGGTTTCTGAGACCAGCCAGCCTCCAAGAGTGGAGACAAACATCTGTTGTAGGGCGAATAGCACCAGACCAAAAGCATTCCTGGCTGCCCTCTGGGCCCCAAAATGATGCTCAGTGGGGGAAATCACAGGTAATCCAATTGTTTCCCCCTTCCAGCCTTCAACTGTGGCATCAGGGCTGCAGCACCAGCACTACCAGAGCACAGAAATGCCTGACAGAGGTTTTTTATTTCTTCCCAAGGTGCTTCAGCCCCTCTGATTTTCCGAGCCATCCTTTAGAGGTTCCAGATCTAAATGGGATGATTGCAGGAGGCTTCTTGTTACAGGACATCATTAAAAATAATGTATGTGCTTGAACTGCAGTCGGCGGGGCCGTGCCAGGGATGAGCGAGGGGAAAGGAGAGTTCTCTGATCTTGGAAAGAGAGAACAACCTATTAAAAAGGAATTTAGCTCTCATGTAGAGCTATCAAACTGTTGGAAAGCCCTGCTCTCTGCCTCTGGGCTCTTGTACCTTTCAAGGACAGCAAAACTCCCGCTTTAAGCTCTTCAACTGTATTTGAATATTTAATTTTTTTTAAAAGTCAGCTCTTGTACTGCTTTGGCACCAACTCATTTGACCAGGAGAGTTGAGGCCCTGACAGCTCCTGCAGTTTCAGCTCAGTGATAGTATCTTCCCCTTGAAGCACCAGCCCAAGTCACTCCCGTGGAACAGAAATAATCTCTTTTGTTAAATATACGCTCACCAAAAAAACCTTCTGAGGCTGAAATTCTTACTAAAGTTTGACAGAGGAGAGATGTACAAGGCACCCAGCTGGGAATTCCCTCCTTGTCACAGGCATGACAGCGAGGAGGCAGCTCGGGGATTTCTCTCTCAGCCTCCCTCCCTCGCAGCACCATCAGCAGCACGCCCAGCCCCAGCACCCTCCGCATTTGAAAGGCTCCTGCAGACACCGCTGCAGATCCCACACACGTCCCAAATCCTCGGGACTGCGGTAAGAGCTGCTGTAAATCTTTACTGACAGAAAAAAGCCAAATTTTGCTGCTCAGAGAAGCTGTGGCTGCCCCTGGATCCCTGGCAGTGTCCAAGGCCAGGCTGGATGGGGCTTGGACAGCCTGGGACAGTGGAAGGTGTCCCTGCCCATGGCAGGGGTGGGATGACAAGAGCTTTAAGGTCTCTTCCAACCCAAACCATTTTGGGATCCTGTGATTTTTGATAGGGAGAAACGAGCTCCTGCCCCGCCCCGGACCCAGCCCCTCAGTGCTCTGCTCCTTCTCCACCTGTTCCCGGTCTCTCCCAAGGAGCCCACGCACAAGCAGACCCACTCCTCATATCTCCCCAGTCTCCATCTCTGCACACCCCTCGCCACAGCCTAAATCCAGCAGCACCCTCCGTGGACACAGAGCGTTTTATCGATACCGTGAGTTCCCGTGCACACAGCCCCTCGCATCTTTTTGGCCTCGGCAATGTATTTATTATTCACGCTCTCATTTGTTCCTGCACCAGCTGAGAAAAGTGGAGAAAGATTAATTCCCAAGGGAAAAAAAAAAATAAATAAAATAAACAAGAAGGATTGCTGCCTTTTTTTTTAAGGGACTGATCCATTCAAAGAGCTGCCTTCTCCAGGCCTCCTGTGTCACTGTTGATTGAGTTTGTTCCCTCCTCACCTCCTGGTTCTGTTAGAGTATCTTGTCTCCTCAGTATTACTGTCGCACTTCCTTTTCATATGCCTGAAATACACACTATTGTGTTCCGACTTTTAGTTTTTGTGCAGGGATCCCTTTCATGTCTCGTCTTCTGTAAAGTCCTTTTTTCTTGGCAGTCAAGTGCATGAATGTTTGCTGCCAGGAGATTTTGCTTCTATTGTATTCCAGACATATTATAAGGTGGTTTTTTTTTTTTTTGTTCTATATTGTCTGTGAGGTGTTCCATGGTGGTTTTTTTTCCATGCTAGCATGACTTTTTCCATGTGGATGCTGCCTGCCTTGCCCCTGCGCACACGGGAGCGGCATGCTCAGAAATGAGCATGAGGAGGGGTGAGAGGGCAGGAGCTGGAACAGCACCACTCAGGGACACGATGGAATTCATTATCTTTCCCCACGTTTGCTGCCAGCGTTCCCTGCGCAGAACTGGGACAGGGAAGAGTGGTCTGTGCCACGTCAGGATGCGAGCGTGACCGAAAAAAACAAGCAGCCAGAGGTTTTGGTGCCAGGGTCCGTGAAAGGACTTTTCCGCTAATCCTGATCTAAACGGCCGCTGCATTTTCTGCTGCTAAAATTCACCTCTTCTGGCAACTTCACTGGCAGATTTCAGGCTTCAGAACAGCAAAGTCCAGAGATGAGCAACACAAAAAGGGAAAATGGGTTTTTAGGAAAGCCAAGGGCATGAGCCTTCGGGAGGCTGCTGCCGGAGAGCAGCAGGAATCCCCCCTCTGCCGGACCCCATCTGCCTCCCCAGTTAAACTGGGACCCTGAACCCGAGTGCAGCGGGAGGCTGCTGTGACCACAGGAGCAGTGAGAGGGGGTCCCCATCCCCCATCGAGAACACACATTTTGGTTGCTCAGCAGTGCCAAAACTTCACTCTTCATCTCTCTGCCAAGCCGAAGGAGTCCTTCCTGCAGCTCAGCCTGGCTCCCCAAGCTCTGCTCTTCCTCACACCCCACCTCTCCAGGTCAAGGAAAAACTCTGCAACCCCTTTAATCAGCCTCCACAGCTCCACCAGTACAACCCAGTCACGCATCAAGAGCAACAGCCTCAACGCATGGGGTGTTTCTAATCCTCTAGAAGTGAAAACATCAGAAAACCCAGAGTTTATATGACTTCAAACAACTCTACTGGGGGCCTAAAGTCGGAACAGCTTCTGGAGAGATTAGTCCTCCTGTAACACGCTCGTGACCAGGCTTTCTGATCTCTATCAGCATCCCTCAAAGAGCAGCTCCTTTTTCCATCCCTTCTTTGGACCCCTCTCCTCAACTCTTTGACTAATTATAGTTTGTTGGTTGTTATGGCAACTACAGATTTCTCTCGGCATCCAACTCTCACAATTTGGCTGTAAATTGCAACAGTGGACGAATACAAATAGAGTTTTAAATCCTTCTTGCCTGCCAACCTTCCCGGTAAATCCCCCCACAATGCAAGAGCTGCCCTGTTGGCTGGATTAGATTGAGGTTACCCAGGGGGCCAGCAAAGCCAGGGCAGCCTTCAGAACCCCATGGCAGGTGGAGAATGGCATCACTCCAGACTCCCAGCACACTCCCACCCCAAAGGATCCCGAGCGGGGCTCGTTACCGAGCAGACATTAATGTGCAGTCTCACCCACTGCAGCTCAGCCCTGCTGGGACACCTTTCCCCACAGCTGCTAAGGAATAATTTAAGCCAGACACACACCAGGAGTCAGGCTAAAGTCAACTCAACCCATCCCAGATGAGGATGGATGCTCCAGTAGGACTGCAGCCAAGCTTGGGACCACTTTTTTCAGCTGATGCAAAAGCACAGCTGGAAGGGCAAAACCAAGCGTTGCCCTGTCCCCATTTGTCCCCACCCCCTGTGCACACTCAGGTATGGATTTGCACAGCTCGGGGACACGAGGCTGATTCCAGCAGCAGGTACCAGGTCACCCTGCACCACCAACGACCACAGTCCTCCTCTCTGCTCCTCAAACATCTCACCCCGAGGAGACATGGATGTCCCCGGGTCCTTCCACAATATTTTAATTAGAGACAGTGAAAACACTGCTGTGGACTCCATTTCTTAACAGACACGGTGTTCCTTGGCTGGGATGGACAGTCAGTGCCGTGTGACCAGCTCCACCAGAGTTTGGAACCCTCCACTCGTTCAGCACAGCGTCCCCTGCACGGGGACAGAGCAGGGAAGCAGCTTGCCCACGGCACAAGCAATCAGCTCAACAGCAAACACTGCACTCTGCTAACTTGCACCCATATCAGCAGTACAGGGTGAGCAGGTGGGTAAAATGAGAAAAAAGAAAATCCCTTGTCCTGAACTCAGAGACAGCAGCACCCTCCTGAGCTGTGATCCAGCACCCAAGAGCACGGGGGTTCTCCAGTTAGAGGTTTGCCAAATTAATATGCCCCGCACACCGCTGGGTTCTGCAGAGTAAAACATTCCATACCTTACACTGCATTACCAGCCAGGAAAAATGCAGATCTCATCCACTCGTGACCCGCCGTTATCCATCACATGTGCCTGGTCACGTCTATCTGAACCTCAAATATTCCAGGGAGGATATTCTGTTCCCTGTCCTCAAGGACCCTGCAGCCAGGGCTTTGCAAGTGATGAATTATTTTGGCTCAGCCATGAAAGCTACAAAGGCAGGCACGCACCAAACCAACCCAACCCAACTTTTGCCTCACCAAAACTAAACACGAGATTGATGAGGGTGAAATCCCATGAGGGTAGAGCAAGTAATTTGACTTTCAGGTATGTGATACAATGCAAAAAAAACCCCCAAAAGATGGATCCCCCAACTTGGACCATGGATCGCATCCCATTTTCCTCCTAAACTAGAGCAAGGATCTCCCAAAGGGCTGGTGAGTTCTGGCACAGGCTGCCCAGGGAAGTGGGGGAGTCCCCAGTTCCTGGACAGATTTAAAAGCCGTGTGGATGTGGCACTTGGGGACACGGGTTAGTGGTGGCTTTGGCAGTGCTGGGTTAATGGCTCTACTTGGTATTTTAAACCAAACAAAATATTTCTGTGATTCTTCCACTTCTCTGGTGGGTAGAACTCACTTTTCTTAGGAGCACGTTCAAGTAACCCGTGGAAAATGGGAAGCCTCATAAAGTACCATCAGCAAGTCACCAGCCCACAGCATAAACAGGTCACAACCACCCACCTGCCCCTTGCAGCCTCCTCAGGATATTTGTGGCAAAGAAATCCAGTTTTAGGACCACAACAAAGTGCCCAGTGGGTGTGCAAGAGGTGGCCCAAATTGTTCCTACTCCCCCCCAAAATGGTTCATCCTCTCCTTGCAGTGCTCCGGATGAGGAGGAAGTTGCTCTGTGACATTCATGGAGCGCCTGCTGATGGAGAGCTCTGTTTACCAGGCCAGCTGGGGAGGGACCGACCATCAGCTCCCAGCGTGCAGGAGATCAATACTGTAATTGGGCCTGTTTGTAGCACATGAGCTATTGTAGCAACTGGGGCAAGGAGCGGGGACAGGAGGGACTGGCTCAGCAGGGCCTTGCTGCCCTCTGCTGTGCTGATGGGGGCCTCCTCTGCTACTTCTGGGATGGGCGCTGGAGATGGGATTGCATCCCAAAGGCATCCTCAGGGAGCGCTGACCCACACTCATCCCGCTGCAAACCCCGCTATCCCCCCTGCCGTGCCAGCTGAAGCAGCGGTGGACCCCCCACATCCCCTCTGCAGGCAGGTAAAGGGCCGAATTCCTCTTTTTTCAACTTAAAACCAGATTTACACACAGGAAATCACAAACCTCCAAACTGATTTCAAAGGGGCTGAGAGGAGGGAGGAGGAAACCCAACAGCTGCTCGGATTGGGAGGGAACAGAGAAAATGAGGAGTTACAAGTGGCAGTAATCAATAAAGCATCAGGAGCCTGACACCGAGCCCTCCACTCAGCCTGGGGCAGCAATTAGGTGGCTAATGAGGGGAACCCCAACCCCAGCAGGCAGTGCCTTCCCAGGGGAAGGGGCTCCCCTCCCATGCCCATCACCAGGTCAGAACTCCTGAGCGGGCCCATCAGCCAGGCTGCCGGGGGAAGGAGCATCAGCTCCATCTTACAGAAAATAAAGTGATGGAAGGTCTGCTCTATCTCTTTCCATCCCTGGCAGTGTCCAAGGCCAGGCTGGACGGGGCTTGGAGCAACCTGGGACAGTGGAAGGTGTCCCTGCCCGTGGCGGGGGACAACGAGATGAGCTTTAAGGTCCTTTCCAACCCAACCCATTCTATGACTCTTCAGCTTCTCCCACCTTTCAGGATGCCACAGCAACTCATGGCTTTGCACGTGCCAAAAGAGCCCCAGGTGCTGAGTTTTTGGCCAGTCTGGCAGTTTGGACCAAGGCGTGGGTTTACCCCCCCAGCCCAGCCGGAGGTGCTCAGGTGCCGCATGGGCACCGTCTGCCATCTCGTGGGCAGTGGAGGACTTTTCCCGCAGGGCTTGTTTCTCCCCTTTGTCCTTATCAGGCATTTATCCCATGCCCAGGCGTCCCCTGCTCCCCCAGCACACGCAGCATCACTGCACAGGTCACTGAGCCAGCTGTACATGGAGGGGAATTATTCATAGGCCAATATCAAATATTAAAAGCAGAGTTGTGTCGACATATTCTTTGTATATTCAACACTTTTACCAGCAAATTGCCCTTTTCTTTTTTTTTTTTTTCTCTGCTCCTTTGGAGTCTTTCCTGAGCAGCCTGAGGGCTTGCTGCTGCATCTTGCTGTTGAATTGCATCTTTACACTCCCGCACACTCTCTCTCCTGTTGGAACTTTCTGGAAGCACAGAAATCACCGGGGCCAGCAGGCTGTAAATTTCTGGTCTTCTTCAGCAAGAAGAAACTTCAGCCCAGCTTCTCCCACCTCGCCTGCTCAGCTCAGCAGTCTCAGAGCAAATCCTGCTGCCAGTATTGGAGAGGAATGTGACCTCTTCAGTATCACACCTTAGAGATCACAGGGTCTCCTGTTCTGCCCAGGAGAAACCCAGAGGAAATCATCTACACCACCACCTATTCCAGCTGCTTTGGCTGCCTTTCTGCCTCCAACCCCAGGAGCCACAGGATGGAAAATGCTCAGCTCCAAGTCCCAAATCATCCCAAGAAAGCAGCCCAGGCACTGCTCCTGGAGCAGGCTGGAGCACCTCCACTTCCAACACAGTGGGGTCTGACCCTGCCTTTCCCCCTCTCTGACACTTGCAGAATCCTTCCAAGAAGGATGGACAAGAAAGAGGGAATAAGTGAATACCCCAGGCAGCATTTCCACAGGAATCTGCAGTGCAGGTGCACTTGGAGAAGCCAATTCAGCCCGAGCAACACCCGCTCCCACCCGAGGGATGGGCCCAGACAGCATTGCTGGCTCTCAGCGGGATGGGAGGGCAACAACGCAGGAAGGAAGTGGCAACAGTGGCACTGGGGAGGTTGGCAGCTTTTGTACAACTGGGATGAAGAGTTTTCCTCCTCCTAACTGGGCCGTGGAACTGACCCAGTGCAGGTTTCACACTACGACAGGTGGAGACGCAGCTCCAGCCACTTATCGGAACATTAAAGTTCTCCTAAGCCGCCGAGTTAATTCCTCAAACGCCCTTTCAAAGGGCCAGATAAATACAATCTGGGAGCATCTCCGCTCCCTCGGCTCACATATCTTTAGTCAGGCAGGGAGATAACATTTCATACAGATTGAGACAGTTTAAGCAAAGGTTGCTGGTTAACCTTTCCAGCAGTGGCTGTTTCCCGCACTCCGGTTTCCCTCCCCAGCGAGGAGAGCCAGGGCGAGCCCAGCTCCTGCCTGTCCAAGCAAGCAATGGCAGGATGCTGCCTCCCCACGCCGGATATTTCCAAGTCATCACCTGTGTTTTACCAGCTCTGTGACACTGATGCTCCCAAAACAGAAGGATGAGTGTTGTTACTCCATTGTCACACCCTGTGCGGACACCCCTGTGTAGCTCACTCCAGCTTGGCTTCACCTGGTTCTTAGTGGCTCGCACCAAGGACATCCTTCTCTCCCAGTAAAGACCAGTCCTCCCCTCAAGGAGGTGCGAGTACCCTCCACAGCACTGCCTACACCTCACCTCGGCAGTGGGAACTGTGGACCTCCCTGACCTTGAATGACCTGGGCTCCAAATTGACCCCCAAGCTCTTCCCAGACTCAGCAGGACACTGCAGCCTCTGCCAAGCACGACCCCCTCAGCACGGCCTGTGGAGATCACCTCAGCAATATCCAAGCACAGCCCACATCCAGCTTTCAAGTCTCAGAGAGCTGGGATGAGTTTGGAGTGAGGGTTTTAGCAGAAGCTGTCAGCCACAGCATCCAAGCAGGACACAACCCCATCCCAGACTCCTCTGCTCGGCTGGGATGGGCTCCAAGGGCAGCAGAACTGGATTCCTTTATCGCTCGCTCATCCCTCACCACAGGAGCCCCCGGACAAACAGGCAGCACCAGAGCGAGATGGGGAACATCTCCAAAGCCATGGCTGGCACGGGAAGGAAGGAGGAATACTGGCAAATGACAGAGCCCTTATCTTAATTACAGGCTTATTTGCATTTAAATGAAGGTTATTCTATAATTACCACCAAATGTTTTGTGTTGCAGCTGAAATACCTCTCCATGGGCTGTCAAGCTCCTTCCCATTTTCATTTTCATTTTCTCTTGCCATTCTTCTGCTTTCTAATCAGCTGGCACACGCGGGGAGGGATCCGCACGGCCCAGCGGTGCCAGCCCACCCCTCAGAGGAGGCTGGGGTACCACTGATGCCACGATGATTTTGTGCCTTTCCTTTTTACACACCTTTTACGTATTCTCAGCACCCTTACCACGCATACTTGTACTTCTTCCAGCCTGGTATCTTAGCACAGCCCTGGTGTTCTGCTAGGCCAGAAGCCCAAACATCCTGAAGGCCTCACAGCTGGAGGCTGGAAAGCCTTACCCCGACCTGAGCAACCAAGGCCCTCTCCAGAACACATCCTGTAAACGAAGATTAGGCCCATCTGGGGGGGATACTTTAGAGTAGGGGGATTCATGGCATCCAGTGAAGCCTCTCACTGGGGCATCTCTGTCAGATATGCCACTTTGCAAAGTCTATAAATTGTACACCCGATGTACTGTGTGAACGCACTTTGGCGTGCTCCACCTTGAAGGATTGTTGCACCATAGGGATCCTTATTAAACACCAAAATAAAAACCCTTTATCCCTTAACCGTGTCTGGCTCTTGATTCCAAGACCAGAGAAAAGGCATCACCACCCCAGGCCTGCATTCCTCCCAGGGAGAGGGAAAGGATGCAGCTCCCCGGCTTCCTCCAGCGGCACCGTGGGGGATGAGCAGCTCTGAAGTTCTGGCACTGGGGTTTTGCAGGCTTCAAGCTCAAAATCAAGGAGTTTTCCCTGAGCACACACACATTAACTCATTAATTAACTCCAACTTGTTGCACCAGAGTGCTGTGAAAGGCACAAATGTGGGAAAAATCTGTAAGAGGTCAAATTCAGGGAGAAAAGGGTTTTGGAGCAAGAACAGTCTCGCACATCCAGCTCAGAAATTCCCTAACCACAGGCTGCTGGAAACCAGCATCCAAGGACATCTCCAGCCTTCCCTGTCCTTTTGTCATCCGTGGTTAATTCCTGCAGGCAGCATGGACACACACCAGAACCCAGGAGCTGTGTTTGCACTGGAGCTCGCACTTGCTGGCAGGAGACAAAGCTCTCCCATAGAGAAAATAACACCCAATTACATCATTTCGAGCAATCACAGTGAACAAACCTATGCAAATGGCCAAATTAAGGCTTAAAAGGAGCCTTCTGCCATTTCCTAAATTGTTATACCTTTCATCAAACCCCTTTAACAATCTCTCTGAACCTTTTCTCTCTCTAGCCAGGAGATCGGCATTAACCAACCAGCCCATCCAGGGCTGAACACAACAACAGCGATTACAGACACAAAGTCTCCTGTTTATGAGGGGGTAGAAATGAAAACAGACACTTATCTCTCTCTAGACCCATCACTTCTCTCCCTGTTCAATCCTGGCTCCTGCACAGCCTCTGCATCCCCCTGCCAAACTCCAAGTCTCTGCCTCCATCTCATGGAGAGACTGGATCTCTTCAGCTTCGTTTTTTTTTTTTTTCCTTTCTAAAACCAGACAAAACCCACCCCCTCTACCCCAATTTCAAAAAGCCCCAGGCAGACTTACAGCATGGAAATTTTTAGCCTGAACAATTATCGCTTGGCAGAGAGTTAACTCGCTGCAAACGGGATCTTATAATGGGCAGTCTTGGCTATAAACAACTTGACTGGCTTCATTTTAAGCAAGTTCCATACCTCGGGATAGATCTCCCCCCCCTTCCTCTCCCGAAGTCCATTTCACAGCTCTTTATGTTTAATAAGAGGAAGAGGCAGCACCAGCAGCATGGCAAATCAGCAGCACATCCACCATGCAGGTTGGGTGCTGGTGCACACACCAAACCGATTTATCTTCTTCCTCCATCACACAGACGGCACATATTTAAGGGCAAAGCCCCCCAACGAGCCCCAGTCCTGACAGGACAACCAGATCCTCCTCTCCCAGCAACTGAGGGAACAACCACAGCTCCGTCCACTTGGCCCCCACAGCCAGAGCCTCCTTTCTGGTATTTCCAAGGGCAAATGCCACGGCTGAACTCAGTTTCATCCCCACTATCAGCCTCTAGGCACTGTGGGTTTTCCTCATGGAGCCCAGGACACCCAGGAGAAAATGCTATTTTTACAGTCCAGTCGCCCCTAAGCTGCACAGCAAGGCTTGAGCAGGGATGTTTTGAGGTGCTGCTGGAATTCTGAGTGGGATATTTTAGCTGCAGAAGCCTCTGCCCATGAAAACTCCAGCAACTCACCATTCAGTAACATCCTTATAAAATCTGAAAGGCCCCGCTTCCTTTCCCTCCCCCCAGCAACAGTTTCATTAGTCCACACTGATTCCCATCTCTAAATTGCATCAAGGGAAGACAATCCTGCAGCCCCGGCTCCCCTCGCAGGCGCCAGGCAGAGCAGTCCTGTCACAGGAATTGTCAGGACTGCGATGAGCCTTTGGACAGGGACTGCTGGGATGGAGTCACGGGCTGGTAATTAAGTGACAGCATTTGCCTGACGCTGAGCTGGGAGCAGAGGAAGGATCCGCTCCAGGGGATGCTACAGACACTGGGAGGGGGATGCAGCTGCAGCATGGAACGTTGCGTCTCACTGGGTGCAGCTCTAAGCTGGCAAGGATCCGCTCGGGCAAGGCAAGACCCTCGTCTCCCACCCTGATGGGGAATGACACCTGGTCCTGTCCAAAGTGATGATACAAGGGGGAAAAAAAAAAGGCAGGAAAGTGCCACATAATACAAGTTTTGCTGCTTTCTGTTGCGTAAAAAAATCACAACAAATTGGACCATCCACTGTGTTAGAGGGTCTGGAGGCAGATTATTTTTTTTTTTTCCCCCCCAAAAGTTTTAGAAAGTCTTTCAAGAGCAAACCACTAAATTATGCAACACATCCAAGTTTGGGGAAATACCTGCTTTTATGCTTTTATGTCATTTGCTGTAATGGAGATGGTTAACGTGCCATTACTACATGCCCCGACTGTTGGTGTAATTTCAGTACATGGATTGATGTGTGGCGTGAGCGGCCAAGGATGCCGACATCGAGCATTTGGAGATGGAAAGTTTTGTTTCAGACCCATCTTTAAGACATTGGGCTGTACAGAAAGGAGCATCCCAGCGTTCTGTCTGGAGCCCTGGAAGAGCCCAGCACTGCAGGAATGCCAGACACCTCACCCTGGAGCCAGTGCTGCTCTTCCGCTTTGCTGTCAGGGCTTTCAGTACAAAATGAAACTCTTCCGAGCTTCTAATCTAGTTAAAAATCTCTTCCAAACCTTCCCTCCTCTGGAAAGAAAAAAAAAAAAGGAAAAGAAGCAAGAAACATCACATCTCTCTTCCTTCTCCATCTCCCTCCCCTCTGCCTTCAAGTGCTCCTTGGAGTGTCTCTGCAGAATCATGTTTATATGCAGTGAGTGCTGTTGTTAGTTAATAACATCGCGATCGCTGAACCTCCCTAATGAAAGAGAGAGACAACATAAACTGTCATTTCAAACAAACATGCAATCAGGGTACCAGCAGCTCTGAAAATATTATCTTCCCCAATTTCACGGGCTTCACGCAGGAAATAGGCTGCTTTCATGGAGATTCTGGTGCACGGCTCCTCACACACAGGATTGGGGAGCGGGCTGGGAGCGGTGGGGACACATTAAAGCCATGAAATTGTCTGGGCTATGAAGGAGGAATTGTTTTAACAGCTGGAGCCAGGAAGGACAAATAACAGCAGTGATTATATCTTCATTGCTCATCGTAACCAATGCACCAGGCAACTTGTAATTAGGCTGTGGAAGGCTGAAGGTTTGATAGCGAGGGCTTTGAGCTCGTGATTAGACACGGCGCATTTGTCCTGCCCCACGGCCACCCCGGCCCCTTCAAAAGCTCCTGTCAGACTCTGAGTGCTGCGAATGCTGCTCGACCTGCACAAAGCAGTGCCCAGGATTCTGTGGCTGCACACTTCCTCCTCTTCCTCACAACCCATGTCATAGAAGCCCAGAAGGTTTCAGGTTTGGAGTGACCCCAAAGACCATCTCACTGCCATGGCCAGGGACACCTTCCACTAGAACAGATTGCTCCAAGGCCTGTCCAACCCGGCCTTGAATGCTTCTGTCCCCACAGCTTTTGAAAAAACAGCATTTTCCAGCTTTGGGGTGTTCTCCAGCTGGCTAAGCTTTAAGGCTACTAAGCAGTGCAGATTTAGAGCAGCTGATCAGCTCCGTGTTTGGAAGAGCTCAATAACCTGAAGTGTCAATTGTCCTAAAGAGCCACAGCCATGACGGCAGCGGTCCTTCCAACACACAGGGTGTTTCCCCTCTAGGTTCAAAGACCTGCTGAGGGTTTGAAAGCCACTGGGGCTTGGAGACCTTGGGAGAGCATGGATTGTTTCCCCAGCCACAACCCACCTTGTTCAGAGCCAATTGAGGCAGAAGGAATCCTGTCTGGCTTTACCTCGCCCTTCTCATGGAGCCAGAATCAGAATGGATTCACCTCACAGCTTCATGGTCTGACCCTGGCTCTTGGACCTGCCTGGATGAGCTGCTGCTTGGTTCTTATTCCAACCAGAATTAGTCTCCTGACAGTCTGTGGTCCTGCAAGGCTTCAAGAGACACCTAACCTGAACAGAGAGCGGGCAGAGCCAGAGCTGACACCTTCCAAGGGCTTTGCCTCAGCTCTTTCCCCCCATGAACATGAGGGATCCCTCTGGAAAGCAACACTGAAAGAGAAAACCTTCTCTTCCTCCTGATGCCATCACCACCAAGTGATGCCATCATTTCCAAGGCAAGTGGAAGAGGATCATGGGAATGCACTGGAATTACTCCGAGGGTGCTTAAGGAGAAAAACAGAGAGAAAAGGGACTGAGTCTTCCCTTGCAAAACATTTGGGCACCACTTGAAAAAAAAAAAACACCTTAGGGAAAGCCACACTGCACCTATTTACTGGTCCCATCTCTGACCATCATGGGATGGAAGGAAAAAAAAAGGAGTGGGAAGAGCCGATCCCCAGCCCCACACCAGTGCCCATGGAAAGGGATAGGGCAAGGGAGGTAAAAAGGGGCTAATTTCCCCTCACCTCAATATTCTAATCGACACCCACGCACTGACAGGACCTCATGGGAGAGCCACGCGGGAGGTGACAGCACTGCCACCCAAGCCTGGCAGCCGAATTCAAATCGAGTTTAAAAACTCTTCTGACATTTAAGAAAAATCAACAAGCATCTTCAAGTGATGAGGGGACCAGGCATCTTAACCGGCTGAATGTCACATTTAAAGCTGCAAAGATAGCAGCTGCTTTATCTCCTCAAGCAGGTGGCTGGGCTGGTAAACAAGGCGCCGAGAGCCGGATTCTGCTCTTGCACCTGCATTTCTCCATTGGCGGCGATGGAGAGACTCTGGATTTGCACCAACGTGACAGACAGCCAGGATAGGACTGGAGAGTCTATTAAACTTTAATACTTCTGAGCATCAACAACGAGCGTGTTACCAGCCCCCTGCCTCAACTCCAAATATCTATACGGGTCACAGTCACGCCAGTAAAAATTTATTGATTTAAATTGGCAGTGCCCTTTTGGAATCAGTTGTCGTTCTGACTGATGTACAGATATGGGCAAAAGGACATTTGAAGCATTTTAATGCACTTTTTACTGCATTATCTCTCACCAGGATCTTCGCTGCTTCAAGGAAATGACTCACATAGCAAGTAGAAGAACCCAGCGTAATTAACGACCTGGCAACTCTATAATGATCCTTTCTACATAAAAAGGTCTTCCCTATGCTATGAATAGACTTCAAGTAATTTATTGCGAGCCACATGAAGAAGAGACTGCTTTGACCTTGGGGATTTTAAGTTGGGGTGGGTTTTTTTTTTAACAACCATAATTGCAAAGAATATTTTAAGTGATAGCCCTTAAAGAGAAATTTTTAAATGCAAAGTGAAAAGTGAAGCATCATCACAAACAGCCTTCCAAGAGAATATTAACAAGTATCCTCTGCATCATTTAAGGATGAGATTTCAAGACTAAACAAGAGATTCCTTCCCTTTCTTATGGGTGTTACTCTAAGCCTCAATGCGCTGAAGCACAGGTGTGGTTTTACTCATTCAAGGAGCTCCCAGGAAATTACGGGTTTGTAGGATAGCCCACGGGGAAGCCAAGAACGAGCAGTTTCATTGCATTCCCTAGGCTGTCCCATAAAGCTGAGCATCTGCCCTTTATGAACCGAGCCAGGACGACCCATAGTTCTCACAGAATTACAGAACATCCTGAATGGGAAGGGACCTGCAAGGATCCAGCCCAGCTCCTGGCCCTGCACAGGGCACCCCAACAATCCCACCCTGGGCATCCCTGAGAGCAGTGTCCAAACACTTCTGGAGCTCTGGCAGCCTCAGGGCCCTGCCCATTCTCTGGGGAGCCTGCGCAGTGCCCAGCCCCCTCTGGGGGAAAGAACCTTTTCCTAACATCCAACAAAACTTTCCCAGGCACAGCTCCAGCCGTTCCCTGGGTCCTGTCCCTGCTCACAGAGAGCAGAGAGCGCAGCTGCCCCGCAGGAGGAAGTTGCAGACCCGGATGAGGTCTGACCTCAGTATCTTCTCCAGGCTGGAGAGAAGTGTTTTACATATATTCAGCCCACACACCCTCCAGCTTCCTGCTCATGCAAAGCTCTTTGCTCCCCATCCTGAGCTCCTTCTGCTCACATCAGCACTCAATCTCAGGAGCTCAGCTGTGATTTACTGCGGCTGGACTCTCAGTAAGTTGCTGGCTTTATGTCCAGCCTGATTGTTTCATATTGGCTTTTACTGTTTGCAGTAAAGCCTTTGCTCTCCCTCTCGCTCACACCTTCCCGGCCCGTGCGTGTTTCCTGCTTTCCCCTCGTTTCTCATTTCATCTGCCTCGCGCGCCTTTCATATCCCCCAGTCCCCTGCATTTTCACAGGGACAGAACCATAGGCAGGGGATTTAAGCCGGAGTTGAGTTCAGTCTATCAGGGCTCTTTTCAAGGTCTTTGAGAGAGGCAGGGACACCTGGGAAGGGGTCACATCACACGCCGGATTAGCTGTCGCAGGACATCTAACACGATGCGCTAGAGCGACTTCCACCCTTTGAAGTACCCAGAGCTGTTTTGATTCCTTTCCCAGAGCTTTGGGGATGTCTCGATTACGAGGAAACACATTGAGCAAAGGAATAAATCCGGCCCAGGGAAGGGTAAGTTGCAAGTTTGACTGGAAAAAGCTGGGATGGAACCACTTTCCATCAGAGAAATGAGATTTGTTGGAAGAGAAGCACTTTGTGGAGTCAGGTCTTTTTCTGCAGAGATTTCATTTCACAGAAGAGGGAGAAAAAAAATCACATCTGACAACTTTGAATCATCCTGCTTTGATACTCCTCAAATCCGGTATTTGCATTGTTTCAAAACAACTTTAACCTCAGCCTTGTTTTCCCTCAATTGTTTCCCTGTTGTGCTTTTGCAACAAAGACATAAATAAGGTAATGCAAACCCAAGATATGTTCCTGCCTGTAATGTTTTGAAGGAGCGAGGAAACGCAGCTTTTCACTCCCATTCAAATCAAAGCCACCACCACCAAAACTCACAGCTGAAGACAGAATTTCACCAGTGGAAGGGCATAAAAATGCATTTCAAACATATTTCAGAATTGGATGAGGATAGAGTCACCCTTTCCATCAAGTGGAACTGCTTGAAGTAGTCAAGAAGCATCAAATTGATGACAGCAAAACACCATTTATTCACCTCTTCTAGGCTGTTTTAGCACATTAAATATACAGGATTAAACTTTCATATGATTTAAGCTTAAGTATAATTCTCACATTTAATTAAAGAGAAACAAAGCAGCGACATGTCAATACCCACAACTTCCATTTCAAATCATTTCAAACGCTGGTAGAAGCGAGGAGGCTCCAAAGCATCTCCAAGAAGCAAGTTATTCCTCCCAAAAAAAGCAGAATAAAAGCCCTCTGCCATCCTGCTTCCCATTGACTATCGGATCACATCACTCTCAATCGCTACCATAGCTCACATTAAAAAATTAAGTCCATAACTGCAGAGAAGCATCTCCCCATTTCTTTTATAGCTTCTTGCCACAACGAGCGATACATCTCCATTATCCCGGCGCTCTCACCAACACACAATAGATCTGAGCCAGCGCCATAAATAACGTTCCGTGTAACGAAGTTACGCCGAGGAGAACAGGCATAAATTAACTCGGCCGTGTAACTCTAAATAGTATTTTAGGCCTTGTCAGAAACCAATTATGCAAAATATCCTCCTCGCAGAGATCTGCTCGTGATAACTTCAAAGGATTACCTCGTTTCCAGCACTGTGGTCAAGGCATGGGGATGTGGATTGGGAAAGGAGGGCTTAGCTGGGGGATGCTCAGATGATTAAACCCTCTGAAGTCATCTAATTACTGACATCATCGCTCGAAAGCATCTGTACGCTCCCAAACAACATTTTAATTTGCTGTTTGTAATGAAGATGCTTCCACTCAGAGCCGAGCCCGTTATCCCGAGTCAGTGAATCTCCTGGAACAGGACGGACTATCAGGAACGAGATTTGCAAGGTGCAATCAAAGATATTACCAGCAGAGCTTGCGCTGCCTGTATCTTTACACCATTTTGGCCATAACCCAAAGGAACACAACATCACCTTATTCCAGCCAGGAACGAAGATTAAACACTTTTCTCAAGGTCACACACAACCAAGTGGCAGAGATGGGGATAAATGAGCATCTGTTATCTTTCCATCCCAGGTTGGATATCCAAGACTGGAACCGGTCAGAAATCCCTGACTGGCTGTAAAAAATCTTGGCTGCTTTCCTTTCAGATGAGGAATGGGTCTGAAAATCCCTACGGATGTTTGTTAAAGTCCCCGGCAATTGTTTATCAGCACAGATTTAATTGTCCCAGCAACCCTGTCCCTAAGAAACCAGCAGCTGGGGTTTTAATCCTCGTTGTTATGATCCTCCCACCACACCCAGCAGCCATTCAGATTTTAAAATTTCCATGATTCTCCCTAAAAAACAAAGGCCAAGCACAGCTCCCGCTGATCCTCGGGCACCACATTGGCTGCTCACACCTCCCTCAACTCCAAGAGTTTGCTGCAAATCTGATGGCAGATGTGATTTCCAGCTGGGTCTATAGACCGACCACAGCAGGTTCATTAATAACAATTATTAAGTGCTTTATGTTACAAATTAGGCCTGTAGGAATACAGAAAATATCCAGCCGGCTGGTTTACAGGCTCTTGTCGGGAAGAACTGTAAATTCCCATCGTCACAACAACATCACCATGACAAAATGGGGATAGGAACTCATCATAAATAAGGCTTTAAAATAGCTAAATCATCATTGGGGGCAAGCATATAAATTAATAGTCAGATGAAGCCCCACGGAATGGCTCAGAGAACAGCTTCCATTTATCAAACACACGGATTTTTAGAAGCTGCATAGAAAACATCTTCCTTTTGCTGCTTCCCAGCACCCAGAAGTTGCAACCACACAGGTCCAGGCATTTCACTTAAAATATATAGCAAATCCCTGCCAATAACCTTTGGAAATTGAGAGATCAGGCAAGAGAGGAGCTGCTAAAATGATGGAGGGAGGAAACAAATCACTCCCAGTCATGTCCTCAAGAGCTTCCATGGCTCCTCAGGCAGGCTGGGAAGAGTTGGAGCTACCCAGGCAGCCAAACACTGGCTGGAAAATGCAGAGGAGCAGGATGACAAGAGGAAAAAAAAAATAAAAATAGAAAAATGTTCCTTTAATTATTTTATTCCCCATTTATTTCATTCCCCACCCTAAGCGACAGTCTGCCCTGGAGAGACGATAGGGAAGAGCAGAGAAGCTCCTTCTGCTCCATACTCCTACTAATAAACTTCAACTCCTCAATGTGTGGCACCACAGCACCAAGAAAGAGAGAAAAAGACTCAAAGCCAGAAGAAACCTAGTTTTTTTACCTCAAAAAAAATAATGGGAAAAGCCATTTCCTTCTCCTTACCCACCAGTCCCCACAAAGCAACGTTTCCCAGGATCCTGCGGAGGACACAGAGAACGGATCCATGCGCACAAGAGATGCCGAGGCCACAGAGCCCACCAGGGATATCTCAGGAATTCATTTTCAGTTGTTTCTGCCCAAGGCTGGATGCGAGGCAGCAGAGGAGAGGGAGCTTATTCATCCCGTTACTGGGCCCTTGGGGCATCCAGTTCCCCCCACCATGAAAATTTTAATAAAACTGGTGCATCGACTTTCAATTAGAAGGCCGTAAAACGGTTCATTTTCATCTGTTTGTTGCACAGTAACACAGATCCTCGGGAGAAAACAGCGCCTTTTCCAGACTGTCTGCGACGCAGAGAGCATTAATTGAATATTCTGTTGAAACCACCTTCAATTAGTGCCTCTGAGTTTTGCATGACATTCATCTCTGCAACTCGGCCCGCTCTGCACGCGGCACGTTTGGGGTTTCGCGATGCTCACATCACATTAACTCACAGCATTAGCCCGAAAATAACGATTTTATTTGCTAATGAGATGCTAGTTGGGGTAGGGGAGGCTGCTGCACAAGGCAACGCCTTCATGGCACAAAGCAGAATGGGTTCCCCAGCCGCAAAATAACCAGCATTAATTATAAATTCCTCACCTAACCCAGTCCATGGCACTGCTCTTCCACTTTGGCTGAGTGGAGGAGGGCAACCCTGTGGCTGATGTTGTAATACAGACACAGCTCCCTACGCTGGAGGTCCCCCACCAGAATCAAGTGCATTCACATCCCAGATGGAATTCAAGCTATAAATGATTGTCCAGTGGATCCTGAAGCACCGTCAAGCTATAAAATTTCCTTTTTTAGGGCCATACTTGAGGCAAAATGCAAGCTGAGTGGGGGCCAAGAGACAGACACAAGGACAGAAGGTCCACTCCACGTAGCACTGCCAGCTGCAAACCTCCCCCACACCAAAAGACAGTCGAAACCACCCATCCCAGGGCTGATTTCTCCCAAAAAACAAAGGAGTTTCACAGTAAACACTGTCCCAGACTCATCCAGTTCACAGAGCTCAAGTTCCCACTGTGATGCTGCTCCCCCTCCCTCAGCATGGAGCAGAGACGCTGGAAGATATTTGGGTGGAAAGGTGCTTTCATGACTCAAAAAAAAA
>VZTI01002481.1:0-205068 GCA_013397865.1 Struthidea cinerea | reverse complement strand
CCCCACATCCGATTCGTGACAGGAGCCCAGAACTGAGAAGAGTATTCAACTACTACTCTACTTTGCAGAACTACTTTCTATTGCTCTTCTTTAAACCATCACTGGTTTTCTCCTTTAATTGGGAAAATTTCATTTTATTTTGTAAATTGAGGTAGAAGAAAAATGGAGTCAAACAATGCCTTTTTATTTGTCTCTCTTTTATCATCTTTTACAGATGCACAGTCTTCCACATTGTCGTATTTAGCAAATAAGAACAGAAGACACTCAAAATATTTAGGGGCTTTCTGGGAAAAGCACATGAATCTCCTTTTAACCTATTTTGATTCCTAAGAAAAATAAACATACAGTTATTTTAGAATCATTAGAGTCTGTGAATGATTCTGGACTATAACAAGCAGAAATTCCTATGGAATTTGGTCACTTCACCTTCACTTTTTTTTTAAACAAATATCTTTTTGTAGTAATGATATAAATAAAACGTCTTTATTTACCTGTCAATGCAGGACATGGTGTAGAAACACAAGTATTGCAATATTGCACACCATCCAAGGCAAACAATGTATTTTAAAGGTGTTATATGGCTTTGATGTGACTGGTTCTTTTGCGCTTGAGGACATGACCTTTTATGCATTTAGGTGTGATAGATGCAGATGAGTTGAATTGCAGTTGACTTTTAATTTTTCATGTTTCCTTAGCATATTTTTGGGGAAAGCTGAACTGCTAATGTTAGAATTTCTCACGTAATCATTTGTTGGCTGAATCTGGGTTCAGCCAACAATGCAAGGTTCAAGGAAATCTCAAGGATAACTGCATTTTATCCTGATCATTAAACAGCTTGACAGAGAAATGAGGACCATTGAACCAATATGATTACTAAAACTGCAGGGGGGAAAATGGAAGACCATTAAGAGCAAGCTATGGAAAATGTGGAATGAAAAAAGTAAATGCCACTCATATTAATTGATTTTAAAATCCTTTGAAAAGCTTCTCTGTTGCCTCTAAATCATTTTTTGCAAAGTTTAAGCAAAAGGTAAATAAAACTTTGGTGTCATTCACTGTACTTAAGTAAGAATCATTCACTACAATAGCTTTGTAGTGCACTTGATGCTTCAAGAATACATAAAAACAGAGAAGAACCCTTCAAAATTCAAACATTTTAAAGTCATTTGTCATTTGAAGGGTACTATCAAATGAACTCCTACAAAAGAGAACTGAAAGTGATATAGGCAAAAATTGTTTGCAAAATAAATTTTTCACACTTACCTAGCACTTTCCACATATAGAGTCTGTTGTGCTCATGAGGTCTACCCACGGTAACCTCAAAGAGATATTTGTGCTTTATAAGAAAATTATGACAGCAACCTCTTTAGTCTGCTTTATCTTGAGAATACTCTGTAGCAAAGAGGTGGAAAAAAGTACTGAGATTACAAAAAAAAATTTTTTACAAAAAAATTATTAATAACTCTACGCCAATTTATGCTGACTGACTGACTACACTGAAATTTTTAGGCTAAATAACCAAGATGTTCTGAACAACTCAGTATCTACCACTATGCCCAGGATTTTAGTATAGTTGAACTCACATCCAGAGCCTCATAAAATTTTATCAAGAAAAGCATACAGCCCCAGCACAATTCCAATTTAAGTACCTAGATCTTCATACAATAGCTGCAGAGATCCTGGCATCTCTGAAAAGGAAGAAAGTATCAGAAGTATAGAAAGTATCAGAATATCAGAAAACTGAGCCACTTATTTCCATGTAACACAGGTGACAGAGCAGGCTTGTTTCTTTTCTACAGATACGGCAACATCTATATCACTCTCTTTTTTTGGTGTTGCATTTCTTCCCCATACTATTTTTGTTTCATTTTTATTGACTTATGAGTACTTCAGGATATATTTAAGTTGTCTGTAGAAGTATTCCCATTTTGTAAAGATTCTTATTGTGTAGTAAAGACTAGGAGCAAGCATTTCTCATTATCATTCTGTATTTTCATTAATGTTTGAAGACTAAGATCTACTCACAGATAAAATGCAAATAACTACAGGATTCCTGGCAGCATTCTTCAGGATAATCAATTCTTCTGTGAATTTCTAATGGCAAGTGAATTTCATGAGAACAGTCTTTTTTTCAACAACAAGGCTTTAAAACTAGGTTGTGTTATTAAAACTTGATATTTATTAAAAACAAACAAAAAGTTTTCTTCATTACTTGAAATTCATAGTGTGAGAACTGCAAAAACAACCTACTTCTTATTTCATTTACAATGTTTTATGTACTCGTAGTAACCAGAAGAATTCATTTGTCTGTGACAAACTGTGATTATCAAGGTTGCTTGACTTATATTAAATAATCTTTGGCACAGTTTAAATCCCTAGAAATAGTTTAAACTAACAAACATCTAAATAATGCTTTTTTAAAAACCAAGCTAGAATAAAGTCCTGCTGTGTTACATTTCTCTAGAAGACTGTTTGACATGATAGTCTCTATATTCTGATGATGTCAAAATGTCAAAGGAAAATCCATCTCTTCTAGTAGGAAAGTAATGCATTTTCAAAAATGCAACATAGCAGCTGGCATTCTGCATGGTACCCAGAAAACTGAGAGAAAATCCTTTGTTGTCCTAACTTGGAATTAGTATTTACGCAGTCTAATCCTGAGGAGGGGAGGGAGAACAAACAAAACAAACTGATATACCTGTGGTCTTAATCAGTAAAATATCATACTTTTCCCTCTCTAATAATGCTTAAACCCAACGTGATTAAACTGGATATTATTATTCTTCATTAACACCAAATTGCCACTTTCAAACTTGATACCTTGAAATAAAAAATGCTCCTGGTGATATATTTTGTTTCTTCTCACCATCCCTAACCAGGAAACTTTAAAAAACTAAGACTTCATGGAAAATATGAAATGGAACTTCCATGTGTTGTTAGTGTATTTTATTCAAACTTGCTACGAATATTAACTTTTCTTCTTTTGTTCTCCACATCCTTAAACCAGGAGCCTATATCAAAGCTTAGATAGGCAAATCAGTGCCAATTTACTGCAATTTTGGTACATGTAATTTTGTATTCTAGAATACAAGTCAAGACTACTGTCATTTACATTGCAGCTATTGTATTTGTTTCATTGGAGCACACGGGAGTTTATTGCTTTGCAGTTTCAAATGGAATATCTTTTTTTTAATAATTTAGTATAGGTTGCTAGCTAAATGGAATGAAAAAAAGCTTTGGTTTTGTGGCTATTTGGTGGAAAACACTTTTTCTTTCAGAGGGAACAGTACTAGGAGCTATCCAGGTTCATGTATTTCCTTCATCAAAATAGAGTCATGGAGTCACAGAACAGGTAAGGTTGGAAGGCTTCACAGCAGGCCGTCAGACGGGGTCATCCTAGAACACATTGCACAGGATTGCATTTGGGAATGCAGTTGGTTCAGGAATGTCTCCAGTGAGGGAGACTCCACACCCTCTCTAGACAATCTGACCCAGTGCTCAGGCACTGCAAATTAAAGCTCTTCATGTTCAGGTGGAACTTCCTGTGCATCAGTTTCTGCCCATGGACTCTGTTGGGGTGCACTATGTGCTGGAAGAGAGATAGGCCCTGAGGATAAGAGAGAGAGCCTCTATCCTGGGCCCGGAGGTGACCCTGGGAGTGCATCCAGGTCACTGGAGATGGACTCAGAGAGGATTGTGTGTTTATGGACAGACTGGGCCTATGAGAAGTGTTAATTGTAGTTTGCAGCCTTATAGGGTATTGTTTGCCTATTACCATACTAGGTAAAATCTGTGCAATACCCCAGGTGATTGGGAGACACAGTGGTGAACATCTTTCCTGTTTATATGATGTTATATCTTGTTGGGTGCTGGTATTTAAGGAATTCTGACTGCGCAATAAATGGCTTTGCATTCTTCCACCTGATAAGCAAGGTCCTTGCCCATGCGTCATTACTGCAGCCTCTTGTCCTATTGCTGGGCACCACCAAATAGAGCCTGCTCCATCCTCAGACACCCTCTCTTCAAATACTTTTACACATTGATAAGCTCCCGTCTCAGTCATCTTTTCTGGAGGCTTAGCAGGCCACCTTTCTCAGTGTTTCCCTGCAAAAGAGATGCTCCAGTCCCTTAATCAAAATTATAGACCTTTGCTGGATCCAGGAGTTCCATAATTTTGATTAAGGGACTGGATCCAGCAAAGGNAAAGAGATGCTCCAGTCCCTTAATCAAAATTATAGACCTTTGCTGGATCCAGGAGTTCCATGTCTTTTGTACTAAGGAGTCCAGAACTGGACACAACACTCCAGATGTGCTTCACCAGGACTGAGTCAAGGGGCAGGATCACCTCCCTCACCTACTGTCAATGCTCTTCCTAATGCACCCCAGGATACTATTATCCTTCTTGGCCTCAAGGGCACTGCTGGCTTATGGACAGCTTGTTGTCCCAAGTCTTCCAAATCTCTTCTGCAGAGCTGTTTTCCAGCAGGTCAATCCCCGCCTGTCCTGGTGCCTGGGGTTGTCCTTCCCCAGGTGCAGAACCCTGTACATGCCTTTATTGAACTTCAAACTGTTTTTCCCTGCCCATAGCTCCAACCTGTTGAGGTCCTTCTGAAGGGCTGCACAGCTCTCTGGGGTATCAGCCACTCCTCCCAGCTTTGTGTCATCAGTGAACGTGCTGAGGAGGCACCTGCCCCTTCATCCAAGTTATTGATGAATAAGTTAAATAATACTGGGGCCACTGTTGACCCTTGGGGAGCACCACCATTAACAGACCTCCAACTAAACTCTCTGCCTCATATTAGAATCTTCTGGGGTCTGCCACTGAGCCAGTTCTCCATCCACCTCACTGTTCACTCATCCAGTCCACACTTCCTGAGCTTGCCTACGAGGAAGTTGTGAGAGACAGTGTCGAAAGCCTTTCTAAAGACAAGATAGACAATATCCACTGCTCCCCTTCATCCATCCAGGTTGTCTCACTGAAGAAGGCAATCAGGTTGGTCGAGCATGCTTTACTTTTATTCAATCCCTGCGGACCCCTCCTGATCACCTTCTTTTCATCCACATGGATGCGATGGCCTCCAGAACGAGGTACTCCATCACCTTTCCAGGGACTGAGGTGAGGCTGACTGGTTGGTTGTTTCCCGGGTCTTTCTTCTTGCCCTTTTTAGGTCTCAAAAAAATATTTGCAAATAATGATATATGTAATGGATACTCATTTTCCTCTCACCGCAGGTCTAAAACCTCTGATTTCAAAACCAACTAAGTTACAGATTAGGCAGTCAAAAAAGCACAAAAGAGATAATTTTTTCTGTGAGTTAAGGTTATTAAAATCCCCCTGCACTGACTTCTTTTGTCAGTGCTCCCAGTTTAACTTTGTTTCTGTTCTTTACAATGCAACCTATGTCTCCTTCTGCTTTAAACTATTTAATCTTACTTTACTGAAAGAAGCAAGGGATGGGGAATGGTGACAGACTTGACAGCCTCTCTGTTTCTTCAGAAAGCATCTCTGTACTTCTTTTGATGGGGTCACATATGTCAGCTACCTTCATGACTTGGTGGACATGACTGTTATGTGCTCTGCAGCTTCTCCACGTTTCTACAGAAATGCTCCAAAATAAATACTCATAACTTATGATATGTGGGAATTCCTGAAAATGGTTCATTTATCTTTCGATTCTGTATTATCATGAGATAGCTGATCACCATGCAGCTTGGAGACATACCCTTTATTTATTAGAATTTTTGTTTATTTTTCCTGTTTGAGGTTCAGGTTTCTCTTCTGGATGCAACTCTTGTGGTTCCAGAGGCCTCATCACAATACAGATGCCACCAGAATGAAATCATTTACAGAGCTTAATGTGCCAAGTCAAATTCAAAGAAAACTGAACCTGTTGTTTTTTGGGGATTGGGTGTTTTTTAATTTATTATAGATCTTATTTTGCCCTATTTTTTTTTTTACTAGAACTCTCACTAGGAGAGAAAGGAAAGGAATTTTCTTATGGAACTATGATAGTATTGTGTCTTTAATTATGCTGTAAAAAAAAAATAAGGAAAGCAGTTTCTCTGCCAGAGGTTGTAAGTTCAAATAAAAATATGTGTGCTGTAGAATTCAAAAAGAATTTTGCCTCAAAAAAGAGAGTGGGATTTAGTGCCATAAGCTTTGTAAATAAAATAAAATAACACTTTTTTTTATTGCCCAGGGAAATTGTTTGGCATTTTATTCTATAAGGACAGAATTTATTACCTAATCCCTAGGTTCAAATGGAGATTCTGAATCATATTTATGGTTACAGAGAGAACAGTTCTTTCAGTATCTTAATCTTTTAACCTGGATATATCTTCTGCATTATTTCCACTTTCTAGGGTAATTTTCACATTGCAGTTCAGTTGAACAATGTTTCAACTTTGCATGAAACCGGGGAAAATTTCACTAGTCCTATTACTTCTGTGTGTCATTTTCAGATATTCAGGAACTGTCTGGATGCAATTCTGTGCCATGAGCTCTAGGAAGACCCTACTCAAGCAGGGAGGTAGGACCAGATGACCCACTGTGTCATTGACCTATGTCCCTCCCAATCTTAAATATTCTGTGATCTTTTTGCCTTTGCCCTCTTTAAAACAGCCTTTCCCAAAATCTCATTCAAGTGGCTCATCCACCATGCCTTACTCTGCTTTTGATTATAAATCTCACAGATTCTAATTCAAATTAATAATACTTGCTATACATTTGCATGTACCTAATTATACTGGTGGCTAGGAGTACTTCTGCCAAGCAAAGAAGTCAAAACTCCATTTCTTTTCTGGATAAATTGAGATTTAGGGAAGTTATGTGACATCCTACTTAACAGAGACTCATACATTTAATTCTGCACTAGAATTATAAGAAAATAAATACTTTCTTAATCATACCCATATTATTTCTTATATATGACTCCACTCTTCCTCCATTAAAAACAAGAAGATCCACTAAAAACATTTTTAGGTATTTAATGGGAAAGTTCTTAAGCTTCCAAGCTAAAGAACTTGTGAATTATTCCACTGATAGGAATAATGTAGACCTATAAATCACTAGAAGTTACTAAGTAATAACATCTTACTGGATAAAATAAAATGGAATTAATTTTCCTAACTAGGTTCACAGAACTCAATTCTCTTATTTCCTTTGTAAAATAAGCATTTATTAAAAAAAAATTGTTCAGGATATTATAATACTACATACATTACTGTGAGGGCAAACCAGTTATATGACAGGAATTGCAAGTCACTGTAAAGAAAGTCTTGCAAAAATATCCAAGCCCATTTTTCTGGCTGACATAATTCCTGTTTTGATTAACAATACTTAGTTTCCCTTAGGCTCAATTAAGTCTTGCAGTTTAGGAGGTAAAAATACTACTTCAATCAGTTACTAGCAGCTAGCCAGTTATTCAATGTAGTTCTTATCCCTCAATACCATGAAGTAAAACCACAGAATCTATTATAGCATGTGAGTTGACACTTGAGAGAAGCTTTCTGTTATTAAAGCCTGAAAAGATAATTCCAAGCTTCTCCTCTGCATAGGGTTTGCCTCTACCAATTTCCCTGTCATCTCTCAGAAGGATCATGCAGATTCAGCCCCAGGTCACAAACACCTGATGCTGATTATAGGCTGCATTTCAGTACATTATTAAGGCAACTCATAAAAGTTTCATTTTATGGTCTGTAGGTAGCAGAGTAATTTTCTCATGTTAGTCTTCTAATATAAGAAGTCTTCTGTGCCCACATAGCACACACCACACATAAATGTAGAGGGTATACTTTTAGATAACTGTCTCAATAGAATTTCCCTCCAACATAGTGTAGTAATGTCTTCCGCTCATATTACAAATCTTCCTCTTTCATATTGTGAGGTGGTTGTAACCATATTGTTATCAATTTCAGGTTTTTCATCTTTATGCAGAATCTACAGTAGTTTTTGACATCCTTAAATTTTCTGCAATTGGTATCTATCTTAACATTACATATAAGTCAACTTTATATCTAATAGGTGCAGTTAACAAATTAGGAAAATCTTTTTCTTGTTTCACTGTCAGACCCTGAAGATTTGCTTCCTCACCTTTTTCTCGCCACATCAGTATGGATAGACCAAATCATTTGGTGTAAGTATAGATGAATCGTCGTCGCCCCATGAATATAGTCACATGTTCCCAAGGAAACAAATTCTTATATTTCTGGTTCTCACTGTAATGCAGCTTGCTTGAATTCTGCAAAGTTATATTTTTCTTGAATTTTTCCAAAAATGTCTTTTTCTTTCATATCTATTAATTTTTTTAAAAGTGTTTTTCAATAAATTCTTTAATTTTATGTATGATTAACAGTTTGTAGGACACCATGTTTCCTTCCTTTCTTTTCAGAGGCTTGTTTTGATGGAAGAAAAGGTGCCTGGATGTGGTATATGCTAGATTCTTTACAGTTTGCTTCTCAAAATCAGGTACACATACAAGAATATTTCCCTTTCTGTCATTTAATTTAGTCCTTTTTTATCTCAAAGTATTTGTGAGTGTCACAAATGATACCCCATTGCCAGTGGGTGTCATTACTCTCAGTGGACACTGTTACATTAGCAAGGGTCACCGCCTCACAGTTAAAGGGATTCCCTAGTTTGGGATTCCCAAACAATAGCTCATGCCTAATGCCAAAGCACACCAGCTGCTTCTTTCAGAGCTGCTAGTATGCCAGCATGTGAATGTTCATTAATCAGCTACTTTTGATTACTCCAGAATATGCTTCTGATCCCAACTGACTTAGCCCCAAAGCTCAATTCACTGCTTAAGTGTTTGAATTTCATAAGGGACAATGACATACAGCAATACTCATACTGAAAATCAGGTACCATATACATGTGCAATATCTAATGCACTTACATTCTTTAAACTGTATCACACTTAAACCCAGTTTTTCCTTATATGCATTTCTTGTTTCCCAAAATGATATTATCATTTAATCTTATCAACTATCAGCCTTCTATTGAGCGTCCAGCATGTACTATCTGTCTAGCTAATTAACTCATCTAAGCATGCTCTCAGACTCCAACCATTATTAATAGCCTGCATTGGAAGGCATTATCTACACATTCCCTACCCTTCACACCCTCACATCCTCCTGCACTCTTCATGGCCAATCTACCTCAGACCACAGGTACCCTGTTTCAATTAACCCAGGTTCGGCTCCCTGCTGTACTCATTGCATCACACAGACATTGCTCAATCATTCATATCAAGAGCAGCTCAGCTTTTTCAGACCCACACTTCAAATAAGGCTACTAGGCAGCAGCTGAGGTAGACTTTCCTGCTTGCCGAATCTGCCTGGACCACAAAAGTAGCATACTGGCATTTGATAAAAGCTGCCATGCTCAAATGCACAGGAGTGCGTGAAGCCCCATCCTTTCCTTTTCCCCACCCCTGACCCCAAATTTCATCAAGTCTGCAGCAATTCTGTCAATCCCTTGACAGGTACAGCAGAGGAGCTAGTAGGAGAAGCTAGTCTGTCTGACTCCTCTGAACCTAGCCAACGAATAGGAAATCTTATTCCCAATGTCTGTTCTCATCCACAAAAGAGTAGGCATGCAGGAGAAAGTGGAACAGTCTCTCCTGTGAATGTGTGGTTCCTATGCTCAGGCACAGCAAAACAAACTCCTGTCTAATTCACTGACCATCACTACAGAATAAGATATTTAAACATGGAAAACAGTCCACAGTTCCCACAAATTTTCAAAATAAGGATCAACTGCAACCAGTGGAAAAGATGGTGTCTTAATATGTGAACCATATCACACTGGTTCCATGGATCTTGTACCTTTACTTCCATTAACTCTTCGGTGAAACTTAACCCTTCTCATGCTAATATAGTTTCAAGTGCAGAGTGTATCCAGAATGATTTTTTATCCTCAAGGCTGTTGCTAAAACAAAAAAAAGATAACCCAACACAAATTTTTAAAAGTCAAACCAATCGAGGTAACAAAAATGGCTTCTTTTAAGTAATTACTCCTTTTTTTCTTGAAATCTTCTCCGTCTGTAGACATGCTTACAACACACATAAAGAGGAAGAAATTGTATCAATCATGGTAGATGCTTTTGTCTTTCTTTTTTAGAGGAGTGAAAAAATTATAGCACTTACAAGTCTCCTGTTGTTGCAAATGCATTTATTTATTTTTCATTGATGCAGATAAAGATGCCAGTCATGCTCCATTCATGTTGTCATTAAGAAACCTTAAGCCAGTTTCCAGTGTCTTGAATTAAAAAGAGCTACCTGCCACATTTTGAATCCCACTTGACAACTGTAAAAATTGCCAGGTTACATAGGAGATGCTGCTGAAGAAATTCACACACAAATCTCACATCTTCTGTTGTTTTGTTACTGTCTAATTTTTGTTTAGATGTCGCAATTAGGTAATATATTAAATATTCATCAATTCTGCTTAAAAGTAATGTCAAAAGCAGTCTAGGAAAAAGAAAGACTGTATCTTATATTTAGTGTCTCATCTGAACATCTCTCCAGCTGTCAGGAATACTTTGTAATCCTTATTGCTGTCATATACCATTGATTAAAATAACGGGTAGAGGCCACTATTCAGGCATGGATGCAGAACCTTACAGTTCAGTAAGCAGGTAAAGCAATTTCAAGGTTCCTGATATGTCATCTTAAAAGTAACTTTTTCATTATAAGCATTTACTAATAATGTATTGGCTCAATTAAAAGTGTTAATATCAATTTTGGGGTTAATTCTTTTTTTCAATAAAAACCTTCTTTCTGACAATTAATTTCCAAAAAACATTTTTGAAAAAGCTTTCTTCAAAATGCAGGCTCTGCTAGACTGTAGTTACACTGTGTTTTACACCTTCCACTAATTTGCGAACATTCTGCCTTATTTTTTTTTGCTAAAGTTGATGTATTTATATACGTCTCAGAACATTATTAGTAGTTTTGATTCCATTACCTGAAGGAGGTCACTGCAGTGGTCAGCCAGAAAAACACAGAAGTGTATCACGCAATACTATGTTTGACAAGCCCTTCTATCCCTGGAGTCATAGAACTATGTCAAAGAGTAGATGATAATACAATTTGAATTTCAAGCCACGAAAATTAACACCAGGAGAATTTTCAATAAGCCTTGATTAATAAAGTCAGAAGAACTCAGTATCTACAAGTTATTTTTTGCACATAACATATATGAGAAACAATGATCTTTTAATATAAGTTGTTTGAAGTTCTAAGAGCTGAACACTGAATTGTTAACGTGTGTTCTTTAAAGGTTCCAATGTTCATAAGTATTTAACAACTGCCCTATTTAGAAATTATTTACCTTTGGCAGAAAAATTTTATTTGATATTTCATTGCCTTCATTATTTTCCAGGACAATTGTTTTGTTTTGTTTGTTTGTTTTTTAACACTAGGGTTTTCTGTCTATGTACAATGGAATCACATTTGTCCTTAGAATATTTTTCCTGATTACGTTTCTCGTAAGCAGTCGAGCCGTAAAACTCTTATTAATAGGTGTGGGAACCTAACCAATGTCTCAGATGGGGAGTTTTTTCCTCCTTTATGGTGCTTTTTTTAATTACAGGTTGACCCAGGTCTTGGAGCAGGACTTCAGCACTATCAGCAATTCTCTGACAGGAGCATATGCACAATCATAGCAAAGACCAGACAAATGATAGCATGACACCAATATTTGCTGTGCAAAGAAACACAACCAGGCTCAGCAGACTGGTCTCTTTTGGAACAGTTACTGTGTTACTGAATGTAGAACGTATTTAAGATTTTTTTACTGGTGTTGAGATCATCAGTGAGGAGTACATTAGAAAGTAAATGTGGACACCTTGAACTTCCACATGACATTGGCAGGAAGTAGGGAGCCTCTCTCTCTTTGCAGATCATTCATTTCTCAGTAAACGTTCATTAGACCCTTATTTTCACCCAGTTACAAATATTTTTACGCACTACAAAAACATTCTTATTCATACTGCTTGTAAGTGCAGTATGATTTCAGTTCTTTCACTAGAGGACTAACCTCATTGAAAAGGAGCATTACTTCAAGAAATCATTAAGGCATTGAATCTTGCCAAACAATGACAGCAGAGTGCTGCAAAAGGAAGGAGAAATGACCTGGAATTTTATCACATTAAAGACCTTTTCACACTTGCTTCTGTATATGCAAAAGATAGACTCATTTGTGAAGATGTTTTGCTGGATTTTTGAGATCCATACACACCAGGATTTTGATACACAGAAGCCTTTCTTGAATCATATTAGTATGATTTAAAAAATAATAAAGCAAAACTAGAACTGAATATGTGTTTAAACATAATCATACTGATTTCAGTCAAATCAATAATCTAGTGATATTTGCCTGATTGGCATTCTGTTCATAATGAATCAGAGCCTGAGGGAAAAGAGAGACAAAGGTTTAATTGGCTTCCAACTAAGTTCTACATTTAATTTTTTCTTGACTTCGTGGCAGTATTACAAAAGGTAATGTCTTCATCTCATTTCATTTAGTACCCTGAGGTCAACAGAAGCTAGCTACGTAAAAGTACAGGAAAATATTTTAACAGGATGTGAGTACAATAATAACCAAATACTGTATAAAATCCTGAAGCACAGGATTCTACTTTCTGTCCTGTAATTGGGTTGAAAGCTAATCGACTTCAAACCTTCTGCAAGGGAGGGATGAATTGAGGTTACTGAGAGCCCCAGACAGCCTGACTTTGCATGTTCCAGGGATGAGGTATCCATCAGCTCTCTGGACAACTTGTGCAAGTTTCACCACCCTCACTGTAAAAAATTTCTTTCTCACACCTTCTGAATCTCTTCTCTTTGAATTTAAAGCCTTCTCCTGTTGCAACAGGCCTTATTGAAAAGTCTGTTTCCATCTTTCTGAGAAGTCCCCTTTTGATACTGAACGGCCATAATAAGATGTTCCCAGAGCCTTCTCTTCTTCAGGCTGAACAATTCCAATTCTCTCAGTTTATCCCCACAGAGTATGTACTCCAGCTCTCTGATAATTTTTGTGCTTCTCCTCTGGACTGTCTCCATAACGTCTGTGTATTTCCTGAACCAGGGGAGCCATTGTTTGCTTATGTCCAGTTTAACATCCACCAGTGCCCCCAAGTCCTTCTGTGCAGGGCTGCTCTCAATCCCTTCAGTCCCCAGCCTGTTTTGATAGCTGGGTTTGCTCCAGTGCATGTGCAGGACCTACATTTGGCTTTGTTGGTCCTCATGAAATTCCCAGGGGCCACTTCTCAAGCTTATCCAAGTCCCTCTGGATGGCATCCTGTCCTTCAGGTGTGTCAACTGCACCACTCAGCTTGGTGTCATCTGCAAACTTGCTGAGGGTGCACTCAGTTTCTTCATCTGCGTCATTGATGAAGATAAACAGCACTGGTCTAATATAATGTTACATCATCTACAATTCCAGATAGTGTATTTATCTATATATACAGATGAGCCTTACTCACTATGAAAAAAAAGTGCAGAAGTTCTCACCTACCCATTTTAAATAATTTCTTTTTCCTGTACTTTTATCATGGCTCTTATATTACTTAATATTATATTTTCTAGGGTAATCAGTTGTACAAATGGACACATTGTAAAAAGTACTTTAATGCCTAAATAGACACCTGTAATTTTAACGTGTCTGCATCTGTAATCAGACCATTTTTGTAATTCTTGGGGGTTTTTGAACTTTCTCTACACTATTCCCAGTTGTTTTTTTCCAAAGTTGATTAAGAAAATTCCTAAAAGTATATTGGCATTTACCCATCCACTGAGATACTTCTTCCCCCATAAAATCATCTTTGATAAAGATACTTATATTTTGCATCATACAGAATACAAGTAGATTTGCCAAAGTAAACTCTCTACTAGCCTTCATGTTTTTTCATCACTGGCAAGGCCTTTGGCTACTTACTGTACTGGAGCCTAGAGAGTGGTTGGGTGGTATGGTAACATTCATCTTCATACCTACATAGCATCCAGATTCCTCCATCTGGAGCAATTTTCCAAAGCAATCTGCTGTTTTTCCACCAGAAACCTGGTAGCTGCCTCAAATGCAGGGATTTCACAGCCTCCTAACTGCCACGTGAGCTTCCTGTCTTTAGAGGTAACTGGCTCCTGAGGCAATCCAATTTACAGGTGCTAGTGGCATGGTCTGGAAGTCCAGGATCTTCTTGAGCTTTAAACACACAGCTTCTCAGAATACCTCCAGGATCAGCATGAAGACAGAGATTCAGTGGTTTTGCCTTTATATCAAAAGGAGACCAAGTAACATGGCTGCTCATGGAGTCTCAAATATTGGAAAGCAGCATGCCCATCAAAATATTTTTATCCCCTTAAGTGATGTGATCTCCCAGATTGCAGAGAAATTTTCAGTCTCTTATGGTTCAGGTCCCAGCTAAAATTAAAGCAACTATGGAAATCTCAAAATTCTTCACAATGCACAGGCCCACTCTCTCTTACTTCCTCTTTTTACCACTTTCATGTAACACTTCTTGGCTACAGCTTGATTAACTTTTACAGCTTTTTTTTTGATAGCACAACTTTTTTACTATGTGGAACATCATCATCACTCAGTTTGGATTTACATCTATATCCACTAAGTGCCCTTCTGATATCTTAAATATTGTATGGAAACAATCATGTTTAATAAAGAATTTCTAGAGATACTCCATCAAAATACAGTTTGGACTAAAGAAAATCTTTATGGCATATGGACTCCTTATCTCCTGCAAAATACCTTATGGGGACGGTATAGCTAAAATATTATAACAGGCTAAATAGTGAAGTTATTTCTTAATCTGGAAGAAATATTATGTGTGGAATTTTTTTTTTAGTTACAAGACGACATAAGCCTGAAAAATACTAAACTTGTAGGATAACAAAATTATTGCAGGCTGCCTAACACTTCAACAGTGTAAATTATCTGTCATTTACTGCAGACCCAGATATTTAGGTAATGCATTCTCTCTTCATAAAAAATGCATACCACCAATCCCTACCTTAGGCATCTTTTTATTTCCTAGTATGCACTTCCACAACTAAATAGCATCTAAATAAAAAACATGGCCTTTTTCTCTCATTGTTGCAATATTACTATAAAATATTTTCCTGAAAATGCAAAGAAAAGAAGTCTAGCAGTTGTTACGGACACTCATTGCTGCTTTACATATTCTTTTCAATGAAGTCCTCTGATAGCTATGCAGAAGTCTTTTGCTCATTAATGACTTGCTATCTAATGTAAGCTAAAGCAGAGGTATCTGAATAATACTAGTACTATTTGCTTCAGTTTTCATGTTGTTTCTTGACATTTGCTCTCTATCAGGAAAACTCAGCCTGTAAGGTTTGCCATGAACCTGCAACAATCAAATAATGAAGAAACATATTGAAACATAAATCAAATATTGGGCTAAAGCCACTTCCTTGTCAGTTCGAGAATTCCAAAATCAATTTATATGGCTAAAACCAGATCTCTAATTTGTTCCAGTTGCATTTTACTACAATACAACATGGCAAAGGCGGTTATTGCTGCAAGGGATAGTTGGATATTAAATACTAGGTATCTTTCTATACATCTTTTTGAGCTGCTATTTGCGACATGCATACAGATTTCTACTAAACAGAAATTTCTTTTCAATGTGAAATTGAGATAAAAACTTGAAAGAAAAGTTGCTGATGTATAATTTAAAATGTCCACTCACTAGCACACCCAAACAGCACTTCTAATCCTGAAGGTGTAAAAGACCAAGAAATGACATCTGTTAGTGATCTTGCTACACAGTTTGACTCCCTACTCACACCACTCACACAGTCAGACACTCTCAGTTTCCCATTTTAGAGGCTCAAACCTCTGCATCATTTAATTAATTAATTAATTAATATTAATTAATTAATTAATTATTAATTAATCATGGTGCCACAATATCTTGAGCTTATGCCTCTGGAGGGAGGAAATCCTGGCGTTTTATACCCTCACAGTACAAACGCGTAGAAGTCTCGGCTGCTCCTGCTGAGTCCTCATCTCCTGCTGTGTATCTGACTGTCCCTCACCTGGCTGTCCCACAGGTCCCCATGCCCTTTGTTGTGCAAAGGGCCAATGCCAGTTCACAGCCTCTTGTCTCAGGCTCTGCCACCCAGAGCTCAACCTGCAGTTCCACTGCAGCTGCACCCCAAGTTGTCAGCACTTAATGGGTTCCTCAAGAGTATGAAACTAAATTAAATTAGAAGTTATGAAAAAAGACACCTCCTCTGCCATTCTGACCAATGCTAATTATGTTGCCTTTTATCAATTTTCTTCACTTTGTAGGACATTCTAGAGCAGCTCATTCTTCCATGGTTCCCATCTTTCCCAACACAACTTTCTGTGTTAAGGTCCTGACAATGAAGGTAGTGTTTTCAAAATTCTTGTTTGAATGCAATCAGGTTTCTCACAGCAAGGACTATAAACACTGCACAGATTGGAAAAGGCATAAGACGAGAGGGCGTATTGGATTCATATTCCTCTGGATGTCACAGTACTCCAGGAATTATTACAGGGAATATGTCTGTATCATAATTTAAGACAGACCACCCTGTTCTTGTAAAGACAAGCAGTTCCCTTTACTTAAATAATAAGGGTTCTTTTTGCATTGGAAAATGAAATTTAGTGTTGGCTTTTACTGAAACAAATAGCTATTGCAATGTGTTCAAAATTATCTGAGATTAGATTTAATGCTTTCAATATCAGGCTATTCACTTTCATTGAACTTCAGATCTGAACAGTTTTCTCCCCCCTAACATGCAATTAAAAAGTTGTAAAACAGTGTGACTTAGAAGATTACAACTTCACCATGATTTCAACACTCACACTTTCTAGCACCTCCTCTGTACACATATATTTGCACTGCGAGGAGGTGAATGCATACTAACAAGCTACATGCAGCCATATGAAAACAAAACCAAGTATTTTTTGCTTAGCACCAAAAATTTTGTGGAGGATCTAAAAAACCAGAACTGGGAAAAAAAAACTGCAGAAGGTTATCTGGGAATACCTGGAAAGTTATTGCTTTAATATTTATGCAATATCACAGAATGCTCAGATATTCTCATGAGAAATTGCAATGCTTAAATCACATGATAAATATATTGCAATGTTAAAAAACTTTGACAGAAGACAAGGGGGTTTGGGTTACAACTGTGTTTGTGTTTACAAAATAAGGTACAAAACTTTTGTAAATAGTGATTATACTTTTTTTCTACTGTATATTGCTTTTCCCATTCAGTAAACACTGATTTTATCCTTGTCCCCAGCCAACAACTAAGCACCATGCAGACACTCACCCACTCCCCCCCAGACCCTGAGTGTAGATAAAAAAAGTGAAAACATGTGTTAAGATAAGAACAGTTTAATAACTGAGAAACCAGGAAACCTGGATTTGATTTAAATGTTTTATTAGGCACACTTTGTTACTATTGAAATAAGAATAAGAATAAGAATAAGGCTGTGAAACTCAGGTTTTTTAACACTAGACATTCAAAATTAACTCTTTGCAATCATTTTGTCTGCAGAGTAAAAGCTATCAATCTCATTGCTTACTCACCTCTTCTATGACACTTTCTGCTCTGGAAACTAATTTATATTGTTCTCCCTATAAAAGAGTTGAGAATTTACCACAGCTTATTATCACACACACGCTTTCGCACACATATGCACACACTTATGTGTGTGGTACATGGTACAAATTGATTGAAAGAATCATACAACTTTAACCCTGGAAACATCTAAATTACATTATAAGTATCTTGGTCCCTCTAGAGCATGAAAAATTGCTCAAAGTCACTTTAGTATCACATGCTAAATAAATTATGTAATGCTTATCTAGCTTATTTGTGTTCACTGCTTCACAAAAAAGCATACTAAATACTGTGAACACTGATAAACTCTCTAAGAGGTGTAATTTAATGATGAAGCTGCATGTTTTTTCCATTATTAATCATAAGTATTTATAGCCAGTTTGTGTAGACAGAAAATTTCAATAAATACCCTTCAGTATTTTATTACAGAAATTAAATGGGGAATAGCTGAGGAAAGGTGACAGCCGTGAGGCACAATCTTAAGAGAGACAAAGCCATAGCATCAAACACTGGTGAAATTTTCATGAATGCCAGCCATGATGCCCCTGAAAAGCCTTAGAACTGTATATTGATGTCTGCATTGTGTCAATGCAGACCACAAATGTTCTACATACCAAGTGTGAGGTCATGTTTTTAAAATCAATCAAAGCACAAAGAAGCTCAAAAGAAGCAGGGAGAGTGAGATGGGGGAGTCATGTTGTTGTTTGTATTAACATTAATCTGTCCCAGGAAAGGCATAACTTTGATTACTCTCTGTGTGCTGAAGTGGTAGAAAAAATTAGGAATTTTATCCAAGACTTCACTATATGAGTGGAAAAACTGAAAGAAGCCAGACACTGTACTGATTTGCACACATTAAAAAAGCCACCAAAACTTGAAGTGGCATTTGTCACAGTCTCTGGGACTTTACCTGAGGTCCTGAACAACTATATCTTTTTCTTCAACATTACCATAGTCTTCATAAAAATTCTTTCTCTCAGAATTTCTTAAATACCATGGCAACCTATGGGTTCTGTGCATTTGGCTTATTCCAAGTGGCTGTTCAGTACAAGTTCTCCCTCGCCTGATTTTAGCTTTCAAAAGGTTAGTGGATATAATCTAAATGAATCATCTACCTGCCATGTCACCTCTCTCTAAGGTTTCTATGCTGTGACAGAATGAAAAACCCTTGAAGATGACTCTTTTTCCTACAGCAAGATGACTGGCTTAGGATAAAAGGCCCAACTTTCAAACAGCTTATTTTCACCCTCAGAAGGAACAAGATGCAAGTCTGCTTTGAGAATAGCATAATTATCTAACAGATGTTACAGTTTTATGTGACTTTTCATGTGAAGAACTGTAATAACTTGAATTACCGTTTTTCCCTAGAGAGTGAGGTGATGCAAGACTCAGATATTGCCCTTGCCTGTACTCGGCTTTACCAACAATTTTTACTGATAAACAAAAAGTACCTGTAGGATTCAGTTCAAGGACAGATGGGTAAATCAATATTCCCATCCAGTCCTTGACTTCTACACTGAAACTACCTGTAAAAAGGCTCACTAATGTCAGTTCTAGAGGTGATATCTCTTGACAATATCTTGTCCACCGGAAGATCACATTATTTAGCTTTACTATGTACAGGTGCTCAGGTCCTGGCAGTCTGGGTCTGCAGGGGTCGCCTTTGTGAGAAGAAGCTTGGGCTGTTCTGTACCAAAAGGGACAGTTCTGGAGGACTCCAACACACCCACCCAAGGTGATGGTAGGTCCAAGACAGTATTTTTAAAAAAGCGTGAAAATGCTGCACAGCAGAGGGTAAGAGAGGAGTAAGGGAAACAGTGTGTAAGAAGCAACCTCACAGACACCAATAGTGGTGAAGAAGATGGGGGAGGAGGTGCAGATTCCCCGGCAGGCCGGTGGTGAAGACTGTGGTGAAGCAGACTGTCTCTGTACACAGGGAGAACTGCGATGGAGATGATACCCACACTGGACCTGTGGAGGATGCCATGCCAGAGCAGGTGAAGATGCCACGAAGGAACCTCTAGTCTGTGGAGAGCCCACCAGCACCATGTTCCTGTGAGGAGCAGTGGCCCATGGGGAAGAGCTGACACAGGAGTGGGTTTTGTGGTAGGAAAGTATCAAGGGTTGTTGAAGAGCTTTCCTGGCCTTTGTTGGATATCACTTTGAAATTGCGCAGCTAAGAATTTTTTACATTAAGAAAATTCAGCTGCCATTGGTCAGAGAACACCAGTGGGTTTGGGTTTTTACTCAAACTGTCTGACAATAAAACAACAGATTCAGCAGCTGAACCTCCCTTTCTTGGTCAGTGCTAGCAAAACTGAAGTTTCTAAGTATTTATATATTTTTAAGTATGACTAATATTGTATGTAATATTTTAATTTTACATACAGTCTTTTATTTTTTCTTAATTTCTTCAATACTTTGACTGCTACGGTGACAACAAATCCTGACCAAAAGTTAATTGCCTCACATATCACTGCCTCGTCTCACACATACCCTAAATTAAGTCTCTGAAGATTCCAAATGTGAAGCCATTCTATTTTAGTAAACTACAAGAACAATTAAAGATATTTTCCATGTAAGACAACTACATTTATCAGATGCATATATCTTTTAGTATTAGGATGTATCAATCAATCCTCATTTTCTAAAAATCTGACATGATACTACTGAAAACTAGCTCCAAAAACTGTCTCATGCATCAGCCATGAATATCTAGAACCCTTGCTAACAAAAAGATACATCCAAATTCCATGCAAAAAAAAGGATCTTCTTAGAAAAACATCTACCCTGCCACTAGAGATGACAATATGATGTGGACTGAAATCCACTGATCTATTTTTCTTGTCACATTTACTCTGCACCAAGACAGTGACTCCGAGAGCAAAGTGCACAGCATCTTTCCTATACTAACTCTATGTCTTTGTACCTGTCTTCGGCTGAGAAGCTCTGGGAAAACAAGACCTTATATTTTTTCCTGTAAATATGAACGCATCCACTACTTCAGAGGAAATCCACTTAAGATCTAGTGCTTTCCACTACTGATGCACCATATGTGCAACCTATCTTAAAGCAGTAACTTTCCATATTAAAGTATATGTAAGCAGAGTTCTGTCAGCACTTTCCTTTCCTGGCCTTTCCTAAAAAGCACAAGTGGACCCTAAGTGTGTTCTGCCAACAGTATTGTAATTACTTTTCATAAGTTAATGGCACAATTTTTAATTTAGGAACAAACACTGGTCAAAAGGTTATCACAACAGTAGTAAATAACTAGACTAAAAAATTCTTTGCCACAGAAAGTAGGTGATATAAAAAATTGACCTTAAAGAAATGCATACAGATTAGAAGTTTAAAGGAATCTTTTTTAGACTAGATTCAATATATTTACTACAGCATTTCTTGGTTAGTCCTGCTTTATAACACAGAACACCACTCAGAAAGGATGTTAGATTTAGTAGCATTCCTAAACTGTTGGTTCCTTTGCTCTTTTTTTCTAGTAGATTTCTGCCAGCAGAACACTGACTACCACAGAGACATCTGAGTATGCCCCCTGAAAAAGAACTATTTAATTCCAAAAATTTTTATTAACTCATAATCAGTTAAAAGGACTCGAAATGTCTTTAATGAAAAGGTCAAAAGCTTGCCTGAAAATGTGGAGTAGTAATAGCATCATGCTGTGTTTGCTACATGACTTACTTCACCTTTTGTTTAGTTAGAAACTAGCTACTGATATTGGGATTCATATTACAATTTTTTTAAAAGAGCTGGAATGCCACTAATGATTTTTTTTTTTTATTGTCAGTCTGTATATTCTTTACACTACATTAAAAATAATTTTGATTCAGATATTGTTTGGCTTTCAGGGGCCCTCATTCAGGAAATTGTTGAACACTAAACCTTGAAATAAGGCACACAGACTTCTGTGTGTTAACAGAATTATTTGTGTAATACAATTGACCTGTTAAAATACAATTAAACTAAAGTTGTCCTCAAGTGGCCTCTGACTTTAGGACAACTGGCAAAAAATGTCTAATGTGCATAGTAGCAAAATCCTCCAAGCTTTCAGTTCAGGGGGACTATGTGCAAATATCCAGGAATGGGTCCTGGATTATGCTAACTCTTGAAGAGTAGCCTCAAGTTCCTGTAAGTATGCTGACTAGTAAAGCAAAACAGATGCCATCCTAGCAGTTTAAAAGTATAAGCACATGGGTTTTGGTAACTGCAGATGTTCTCTGTCATTGTTCTGTTTGAGAGGATTGATGTCGATGTAACGAAGAGACTGGAATGTCATTCTGCTCTACAACAAGTTTCTCTCAAGTGCAAAAAAAAAACCATAGAGAAAGAGTGAGAATATCCATTGATGTTAAATTGAAACACAAGGACGAAGGAGTATTTATATTGGACAAACCAACTTGGTTTAGTTTTGATTATTATCCAACATGTTAAAAGCAGATTTTATCCATATCAAAACTGGTGGGAATAGGGGTTGCTGTTGCTGCTGTTGTTATTGTTATTATTATTTTGAGATAGAAGAGGCATCAAAACTGGTGATAAGATTTTAAATGTTTTCATTTCTACACATATGTATTTTGCAACCAAAACCCAAATCTATAATTAAAAAAAAATCTCATCTAGCATAGTGGGACTCAGAGGGAAAGAAGAAAGTGACATATGGTGTCATCCACTAAACAGTTTATGAACACTGAGAAAAGTGCCATAATTCAGTTATCACTATGCCAACAGGGTAGAATGCATGCTGCTGTGTAATGTTTATGTGGAGAAATGTGTCAAGGGGTTACCTCTGTAATACATAGCATCTGATCTAAGTTTCTCAAAATCTGCGTTAAATAAGAAAACAGGCACTCTAATTCTAAAATATGAGCAAAAACATCCTGTCCAGCATGAGAGAGGATGCCAGTGGGCCCTAGAAACTCTCTTTAGTTAAAACAACAGGCTGTGTGGCATCTCCCCATCCTCAGGCAAAACAAATCCACTGACATGTAATGGAGAAAAGAAGCTTTACAGACAGCAGCAAAACTCAGAACTAGTGTGTCACCGAACTGTCAGCCAGCACAAGAAATGAAGGGGCCAAGACACAGATTTGATTTGCTGTCCCTGCTTCAGTGTTTCACTCTGACTGAAACCTGAGAAATGGTATGTTAAACTCCCTCAAAAAAATAATAGTGAGAGAGAGAGGCATCTCAGAAATCAGTATAGGAAGCAGCAAAAATACCTTCAGCTTAGTGCTATTTTGCAAACAACAAAAACAACAAAAAGATATAAATGGTACTTCTGAAATAACTGACATATTCTCAATGTTACCTCTTTGTCAGCGTGTTTACAAGGTTTTAGTGGAATTCGTTTACTCAATGCTGAATCTTTGTACTACCAGCTTTGCTACAGATCAGTTGTTGTCAAAGCAGTAATTTCAATGCAATGAAAAGTAGTTCAGGTTAGCTTCAGGGAATGACCTACACATCTTTAGCATAGGTTCCACAACACCTAACTTTCAAGCCCTCTAGCTTAAAGCAAAATCCATATTGTATTAAGTTTCTGCACCCTCTTTATAGTGCAGAAGACATCAAGTGTCCCAAGATGAAATCCAAAGTTGCAAACAGTTTGTCTAGTGTTTGCCAAACAAATCATGTCAATACATTGAAAAGTAATGTGTCTAAACAACTATCACATAAGAAAATGTGGAGGCCAAAGTTTCCTAGATCTCAAATTTTCTAATTTCAGAATGTCTTCATGCACTATAAGCAAGCTGTTTTAAAAGAAGGTGCCTGTCCTTATTATTCAAAGAACTTTAAAAATCCTGTGGACACTGACATACTTTCAAATATTTTAGTGGTTGTGACATTTATGGGAATTTTAAGTATCAGAGTTTCTCATTAGAAGAGAGAAAGCTTCTTATATGATGACAAAATTACAGAGATTATACAAAAGGAGGCACCAACACCATTATTTATTCTTTTGGCCATCTTTTAAAACACAGGCCTAGTTATAAGCATAATGTGTGAGGAGTTGAATTTTGATAGAACGTACATACATTCTGTAGACCAAAATGTTTTATCCCACATTTGCCACCCCAAAGGAGAATTTCCCTTGGCTAGATGGGGGCATCCTCCAATGAAATTAAAAGCCAAAATCAGTAAGATTTTATTTTAAGGCATAGTTATAGGTGTTTATAATTTTCTCCTGTCTTCTCTTTGTTACTGCAAAATTTGTATCTTTGTGGCACATATGAATATGTAAATAGATAGTCAACTGCAACTCAAAATTATCTGCCTCAAGAGTATAAAGATTATTTTGTACTTACATGAATATATTTACCCACTAAAGCAGTCACTTTATGTCTTTATTTTTCTGTTAATTTAAATAAATATATGCACTAATTAATAACTTTGCATTCAGTGTTTTTCAGCGGTAAATCTCAAACCTCTGCACCTAGGTCCAATTACTTATTTGTAAATGACACAATATTGCTACTGAAAAATTAGGAATCCTAGGGCAGAAGCAGCCACATATTCAGAGCCTGCATGGAGAACAAACCCCAGGCATCACTCGTGCTAAGAGAAAAGAATTTACAGAAGTTGAAAACCAACAATAAGTACACAGAAGGTGAAATTACGTTAACTGTTACTAACATCAGAGCTTTAAACAACTGTATGGAATATCTATTTAAAATTAAGCCTTCAAGCTAAGCAACAAAGCAGAAGTAGAAATGAAAACCAAGACATCATCTGTTATGATACTGCTGTGCATCATCGAGTAGCCCCCTCTCCCCTTGGAATATGTGCAACATAGATTGGAAATGATGTGGACTCACGTCTTGTTTTTGCAAACTGCTTGTCTAGTGGAGAGTAACAGTAGGTAATTCATTTGAATTCAGTCTCACTGGGCAAATCATATCACTTGCCACAAACCTTCTTGTTAGACGCAACAAATAGGATTATGTCCGCAATAAACATGACATGTTGTTATATATGAAAAATCGTGTTGGTCTTTTGCTGATCAATTATCCCATCTGTGACTTGTTTAATCCAGTTAATTACTTAATTGTTCCATGTTAATTAGTTAAGGTTAAAAGTTGAAATGTTATTGTTTAAAGTTAAATGTTAAAAAACTGTTTAATATTGTTGATAAAGTTTAAGTTAAAAAGGGCTGCTTCGTCAAGGCCAGTCGATCCCGGACACTCCCAGAAGCAGCCCTCACTCCCAAAGGCTATCTCGTCGCCAGCAGTCGAACCCGGACACCCCTAGAGATAGCCTTATTCCCTAAAAGTTCATGTTGTTTATTGTTAATGATGTTCCATGTATTAATTTAACTTATTTATGTGATTTATATGTTCTGTACTTAAATCCTTAGTTTCTCTGAGTTGGGGGTTTGAGACAGCTCCACTGGGTTTCCTAACTGCCACCTGCTAAAAATAGCCCTTAACTGTCACCCCTGTAACTTGCCTCCATGGCAACGCAGAATTTTAATGAGGAGCCTTCCCGCCTTTTTCAGAGGCAAGTGACATCAGCCTATCTCTCCCTAGATACACGAGCTAATTGGTGGGAAGGCCTTACCTCATTCCTGCTGCAAACCAACCGGCTGAAGCCATGGGGGCCGGACAGGGGCGGGCAGTTAAGGGAACCCCACACTATAAAAAGGGGCCACACGCCCCAGACCTCGCTTTTTGACCCTGGCTTTTTGCCCTTGCTGCTTCCTGCCCTTGCTCCTCTGCCTGGCAGTGGTGGCTAGTGGTCGAAGCCCAGTGCCGAGCCTGGCCTCAAACCTCCTCTGGAGACCTTTAGCATTTCTTTTTCCCGCGATTCTTTTAATACCTAGGATCGCTAGCTCGGCGCTGTCCAGCTCCCGTCCAGGGCAGCCGTGCGGTGGCCCGGGGATCCTATTTCCGCGGACCCGGCTTTTTCTATTTTATTTTCCTTATTTTATTTTAATCACCTTTAATTTTGCTCCTTATTTTAATTTTTGGATTTCCGGACGCTTTGTCGTGGACTTTAATAAACATCTTTTGGTTCACCGCAAAGCGAGTTGTCTGGTTTTATACGACACATGTGGACTTGGACTCGTCAAGCTAAATTATGACAATGAAAGCCAGAGCCATTTTGAAGTGTAAAATTTGAAAGAATCCATTAGGAAACACACAGTATCATCTAAAAGGGCAAGCTGACAAAAACATACTTCATCTGTTGAAAGAACAATTTCATATGCTGCAAAATACCAGTTGTACTGTCATCAAGGCATAGGTGCATGCCCCATGAGCAGGTGAAAATATGTCTGTGAGGAGAATGATGTTCACCCTGTGAGGAGACTGATGTTCACCCTGCAATCCTCATACATTCTTCTGGTGTAGACTCTCTCATTGCAACTCTCTCACACACAGTAAAAACAGTCTAATACATGTCTGGGTAAATTTAAGGTAGTTTCCTCTAAAACTGAGAAATATTCACTATTTTTTCAAATTGTGTTTCAAAGCAGTTTTAGAAACACAGTCACAAAAGCCACGTGGATAATGCTACAGTAGTGGTTGACAAATCACAAACAAAAGCCTAATGGCAATATGGAATACAATGTACTTGCATGAAAGCGGTCCTCTACTAGAAGGGGCATTGTTATAAAATTTCCTTCCTTCCTTCCTTCCTTCCTTCCTTCCTTGCTTCCTTCCTTCCTTCCTTCCTTCCAAATTCCTTCCTTCCGAATTCCTTCCTTCTGAATTCCGAATTCCTTCCTTCCTTCCTCTTTCTTTCTTTCTTTTTCTCTTTCCTTTTTCTTCTCATTCTTCTCTTTCTCCTCCTTTTCCTTTTCCTTTTCCTTTTTCTTTCCCCCTTTTCCTTTTCCCCTCTTCCTTTTCCTTTCTTTTCCTTTCTTTCTTTCTTCCCCCCTTAAAGAAGCCTCAACTTTGAGACTTCATGTGAAAATAAATCAATAGTTTAAATATTGATAAAGATTAGTATTGATTACTTTTGCCAGAAAGATAATTATGGTAATTGCAGTGTGGTACACAGAATATCAATATACCCTATGTGAGAATTTTTTTTTTTAATAATTCACCTTACCTTAGCATTCAGAATGTTCTTGTATTGTACAGAAGATCCAGCTCTATTTGAAAGAGAATTCTGTTCTTGTATTTCCCAGGTTTCATCCCAATGTCTTCCTGGTATAAAAGGTGACAGTGCCACTGTCTGTGCTAATAGCTTAAAGTTTCTGTCTGCCTTAAAAATATCCAAAAATTTAGGCAATTATTTTATTTCTGACACATTCAGAGATAATTTAAATCTTGATGAATTGGAAAACAGCAGGTGGCAGCTTCCAGTGCCATCACTCAGTGAGAAAAACTACTATGTGTTGTTTGATCCAGTGCCTATGTAATTAGGTGGACATCTATGTCCCTCTTCTGTGTTCATGTCTAAAACTAGAAGACACAAATGTGGCCAAACAGTCTAGATGGAAGATCCTGGCCTGATTTAACTGCCACTCCCACAGTTCTTTAAATCAAAGTAAAGTCCCCTGTGTGCAAAAGCCAGTGTATCGGGGTGTGGCTCTGTATCACATCAGCCAAAGATTGTTACATTTTAATCTAAAACAAGTATTAAAATTCCCTAAAACTACAACAAAGAATTTCTTACACTTCCTTAACTTCCAAATATAGGTATGAATTTTTTAGGTTTCTTGATTAAATACAAGCTGAAGCATTCAACTATATATGTTCTTCAGGTTTATTTACTCTAGGGAAATGCAGCCACTGAAATTTAATGGCAGTGAACCAAAACATGATGAACTGAGGCAATTTCAGTTGTGTTGACCATTGCTCCAGGTCATTGTAACTTAATGAGTAGTAATCCTATTTAAAATATGTTACAGGCAGCAAGGTGCCTGCTGGGAGAAAGCTGCTACGCATGAACAGATCAATATGCACTGCGTGCATTCAACCATTCAATAATCGATTCACCCTTGTTATGAGAAAATAAATGCTAAAGTCCTAAAAGTTAATGTCTATAGAAAGCATTTACAAGGCTATCAAATTATTAAAAGTTTTTATGAGTTCTTATTTCTTGCTTTTTGTTTTTAAATTTTTGTGCAGCACAAGGTATATCACAGCAACACCAAGTTAGCGCTAGCTACTTGACTCCCAGTTTCATCCTAGTCTTGAAGAAAGAAGTTTTGATTCAAAGACTGCTATTACTTTGAGTGAGGAAACCTGGGGATGAAGTAAACTTTTTCCTGTTTAAAATATTTTAATGCAAACTGCTACAACTACCTTGCCAGAGTTTTTTGTTTGGTTTGGGTTTTTTAATCAACATCTCTTTTCAAGAAAGTTCTCTTTGGATCTGATTCTTAAAAACAAAAGAAATTGGTATTATATTTTTAAATTTATCATCAGAGACTCAAAAAGTATCATTTTAATTTTTGGTCTTTTTTTTTCAATTATTATAAAATTGTATGTTAGAAGAGTACCTGTTCAGTGCATTTGGATTCCTTGGCTCAACTTCACTGATACTGAGGCTGGATCTAAGGGCAAATTTGCTATCTACATTCAGTGATTCCTTGTTGCAGGGTTCTCCTGAATCTGTCTTTCTGCCAACCTTCCCAGTAATAAAAGTAAAAATTGCAAGGACATGCAACATGGAAATGGTCCCAAAACTTTTGTGCTCTGTATGTCTTACATAGGTTTCTGACAGTGCTTTGCAATGACTTTCATTAACACAAAAAATATGGACTGTGTCCCTTTTTTTAACAATGCGGGCATTGCTGCTACAAGAACAGAAAAATATTGTAGTCAGTATAGACACAAACTTTAATGTTCACACCACACACTTCAATTTCAAAGGTGTTCACACTTTGAACACCTAATTTCAGGTCTTGTGCTACCATGGGTTTCAGGTCACTGACAAAGACCAACATTTCACCTACAGCATTAATCTATCCAAAATGCCCAGATCCAGCCTTTCACATGTTATTTTTTTAAGTTTTAATAACCAAAATATTTTGTGATACTTATGCTAGCGAACACTTCCAAAAAGTCATGATTGAACTACCTCTTCACATGACATCATGGAAGTATTTGTAACAGTATTTGTAACAGATTTAATCTTTCATAGCCAAAATCACAAATATTAAACTGTCAATTTCACATGTCCCAGCTTATCCTTCCCACAACCAGTGGCTAACAGTGTTTTTATAGCTATATTGTAGTAGAATAATTCCCTTCCTAAATGGTTAATATTACACTTCTAGTCTGAAGTGCTTTCTGAAGGCCCTCTCTGATAGCTTTACTCTCAGTCTGCTTCTCCGTGTATATTTTCTCTCTCTCTCTTTCAGATGAAAGTGTTGTTGAAGTCTGTCAGGAAAACAACATAAACCTGCAAGTAGCAGAGGTATTTCTGCAGAATGATTTCTAGTCTCTCGTTTTGAATGTGGAAGAAGCCTTTCACATGCTTATAATTCTGTTCCCAGACAAATGTGTGCCAGACATTCCCCAAACCTGACAGCCCATTTACTGGGACAAAAAAAGACTTATTTCAGTGACCTGTTACCAATCACTGGAAGACAGAACAGTGTTAAGACTTACTCTGTTTTCTCTCCAGAGGATGAACCAAGTTTTCACTGTCTTTTCGATTGAAAGCAAACGTGGGATAAAGTCTATCACAAGAAAGATTTGGGCTTATATGGTGACAGGATATCCTTTTAGAGTTTCCTGCTGCCCTGTGACAAAACACCGATAGTATCCAAGAACGTACTAATCACCATATAGCCCTTATTGTTTTAGCCTTCTCTTCTGCTTAAAGTTCCCTAACATTCTACTCTAACATTATAAAAGTTGCATTCTGAATCCCAGCAGACAGGGATAACAGCTGTTCTTTTCTACCCTGTAATTCTACTGAAGTTAATTAAGTTCTTTCTCATAACTAAAACCTGTAGAGAGCTAAAATTAACAGCTACTTTAATTCTTCTGTGTATCATGTTTCATTGTAATTTGCCTTCTGGACAGACACTAGTCAGTGACTTCACTCCAGCCTAGAAGACCCTCTTTTTTTTTTTTTTTTTTTTTTTTTTTGTGTGTGCTGATGTCAGTGTTACTTCTGTGCATGCAAATGTCAATACTCTCTTTTAAGCCCTGAGGAGAGACTCCACTGATTCTCACCAGACAGAATATCCAAATGCATTAATCAAGAGGATCAACTGCTACAAATTTTTGGTCCTTAACCATTCATAAGGCTCCACAAATCTGGGGAAACCTGGAGGCTTACTTATTTGGTTGATTGAAGCTTGAATCCTCAGTCTCCCCATAATGTGGTTAAAGGAGGCGTTAGTTTCAGATATACATTCAAAACATAGGAATTCACCCTAATGCACAAAACATTTGCAAGATTTAAGTCTAATTTCGAAGACTCGCATAACATTTAAATGATAACTAGACCCCATGATGTCCCTGAACAGGAAGATAATTTCTAGTAAATGTTTGCTACATCCAAATGGTTACTCAATATGACAACAAGAGTGATCTTTTTTTAAAATTTGCTTCCACACGTGCAAATTAGGCAAACTCATGAAGCCATAGCAAAAAGAGATTATGCCAATGTTAACTGAAAAAAAAAGTCATTAGTGCATCTATTTAACTGTATTTAATGCATTATATTTAAGAAGACACAGGATGAACTCCACCAGAAAATACAAGTTTCATTATTGTAAAATTAGAAAAGTCATAAATCTAAAAATCTTTCCCAGAATCATGTGGAATATTATGTTTTTATCCAGAAGCACATCTAGGAAGAATTTAAAAGTAATCTCTACAAATCTGAGAAATGCTGAGTGAAAAAAACCCACTATTATCATAAAAAATACTTTCCCATCTGTCCATGAATAAGGACCCTGTGTTTCATAGTGAGCCAGCAAATGCAGAAACACAGAACAGTAATCAGGAATTTTTAAAGAGTCAATTAAGAAACAACATGCACAAAGAAAGGGAAGATAATAAAAAAATAGAAATTTTCTTCTCATAGACAAATTTCATGCATCTTCTAGTCTCATGGGCTAAAAAAAGCATCTGGTTTTTCAACAGAACAGGAGATGCAATAATAACAGCAAACTGGTGAATGTATGATCCTTTTTATTCTTATCTCTCTATAGCTTTTATTATGGATTTGGGTTGCAAATGACTATTTATGCTTAGGAACATTTTTTGTCAATTTCAGAAAGTAGAAATCTGAGGCACTACTCTTGGCAGACAAACTAGATGGTGTCATGTAGATATTTAACAGAACAGAAAATTAATTTAAAATAATAAATAATTAAATCCTCTACGTGGGTGATGCTGATGAGTAAGAACCTGATGGAACAATGATATTTTCGAAGTAAAAGGCTTAGGCAGACATGGGACAATTTGGCACGATATTACACTACTGTTGTTTACTAAGCTGTTGTTTGCAAAATAGCACTAAGGATTTTTGACTAAAGGAGTTTTCTCACACACCAGAAAACAGCACCATTTGATAAAACAAACCACCACCCCTTGTAAGTGATTGTGCTTCATCTAGAGAAGATCCACACATGAAAAAACCATTCAGCCTGTACAGCTTTAAGAAAGAAGTACAGAAAGGTGAAGATGTTTGAGAAGGTCTGTGGGCATTGTTGTCTTCCTTCATTAAAAAAAACCAAACATGTAAATATCCTTATAATACAATTTACAAATTATCCATAACAAATATCAATATTTCTTCTGTGATTGTTCTTGCGAGACACTTGGGTCACATTTGAGGATGGAAAAAGCAGAAAAACTTCATGAGAAGTTCATCAAAAAGTTCATCCAGAAAGACAACTTCTGCAGATTAGGACTTCTGGAGCTCTGAATGAGATTGTCGGTAATGCCAGTGCATTTTGAATTCAATTATCACTGAATTTTTAGTGCAAATTAGAAATTTACACTTCAAAGTCAAAGAAACTGAAGACTTCAGATAAAGACATTCTTAAGGCTTACTAGATTGCAATTCTGATCATTGGTGTTTCTCTATAGACTGATACAGTTTTCAGTATGACTGTAACTTCCGTTGATTCATCCATAATCTTTCTCAAGTTTTCTTCTCCAGTAGTTTGTTTATAATTCATGGAAAGTATCTGGGCTTTAATAAAGATTTGTAGAGAAAATAACAGTTCCCATTTTTTTTTTACTCTTTTACTTCTACTTTTTTGCTTGAACAAAATGAAAATATCAGAGAAGGTGTCCCGTCTTCATTTCAGCACTGAATCCATCTCAGTAGCAGCAGCATTTTTGTACTATAAAACCAATTAGCAATCAAGGTAGTTATTTTCCAGAGAATACAATGCTAGTGAGCAAAATTTGTGTGTCCTCAGGTGGTTTTCTCTATCACATCTGGTACAAGCCGCCAGTAAAAATAAAAAACTGGTCTGTTCCCATACACAAATTTCTGTGTGTTTAAATTCCAGTTTGCTTTTTGAGATGACCACTACAATTAGCTAATTAAGAGCTAAATTAGGAATGCTGTAGGCGGTGCAAAACTAGAAGAGAGACACAAGAGGTGTTGCCTGAAGGCTTTCAGTCTGCAGGAGGCTGCAGCAATAAAAATGCCCTCAGGCACACTTGCAGGAAGGCAGGACTGCCTTGTGGTGCTCACTGCATTTTATTCCAAGCAGTATGCATTTGATGAGGCCTCCAAGGGCTGTTTGATAGACCGTAGACAGTTGAATGTGGTGTTTCTCAGATTCAGAGAGCATAATGGGCAGAAGAAATCCAAAACCTTCTTTTTAGATTCTGTGTAAAGAAAGCAAGTAGAGAATAATACAAGTCTAGAAAGTTGTAGGAAAGTGGGAGAACTGATAGTAAGTAGTTCCACCATTTCTAGTCATTTACTGTCTCTGTGGATATTCAGTAATTAGCCTCATTTCACCTAGCCTAAAATCATAGCTTGAGATCAAATGCAATTATGGCTTCTGTGATTTTTTTATGCCATAGGCTCTTGCTACTTCACCAGAATTTACGAATATTTAATTTTCCTAGAATTTTGTTACCTGTTACTATGGATGAAAGGGATGTCTGATTTATCTGACTAGGATAAGGGATTCTTAAAACAGGATTCTTATCCTATCTCCTCAGCCTGCAGTAGCATTGGACTTTATTTAAACCACAGTAATTTGTAATTGACAAACCTAAACACAGTGTTTAGCTTTGAAAATCTTTAATCTGACATTTCTTCCATTGTGGCTGCTGATCTATGCAAATGAATTTTATTCTGAGGTTGATAATTTGATTCTACTTCTATAGTGTGATAGAAGAGATAAAGAAGGCCTTGAAATTGCCAGAATAATGCCAGAGCTGAACACATTATTTCACACAAAATGTCCTAGTTAGCTTCTTGTGTATAGAATTGATGAGTATATCTGAAGATACTGACATTCAAAAATATTTGTATTTAATACAAATTTGTCTGGAATAGGTGTATCAACATCCTGTTGTAAGCATTTCATAAATTAAATTTGCACTGTTTTTACTGGACACAAGGTGTGGTTTTCTGAGCATTCCAGTTATATCAACATTGCTCTGAAATTTAAGTTTCTGGAATGAATAATAGTATTTAAGATTTTGATTACTATGTGTTCTGACTATCCCTTTCATATTGGAAGATGCAGAACAATTAATGACATCTTAATTTTCTTTATATATTCCTATTATTCACAGGTGCTAGCTGTATTTTCTATGCATAAATAGCTACATTTGTAGGTAGTTTTTGAGCTGTTCACTCTTTGTACTATTCATGCTGTTTAAGTATCTGTTCATTGGACCCCACAATTTTTTTAGCAATAGAACTATCAACAATTAGCATGTCACAGAAATGTGTTTTCTAAAATGTCTGATAGTATTTGGCATTTGTAAATATTGTGGAGTCTTAACCAAAACATATGTGAGGACTGGTTGGGCACAGGTTAGTGCACGGTGAACAACTCTATTATGCATCACTTTTTTCTCGTGAAGTTTATTCCTCTCTCTTTTCCTTTTAAAGGAAAATAATAAATTTTTATTATTTAATAAAAACTATATAAATTATAAATATATATTTTTGCTGTTATTATTATAATATTTTACTTTATTTCAATTATTAAGCTGTTCTTATTTCAACCCCCAGGCTTTAGCTTTTTCTGATTCTCCTCCTCATCTGACCAGGGCTGGAGGAGAGAGGAGTAAGAGCAGCTGCACTGAACTTAGTTGCTGTCTGGGATTAAACCATGCACTCCGTTAGAAAAGGCTACACATTTAAAATGCATAAATTGTGGGTTATGACAGTATACCATATAATTAATTTGTGGTGCACGATACCTCCAGATATTACTGAAAATCATAAGATACAAAAATGATTTAGCATTCATGAATAAAAATAGCATATACAGTTAGACTAAGTCAGCTAGAATAAAATTAAAAGGGCAATCAATCTACATGCTTCAGTGTATAAAATAATTACTGGGTTTCTCTGGAGGAAATTTAATCCCCAATACAGATGCATCGAACAATAGGGGGTATAATGGATATATTACATTCTTCAGAAAGACCTTTATTGAACTCATAGAGGCAAGACACTAAGACAGGAAAGCTATTGCTTCTTTTCCATACAAAAAATGCTTAAGAATCTTGAGAAATTGAAAAAAAGAATTATGCAATTTCACTAAGTCTGGAATGTTCAAAAATTCTAGCCTGATATTTTTCCAGGATAAATCAATCTTTACAGAAACAATATTCACTCAAATCTCCTCAATAATTTATTACCACTTATCTTGGGGTGATTTTATGATAATACTGTATTCCCCTACCATCTGCTTTATGCCCAGAAATGGGTCCCATAGCTTTAAGCTGGGTCCAGGAGAGGGGGGAGAGAAGCCGGGCGAATTCTTCAGCGCAGTTTGTATTCGCGGACTCACACACTCCCCCGCGCTCTCACCGCTGCAGCGCCGGGGAGCACCTTCCTGCTTTTAGCCAGCCGGTTAGCTGAGGCAAGACATTTTCCCAGGACTGCATACCTAAATCCTCCAGAACTCCTTCTTCCTCTTCTTCTGGAACTGTTCGGCCTAGCTGTGATCCGAGAACCGGATCATCAGGCCCCGTGGACCGGCACAGAGGCTGCGGGGACGCCGCATCCCAGCCTCGGACCTCGGGAGAGGCCGAGCCAGGTGCAGAAAAGAACTCTGAATACACCAGCTTTCTCTGCATAGAGGAGGTTTAATATTTTAACAGCTATTCATTTTTCCTGTGCCCTGCTGCTGCTCTGTTTGTTAAATAAATAGTTTTTTTCACTTTCATCCAAGAAATTCCTTTTGCATCATTGGGGGAGGGAGTGCTGAAAATCTGTCTTTGGGGGAGACGTTCATTCCAGATCATTTTCCTCCCAAACTTGTCTCAAACCAAGACACCACTTTAATTTTTTGATGCATTTCATTTAAATTTGTCCACCGACTAATGCTGTATCTTTTATGTAAAACTCTGAAGCAAAGCCACAATGGAGATCAAACAAGTCAGAACCAAAGCTTTCCCCATCCCAGCTGTGAAGCAGCTAGATCACCACTCTAGTACATTTGCAGAAAAAAAGTGTGTAACATAGTCACTGCTCTTTGAAGTACTTAACTCAACCTTGTAAACCACAAAGGTGTGTGGTTATTTTTTAACTATGAGATATCTCTTTCTGTCACAGCCGCTTCACTTGCCTATAAATACAAGTATACAGATGATGAGGGAGGAAGGAAGAGGAAGAATAGATCTAAAGCGGAGAATCAAAATTTTGATAGTGTTCATCTACCAGAAACAAAAGACACATGACAAAGAAATTTTCACAACTTCTTAATGAGATCCCGAGGCAGTTTTCTTGAGCTGCAGACTGAAAATGTCGAATAGATTAATTCAAGCTCATACAGCTCACCAAGAACTTTCTGGGCTGTTTTCTTCTATTATAAAGGAAGTGCTTAACAAAATGTGGGGCAGCAGTACAGCAATGCTGGACATCCATAGTAGCATAAATATTGTTACAGAGCAGCTCTGATTAGCAGCAACACAATAAATACCACAAGAGCATACAGTAATTCACCACTTACTTAAAAATTTATTTCTTTAGGAGTATTTCAGCATGTTCAACAAAATTAAGCCTTTTTTTCTTGGAATATTAGTTATCAAATATTAATGAAGGAGAGGTTTAATGCATCAAACCATTTTGATTATAATCTTGCATACACAGTTTCTCACAGAAAATTAGTACAATATGTGGTTTTTATAAAGGTTAACCTAGCTGAGAAAATTGTTCCCATAAACTCCTTGGCAATCTTATAATTTATAATGGCAGCCCTTCTACTGTTCAGTTCTGCCAGGTCAAAGCCTGGCCTATGCTACAGAATGTGCTACTCCATCTTGGCCAGATGATCAACAACATCAACCCACTCTGAAAATGTAAGGAAATAAAGACCCCACTCTGAAAATGTAAGGAAATAAAGACCCCACTCTGAAAATGTAAGGAAATAAAGATAGCATGATTTCCTCTTTCTCCATCTCTTTCCCCAAAGGTCACAGAGATCAGACATGTCAGTTAACTGAGAGATCAGGTTATTACAAGCCTATAATGCAAGGTTGTGTAATGCCTCAGTTGTGAGCAGGATGACATAGTCAAACACATGATCGTGGTGTCAAGAAAAAAGTATAAATTTAGACTTCTGAACATGAAAAAAAGGATCAATCTGATGTCCTAAGGCTTACTTTGGGGTGAAAGAAGTACCTCCATAAATTTCACATACCATGATTCATAACTATCACCATCTACAGAAGAGACTTCTGGGTTTTAGGAGGTGATTTGATACACAATGATTTAGTTTAATAGTGACATCTATTAAGTGCAGTTTTGTGATTCCTCTGTATTCTGGTTTGTTAAGCTTTTAACATCCTTGTTTTCTCCCAGCATGTTCTGTTTGACTTTACAGCTGTTTGATCTGCTTTGTATCTCTTTTTGGTTTGGTTGTTTTGTTTTTTTTCCCCTGTGGTTCCTTCCAGTTCTTTTCTGATTTGTAGTTCTGAATGCCTTCCCATTACCCCCATATTCTCTAGATTTTCAGGTTATTTCAAGGAAGGATGCTTTCAAATATATCCTGTTCTACTCTAAGCACACCAAGAGGCAAATGTTCAGTAAAAGGCCCAGTCATTTAGATGCACAACACTTATTAACATTAATAGGACTCATGCAGCTAAATTCATTCACACCACGCTGAAAATAAAACCACAACTCTTCTCATCAATGAAAATTTCATAAGGATGTTTTGCCCAGGAACTCAGTGGCCACACATAACTACTAAGAAAGCAACAGGGCTCAAGGTCCCTTATTGCTGACTACACAACATAAACAAGTCCATGACACTCTAAATGCTCTGTTCTACCAAGTGCAGAATTAGAGCTTAGGAAAGATTATATATATCCTTTATTAAGATGCTTCGAAATACTACATGACTTCATACAAATACAAATACCACAGAGAAACACCGTAATACAAAATTTTACATACTTCAGGCCAATTTTCCTTACTTAAATCCTGAACTAACAAAGTGATCTCATTGGTCAAACAATATCGGAATAATGCCCTTCATGCTGAGTGAACCCAGTATGAACACACATATCAGAATCAGTTTTGCCTGCCCTTAACCATATCGTATTGGAATGTTCAAAATTTTGTTACTGAGCATTGAAAGAAAGGTGCCTTCCACCCACAACTTTTCCCTGTGTATACTACACATCAGTTAACTTACATGACATTAAATAGCAGTTTTGAATTTAACTCCAGTTAATTAAGAAATTGCATTTTAGCCACCACTCTTTTTTTTTTTAATTTTTAAGAAAATATGTGTGGCCTAAAAGGCCACTTCTAATGAGTTTTAAAATATTTTAAGAGATTTATGTTTCTTCAATGCCTTTATTTTGAAATCTATTTCAGTTAAACCAGTCAGGGTTTATAAGCATCTGTTATTCAGTCCTATTGCTTCCCTCCTTCTGATTTCCATGCTAAAGCCCAAAAAGAATCCAGTTTCAGAAAGAAAATTTATTTCCACACTAAATTTGATATAATTGCTGCATGGTATAGTGAGTTGCCTAGAATACAATCTTTAGAGATACTGATCTTTATAAAAATCCAAAAATAAAAAAGGAAACCCAGATAAGCACATTTAACAGAAGCATATCCATATCTAATTCATTACACACTACACGTTTTCTGCAATAACGATTACTCCCACAGCTTCAGCTGAAAAAAACAGGAATCCTTCTTTCCTGCTCAGAGCTTCCTGCATCAGACTTGTCTGTGCAGTGCAGAGGTAAACGAGAAACCAGACCCAATGCTTCCTGTTAGAAATAGCAGCACTTCAGAAGTACATAAAATATTAAAGCATAGGCATTATACATCCAGTTTTGTTCTGCCAGCTGTCCCCCATTCCTTATATGCTGAAAACTAAAGGACTAAGGAGCCACAGAAGTTGTGTCTGAAATTCTTAAGAATTTGCAACACTTCACTTCCCTGCCCATCCACATACCTATGTGTCTTAGAGTTATTTTGAAAAATCAATGAATAAACTGTTCCAACATAGTTGAGATGAATATACAATAGTCCTGTTAGTTGGTATTAGTAAGGATTCATATGTCCACTATTATTTGATTGGTTTGGTTTGGTTTTTTAAATTTCTAATATGATTTATGGACCCTTATAAGAGCCTTGATGAGAGCCTTTTTCACAAAGTATTTTCCACATTCAAACTTTGAGGTTTAAATAAATTATTAACCTCTTAGGTTAATAATTAATATACTAGTTCTCTCATCAAGTTCTAAAAACATGTGAGGCCCAGACTCATGTCTAGTATCATTTTTTGGAATGGACACAGCACAGTCCAGCTGCCTACATCTCTATAGTGAAAACCAGTAGTCCCAAATTTAACTTCTAACTAAATTATGCTTTGCAAGGTGATCAGACTTTCTGTATGATGCAACACTTTTACAATAAGTGCAAATCTCTCCGTCTATGTGAAAAGTGGGCAGTCAGCACTTAATCTGAATTTTTGCTCATTTAAACTTGTTTTCAACTCTCTGCTTATATATTCCCAGTGCTGTGGCAGAAACACAGACAACAGCAGTCTATCACCCTATCTTCCATTCTCTCACTACCCAGGTTGAACTCAGGACAACTGAGTGTCCTGGTAAAGTAAAAAATAATGAATGTTTAAGTGCTTTACATAAGCCTCTGCAGGTATCCACTTGGAAATATTGTGGAAAATTTGAAAAGCACAAGTCTAGCTGGCACTAGCACATATAATTTCAAGTTCCAGAATCTGTCGGCAGAAAGGTGGCTAGGCAGAAGGCACCAGAAAGTGATTTGGAACTTCCGTCATTCAGATGCATATAAAAGCCTGGACCAAATCTGTGCCTCAAGTAATGCCGTGATGATTTTTTGCCTTTTGTTTTATACCCCTTCTATACCTTTTTATAGCTTTTGTATTCTTAGTGGGTTTTAGCCTACATTCCTAGACTTATTTGTCAAGCTAGGAGACTAAACATTTTAGAAGCTTTGTAGTTAGGGATCAGAATGCCCCAGACACCAAGGTCCTCTCCAGAACACATTTTGTAAACTAAGATAGAACCATCCAGGGGAAGTTCCTTGGGGAGGGGAGCTCACTCGAGCCTCTCACTGGGGAATCTTTGAGAGATATGCTAATTAGTAAGACCTATAGTGTTATACTCGATCTATTGTGGGTGTGCATTGCGGTGTGCATTGGGGTGCATTCAACCGGGACGTAGTGCACCTAAAGATCCATAAAATAAATACAAAGGTAAAATCCCTTTTTCCCTTCTAACGGTGTTTGATTCTTGATTTTAAGACCAGGAAAAGGCATCACAAGGAGATATGAGAAAAAAAATGAGATCACAAATTGAGAAAGGAAGAGCTTTATGGTACACTACAAGTAATGAAAAAGTACAGAACAGAAACAATTTCTTTCATAAATGGAAAAAGAATCTGCAGAATATAGCTTATATAATTTACCTTCCCAGATTTCCCAACTGACACACTATCCTTTTAATTATTTCTACTTCCCATCCCCTTCCAACTCCCCCCACCAATATCCAGCTCTACAGAACATTTGATGAACAAATTCATCAATGTCCATAAGGGTCCAAACAAAACTCCTAATTACTAATAAGTAATACCAGGAGTTTGCTATTCCATTATCTGGGCACAAGTTGTAATCATATTAACAGGTCTTAATAAGCTTAATTTTGCATTGTAATTTCAAGGATGACACTTTGCAAATAACTGTAATGAGGTTTGTGCCACAAGCTCAGTATCTGACCTTTTTTGACAACGTGTGCCTTCATGCCTTTAGAGTTCCAAAAGGAATATAGTCATTACCATTAAAACTGACAAATAGTTCAGATGCTGTTCCTGCTACCTCTGAAATGATTCTAGAACCCTTTTTTTATAAAGACTGTCCTTGCTTTCTGCATGAAGAAGCTCAGACAATATCAGGTATCATGCAATACCAAGGTAAAGAATACAGAGAGGGTGTTTCCATCTTAGCAATTAGCTGCTGGTCTCCAGTCTTGCAACAAAGAAGCTTGATAAGGTAGTAATACCCATGAGAATGAGGTTTTATCAATAGCTGTTTTAATTGAATGTTGCATCTTCTGTTGCTACACATTTTCTCTGTCAAGTGACATGGACCTCATATCACTCATTGTGGGAATTTAGCTCAGTATATAAGAAACATACTTCAAGGATGAAACTGTAGATAAGTTACCATCCATGATTGTTTCTCCTAATATTTTAAAATTTTTTATGTGACCTCTTCTATGCCTGCCATTCCATCCTACTTCCTGAATGTCCCTGGTAGCAGCAAAGTAACTTAATGACAGAATGTCTAAAATTTCAGAACTGAATATGGTACACATAATTTATTGATATTTAGCTGCTTCCTCCCTTACTACCCACTCCAAACTACTGAGGATTATTAGAAGAAAGATTTCAGGGGAAAGTGGGTGTTAAGGGGGAGTGTGCCATAGACTGGCTCCAAGTTATTACCCCATGAGCAGTCACAAACATTTTCACATCTGAATCATTATTTCTTCTTTATTTTTATTTGCTTAGTCCTTCATCATAGGGGAATGGAAATAATAGAATAAATGTGATTTGATAAATTCTGTCAAAATGCTTAATGCAGGGATCATGGATCTCAAGTTTCACGACTCAGGGAAACCATAAAAACAACTATGATGAAAGAAAGGTAGGATGTAGAAAATTAAAACTGAAACAGCAAGGGTCTGGACATAAAAAAAGGTGATTGCTGTCAAAAAGGGAGGGTACAATTACCAGGAAGATTTGAATACTATATAAATGGTAATTGTAGGAATTATAAATAGTTTTTGAAAATGGACAAAAACCAGTTAAAAGTTGCTGAAAAAGCTAGAGAACACCTAATTCAGAGTTCTGTTGAACCTCAGCAAAATTTTGCAAGTACATCACTTTCATCATATTCAAGTCAGCCAGCAAAGGCAACCGTGAGAGTACTAGAGAGTGGAATTCTGGTCTGTCAGGAGACAAAGCCAGAGGACCACGTAGGGTTTTTCCCATCTACATTTCTCCATGACTATAGAGTACAACATTTGAGACATTTAGAGAGCCAAGTAAAATTTAATTGAAGTTAAATCAGCCTTCATCCTAAGTTTCAGAAACACGCAAATGAAATATATTTGCCAAAGTGATGTAATACAAACTCTACTGTTTAACTTGGTTATTTAAGGGATTAATCTTTAATGCTAAACAGCTCTGATTACTCATTATTATTCTTTTATGAGTCTATCATATTAATTAGTGTTCATTGGTCTGTTCACAGGCTTATAGTAAATAGATTTATGAGATTTAAAATTTTGAAACTTGAAGCAGATTTTTTTGCTTCTCACCAAAAGTCAATATTTCATGCAAGTAAAACTAGGCATTTTAAATAGTATTTTCTTTTGTTCTCTGAAGTAGAGTGAGGATTGCTTATTAAGACTTTTATAGAACACACTTTTTGCATGTCATTTTCTCTAATTCATTTTCAAATCCATTCAGTTTTTAAAACAGGAAAGAATGAATAATTAAGCAACATATTTAACATTTACTATTAAACACCTGCCAGCAATTGAGTACTTTAAATAAAAATCACAGGAGAATGTACAGAAAGGCAACCTTACAGCATGGATGGGAGAGAAAATTTTGTCATTGTATTTGTTTATATCTGTTCCTAACATTTAAAAATAGATGAGTAAACTAAAAATAATACAATATTCTCATTCTGATTGAGTTCTGTCACTTTCAGTGTTTAAGAAAAAAGTTTATTATATTGAACACAAAGTAAGCAAGGAGTGTTTCAGTGAAAAATGCAGTGTGTATCACATGAAATTTGGCATTACATAGAACATACTCAAAACTGACATTAATAATGAGGACAGACTAGAAGACGATCTACCACTTTGGTTTCATGTCTTGGGAGGTGGTTAAACAGTGGTAAAAAGGTTGTACAGATTAGACAGTGTACTAAATGAGGAAAGGAGTGCACTTGAGAGAACTGGGTTGGGCAATGAAAGAAAAAGGACGAGAATAATGAAGAGGAAGGAAAGCATAATAAACAATAGGGGTAGATGCAGAGAAACTGGGGTTAAGTAAGATCTGTATCATATGAAACAAAAATAAATTACAACAGACATAGAGACATCTTATGAAAGGAAGAAAAGCCTTACAAATGGAAGCTATAAATTCAACTTGATCTTGAGCCCAAACACACAACTGAAAAAAGAACTGAGGCAATCAATATTCTCTTCTTGCTGGAAAGGGAAAAGACATACCATCTTTGTGTCCATAGGAAAGTCTGCTTTTGGAAGCATGTGAAGCCCTAGAGCTCTGCTTAGCTACCTGCTGAGCTAGCAGCAGTTTGAGTATTCTTTTGCAGTAAAAGGGATTCTTAATAAATAATTGTAGGCAAAATTTTCTTCTGCTTGAGGAAGTCTGGCTTGGAAGCGTAGCTTATTGCTTGGATAAGCAAGTTAGATACCATGATATAATACAATTAAGTGGAGTCTGAAAACTGTAGTGGAAGCTGGAAATGAGCAGTGTTACTTCTTCAGTTTGCAATACCTTTAGCAGCATAACTAAATGAGGGCTTTCATTTATGTAGCATGATATAAAGATTTTCTCAACATTGGTTTAGTCCAGCCACATGGCTCATACAGAAGAAAGCTGTGAAGATGTTATACGAATCAGACCAAAAAAAAAAGAGTGATAAGCTCTTACATAGCTTCACACAGGGGATAAAACAAAAATATTTTTGAAGGGCCTTATTTCTTCTGCCTATTCTGTGTCTTCACAAGTGAACCCAAGAGCCCAAAATTATCATGATCTACAGACCTCAAAAGGGCAAAACTTGTTTTAGAAACAGCTATAGAATTCCTTAAAGTAAGGATATCTATTCCAATATTCAATTACTCATCCTGCATACTGAGCCATATGTTCCCCACTTCTAAGTTCCTAGTCTTGATTGTTGCCAAAATAGCAGGCTTTCAATTTCTCCATGCCTAAACATGTATCTCAGGCCACACAAAGATGTTAAAAAACTTCACAACATTAGAGTGTATGCCATTATGTGGGAAAAAGACAGAGTTTTTCTTACCAGCTTTGCAGACTAATTTTACAAGTTCAGATTTCTCTTTTATATTCCCCTATTTCCTTATTATTTAATCAATCAAGTGAAGGGAAAGAAAACATCTATTTTTGGATCTCCTGAAAAATTAGAAACATCACATTAATTGAAATACATGCTGTCAATTTTACTTATATATATAATAACATAAAAATATATATCAATATATTTACATTGTAATTTTTAAAATTATTATTAATTTATTTATTCCAGTTATGCACAGGCCCAAATGGAAAAGATTAATTATTCTTCAAAAGACATTAACCAGGCCAGTTCTGGTAAAAATAGAAGGTGGGGAAATAGTTCATCTATTACTTTTTGATTGTTTCTCTGATGATTGTTTATTAGATGGGATGGAAATATTGGGCTGCTCTCTGATTTTTTTACAAAAGATGATTTTTCAAAAACTGAATATTTCAAAAAACAGAACTACTGATTCTCTATCTGTGACAGGAATATATCTGCAGAAAGGTAATTTAAAGGAATTTGCAGTTTTGAGCATGTTTCTGGTTTTACAAGGAAGCTGTTGTCACAGTGACTGTTAACACAAATCCTGACTTTGCACTGGATAAGTAAAACTAAAATGAAATAAAATGTAAAAGAAAGAGACAGAGAGAAAAAAATGGGAGAAAAGGTCTGCTCATATTTTTCTTAGATTAACAAACTCAACTTACTAAAATAATGTCATCAATTAAGACGCTCTTCCTTCTCAAAGAATATATAAAGCATGTGTCAGAGGGCTAGTATGCTAGCTACCCTTCTCCTGAAAGAGACAGCTATGAAATCTGCCTTATGTTACAAGACATACAACAAACATTTACTATTAGACCCATGAGTATTTCAAAGTTGTGAAAGCCTTTTTATCCAAACTTCAAACTGAGAAAAAAAATACTCTCTGTTTTTTCCAGCTAATCTGAAAAATATTTGGATTTTCCAAGCAAAAAAAATTAATTTATTGTAATCAAATGGAAAAAAAAAAATCCTCCTTCCATTGGTAACTCTGTTACCATTGCAGACTAGGATCCTGAAGTGGGTGGGTGTGGAGGCAAATAACAAAGAGAATCAACTCAGTACTTCAGGAAAAAGATCAGTGTATTTAAAAAAAACACAAACTTCATCAGCATTGACACTCTTACACCTTTTTTTCAATTAAAATGCCCAAGCAACATAGTCAGAGCTTTTAATTAATGCAGAAAGTTGTTGATAATTCTATGCCAAGAACTGGCCTACACCATGTAACTATTTGTTTGCCAAAGCTCATTTTCCCAGACATCTTCTGGCCAGCAACACAGACTGAATGAAGGATTGCAGAGCTGTACACTGTCTTATGTCCACGCACTGCTGCTTCCTTTTAACTGTGGCTGTATGAAATAAATGCATTCACATAAAAATAGTTTTAAACAGAAAACCTGATGTACCATAACAGTAAGTATGTTTCTTGTAGGTATCTAGGGATGACTAACTACTTCTGAAAATAGAGCCACTAAAGCAGAGTCTTTATGTCCTCAGTAGGGACAGAAATAGTGTTTCTGTTTTATGATACTGCAAAAGTAGTTAAAATATCTGGACATATTTCACATTTGGTAGTAGGAAACAATCAGTCTGCTCCTAAAATGTAATAGCTTCCAGCCATCTGTGTCACACTGTTCTGGGGGAAAAGGAAATGGTGTGAAGAACACCATTAAAACTGGGTTTCTATGGTGAGCATCAAGCAGAAGTGATCAATGAATACATTGATATGTTATAATTTCTCCAGAAATCATCATCCTTTATTACTCAGATCATGTAAGGACTGAATAAGAAAGTACAGTATAGCATGTCAAGAAAATAGTAGAGATGAGTGATTGTGCATGCAGAGAGAAAATTTACTTTCTCACTTCTGTTACACTGCCAGTGTGATACATGATGAGCCTTGTCAACTACTGTGCAGCACACATCTGGAATATCAGGTACACTTCCGTTTCTAATACCGAATTATTCTCTTGGTCCTCTCACCTCTTCTGTTGTCCCATCTTTTGCTACAATCTTTGAATTTGGTCTTGTACCAAGGAGTTAAACTCTTCACATCTTCAAAATCTGTTTTCATGTGAAACTCATCTAAAGAAATAGTACATTTATTTCTTTACCTCTGTTCAGATGTGAAGCTTCGACTGGCTACTAACTTGATATAGGTGTACTACAATGGTGTAATTAGGAATAGCATGCAATTATTTTGTAAAACTGAGACGGTGTAACCAGACACAACCTCGTATATATAACACATATTTAACAGTGTGATCACCAGTGAGGAAGAGGAAGATGACTAAAGTTGCAAACGGGCAGCATCCAAAGAACAAAATGTTTCTTCTGTCTGATGTTACCAGACAGAACACAAGAAACTGCAAATTGGCAGGGCAGCTTCCCAAATGCACAGGACACATAAACAGCAAGAAAAAATTATATAAGGTGGGCAACATCAGGAGCAGAGGAGAACTCCCTGTATGGAAACAGTTTACCAGCATTAGAATCACAGTTTCAAGCAAGGAATAATACAGAAGATTATAAACCCACTTCTGCCATGAAAGATCTGTCAGGGCTGACTAATTTGACATTTGCAACTAAGAAACCCTTGGGACCATAGCTATCAGTACTAACTATACTGCAGCAGATCTGTGGTTTTGTATACCTGTAGCTCTTTTAGAATATGACTGCTAAAGACTAACTGCTTTATATATGCACCAGTTGTGTATGATTTGTAAGAACTGACCACTAGGACAAAGTATATTATTAATGAATTAATCTAATTAAACATTAGTTTTAAAATGTGAAATTGCCCTGATTTGTCACTCATATCATCATCAAAGTGATCTCTTTATAAATACAGGTTATTTTCAAGACCGTGGGACTATTTCACTCAATAGAAACACCCCTTGCTTTCACATTTTAACAGTTAAACAAAAAAGGTATAACCATGGAGATGATTTAAAAACATTTTCCTCCAAATGCCTGGCCAGAAGGATGAATATTGAATATCATTATTCAATATGCTGATGCACAGGTTAGGAGATAATTTTGCAGGTCTTTTTCTAATGTACCTGCACACCTTTGACCCTTATATCTTCTCCTTTTCTCCACACTTTATATAAAGTATCAGTTGCAGTTCAGTTCACTACCAATTGCTCACTTTTATTGGATTTGACTGCTTTTCATTTTGTGGTACTTATTTTATTGTACTTCAATTCTTCCTCCCAGTGGAGTGAGGATGTCAAAAAAAGTACCAATAAATACAAACAACACGAGCACTATATTGATTCCTCTGCTACTCAGAGCATGCCTGGACTGTTTCTTTCCCATTTGCCAGTACAAGTATTTACTGGCAAATTATTTATTATTTATTTATTGAGGAGAAAAATAATGAGCTTATATTGCTCGTCAAAGCTTATGTATGCTTGAAGTGAGAAGACTCCAGCAGTAACAACAACATGGACCTTTAGAAAGTCACCAGCTGACCAGCAGCAGCTGCAAAAGTCTTATCAAGATCTCTCCCTGTGGAGATTTGGCAGTGCAAATGATGATGGACTTGGCAGAGGAAAATACTCAACAAATCATTAAGAGGCCAAACTGCCCGTCTTTTTTGCTGTCTTCACATATTTCATTTACAACTTGCTCAATGTTAATGTAGCAGAGAAATCAGTAATCTAGAGAGAGAGCAAGACAAAATATTACATCTTGGAAATGAAAACTTGCTCTTTACCAGCATATTCAAATATTTACAAATGATATGACCATATATTTGGGCACATGCATTTTTTATCACCCTTCAAGCCTGTTACTGGTAAAGTAATATTATATTTTAAGCTATTATTGAAATAACCATAAAGGAATACTTGGAATTTAAGGGTATCCCCAATCTTCAGAAGCATAGTATTTCAACACCCAGAGAATTGATAAAAAACTGCTACCAACAGAAGTTACACAACTCCCAAGTGCTTTGACCTCAATTAGATAGATTGCACTTCTTACAGAGTAAGACCCTGGGATCACTTTCTGTCTGGGATCACTTGTCCACAATGGCTAGATGGATTTTTCTTGAGAACCCTTAAAAAATCAGCCAAACTACGTCAAACATTCACAGCAAGTTTTTATGAAGCTAAACTGGCTTTGTCAATATATTATTTTAACTCTTAATTACCTATCTGCGTTTGTCTCAGAACTCTCCAAGCATGGGATTCCAAATGACAACCCATGGAGTTCTTTGACCCTCCTTCATTCATAAAAGGTATGCTGGTCTGAAACACATAACTTAATTGTGCCTTTGCTTAGGTTACTGTTCCCAAATGTGCAATAGGAATTTCACAGAGCAAGGAAGAAAGTATCATCTCTGTCTAGTTTCAAATACAAGGCAAGAGTAGAAAGGTGTTAACAGAAGAAAGTTGAAATGTCTGAGCAACAAGATCAGAACAGCTCAACTTACAAAATGCAGAATGGGAACGTTTCCATTTGCTTGCTGTTGCCTTCTATACAAGTTCTGTCAGACCCAGTTGCAATCTGGACAGTCTCCAAAAAAGTACAGTTGTTTTGCCTACATCTTTGCTCAAAGTACTGAAGCACTTTTTCAGCAGTGAATAGAGCTCTTGGCATTTACAGTCTTTGACTTCAAAGCAGTAGTTAAAAGTATGAGTTTTCTAGACAACACTAAGAAATTTTGCAGACACTCTTAACAACTGTGGTTATGAAAAATCTGTATTGGGGCAGTAAAAGGAGGGAGGCTATTTTGTCTCCTTTATGTCATTTGTTTTGTTGATTTTTTTACCACTGAACTGCTTTAGTTTTCTGAAAACATAGAAAACCCCAAAAACTTCTGCTCTTTAAGTAGTCAAAGCAGATTTCAGATGAGAAGAAAAGGAGCTAAGCTACAGCACAAACTGAAAAACTTTGCAGTTAAATCTGTGATACTTCACTAATTCTCAATATTACTATTGTAGCAAATGTCTGTGTTTAACCTCAAAGTTTAGTGGAAATGTAACTGATGAACACAAATCCTCTCTCACTTTTTCCTTCTGCAGGCACTTCATTGTTGAGGTCCCCCAAGCTCTGAAGTTCAAGAAATGCAAAACTGCAGCAAACAGGTCCAAACCTTAATTTTCTTACTTCTCTCTACCAAACATGTTTCATTATCTTTTTCCAAAAAGCTAATCTCAGTTAGAGATCTTGAAAAAAGTTAAAAACAAATCTCGAAAGGTTTTTTTCTTTTAAAGTAATTGCTAACTTTTCTTTCTCAAAATCCGTATTAGAATAACAGAAATTTATTCAGCCATTTATGTAAATTTGTTAAATTAGCATGTATGTGAACAACACAAACCTGTAAATTTACATATCTCTTACATTTCCACCATTCTTCTCTGTACCACCATACACAGTTAAGGCAAAGACAATAACCTGGAAACAAAAAATTGGGATCTGTTATCACCCTTACCTATTTGTATCCTATCAGCCTCTGTCGACACCCTACACCCTTTCTTTTATGGCACAGTGAATGTCCTTTTCCCTAGATCTGCACAACAACCAGAACATCTAGGTCTCTGTGTCAGCACCATGTCAATAATGCAACACTGTAAACTAATATAGTGTGTTTAGAATTTCAAATCTCATCATCTGTGAAGAGTTAATCTTTACTACTATTTCTATATCAAGAGTCTTTTTCTCTTAGCAATTACTGATATGCCATGCACTGGCAATTCAAAAAGCTGGAAAGCACTGAAAAAGCACTTTCTCTAGACAAATTGCCATGGATCCATTCATAGCTGGTACTCCATCTGTTGTTATAGAAAAATGTTTCAATATTATGACTTGTCTCTCATCTAGCTAGCTGGTTTAACTACAACTATCACCAGGGTGTCAAAGAGCTTGACAAAACAGCATCAAAAATTCTAGGTCAAGTCAATCAAATCAGCAATAGCCTGAATACAGCTGATCTTTTGCCTCTTGCAGTGCATCCTTTCCTACACATTTAGATTTCTTCATAGTACCACTCATCTATTAATTTCAATGCTCTTTTAGAAATGCTCTTTCTTTACTGAAAGAAAGCTGTAGCAGACAGATGGGGATGACATTTATTCTGAAAGGTGGTAAGATTAGTGGTCATTTTAATCTCTTGTGGACATATCTCACTCTTGCTGATTACAAAATCTACTAAATGGGGGCATAATCTCCCAGAGAAAATGGTAGAACCTACATTGTTTAGAACTTACGAAAATAGGTTGAACAATGCACAAGAAAATGTGCCGTCAAAAACGACCTACACTGGCAGAATGACAGACTACATGAGTTAAGATTTGCTAGCTCTTTCTAACTTTTGTCCATATCATAAGCCCCACAGAACTTCCCATATAAACAAGGAGTAGGAGTTTACTTTGGAAAAGGAGAGAGCAGAGTGAAAGTGAAACAGAAGTCTGGGGAAATAAATACCAAAGAACACATCTTCCCAATTTCCTTATGCAATTGATTTACCATGTCACTGAATATTTTAGATACTTCTAAATAGTGCATTATCAGCTGGAGAAAGTAGACCTGTATTGTTAAACACTGAGCAGAGCAAGTGCAAAAGAATTCTTCCAATTATTTTCAGTCTACAAAATGGAAAAGGGATTCCTTTGATACCTCATCTTGGCTTAGTTCTGTATGGAATAAATTTACCTCATAAATGTAGCCTAATGCCATTCTCTTTCAATGGCTAAAATATACCAAGTCTATTTCCACTGCAAAATTAGTTCACTCTCCAGGCAAGATACTTGCAAACTGCTATTAATCAAAATTAGCAAAATTTGTACAAAATTATTTTAAGAAAATTCTTTTATTTTTTCTTAGAATACAGTTCTACATGTTCCCTGGTTTTCTTAGTGAGAACTAATTGGATTTTTCCTTTTGTTGCTCAATAAAATGCCCTCAGTTCCAAATACATCAGTTAGTCAGTTTCCTGCTATCTCTTTTTCTTTTCAGTTTACACATACTTCTTGCTAGGAGATTCACGTTTGGCATTATGCATTTCAAAACTATTTATTTGGTATCTTCTCAGGGAGGGTTTCTAAAGTATCTTTCTGGCAATATTAAAAAAGTTAAGCACAGATCAGAGTAAATCATTTTATACTAAAAATTCAACACTTATACTTTTAGCAGGTGTGCACAGAAGTTCAACAACATGTTAGATGCATCATTCTCACACTCTGCTATTATTTTCACTAAATAAAACAGCTCAACATGGCAAAGTAAAAAAATTCGCTATCCAATTTCTTCTTTAAACACACACAAACTTAAATAAAAGGAGTATCCTGCTGTCTCCAGTATCCATTCTTTTATTTTCTTGCTCCAGTTTTGCGTATATGTCTCTGGGCTTTCATCTGTAACTGTTTTTAAGTACTTCTGAGAAAACATATCAAAAGCATTTTTGAAAATTCATTATGACATTGCATCACTTTTATTTATTATTTTATTTACTCTATCAAAGAGCAGAAAAAAAAATAAGGAACAATTGCTCTTACACTAGTTTTATGTACTGTAACTATGTGATTTAACTTATATTTTACTACTAACATTCATGGTCTTGCAAGACTAATTTGTAGATCTGGCTTATTATTTCCAGATTAGTTTGAACAATATTACTTCAGTTCACTTGTTACATTTTTTTGGAAATTTGTAAATTAAAAAAGCAAAAGAAATTAAAATCAGTAGCCCTTAAGTTGTCAGCTGTTCATGCTTAAAATCAGATTAATACCTAGCAAGCTTATGCTAAACATCTACCTGCTTCCATTCAGAAACTTTTCTTCAACATATAAGAAAAAATTCAGACACTTACCTAGGTTCCATCAGCCCAGGTGCAACAGTACCAGTGTCTATGATCAGGGTGCTTGTTCAAAAGAATGCAACAGATGGCACAAGCAGCCTGCAGCCAAATCGTCTGCTAGACCTTGCCTTTCTTTTCGCAGGGAACAAGACACCATATTGCAGGATGGCAAGGAGGCTGAACAGATACAGGACCGATCAAAGGCATCTGATTGCCACTGACGCAAGGCCTATAGAGGACCCTACTCAAACGGACAAAATTTGAAAGGCTAACACTCAGGGGTAAGGAAGCTGTGAGTACTAATTTGCCAAATTGGTTCATCTGTCTCTGTTTCAGCAAGCACAACTTGGAAACACAGCCCTCAAAACTACCTTTTTTTCTAGACTTTAAAAGCTCTTTCTACAGTCCTTGGTAACAATGACCTGTATAACATGTGAAAACTAACCTTGGACATGAAGCTAAAGAAAAAAGATGTACTTCCATAGAGAATTAAGCTTTGGTTTTGGAGATACATTCATGAAAGTAAAAAGAAGATGCTAGGGTTTGCTGTTGTGTTTTGTTGGAGTTTTTCTTTAAGCAAACAAATGGAACACGTGGAAATCCCTGAAAATGAAAATTTCATGGACAAAGCTCTTGAAAGAAGAGTGAAACTCACATGAAATACTTCTAAAGGCCTGTATAATCTGTTCCATTTTATATTTGACTAAATGTTACCATTAGGATCTCCAATATGGCGTTCTGAATTAGATTCTACACAAACTGATTCTACACATGAGGCAGAACCACTAGACATCTGCTTCCTCACCTGACTTAACTAAGTCATTCTAACTTGTCTTGAATGTGGAAACTGCTGCTGCTCATGACACCAGTAATATCAAGGTCTTCAAACAACCTGTAGTAATCTATTCAAAAAACCACAAGGCAGCAACAAATTTATATTCATCATTCTTGAAGATTTTGTACTGGTAACAATCAGTGATGCAGTTAGACTAGTGAGCAAGTTATTGTGCTCTCTTAGTAACATAGCAAAGCCTGTATTTTGAAGTATGACTTATCCATTATAAATTATGTTTAGGCAAGTATGATACAAGGCATGATTCAAATCAAAGGGATAAAAACTGCAGTAGAAAGAGATACAACTGATTTGAATTACACCATGTAGTCCTGAGATATTAACCTCATTTAGCTAAACCTGTGAGTTTAGCTAAGGGAAACATCTGCTCACAACTGGCTAAGGGGGTAAATGAATTGTACTACATGGGTGTGCGTTTCTTTATATGTACTGTATGTGTTAAAAATACATCTAGCTGATAGCATCTCCAGCATATTTTTCAAGCAACAACAGATAATGGCATCATAAAAGGGAAACACATGGGGAGAGATTGTTCCCAGAGACATCATTTGGCAGCCACAATCTCTTATGACCAAGAAGAGTTGCTTAAGATTATTAACAAGGTGGGTCTGATGAAATCTGACATGAGGTATAGTGGTGGAAAAAACTGCAGAGGTAAGATACAAGAGGTTCCATTATATGCATATAAATTGCTCAGAAAAGACATAGCTTGAGAAGAATTAAATTAATGGGAACACACAATCCCTCTGTAGGGACTCAAAAGGAGTTCAAAATTCAAGGATAGTATTAGTGTGTAAAGTAGAGGACAAGGAAGGACTATAACTTCAAAAAATTTGCTAAAAGCTTTGTAGTAATGATTATGCACAATAGGGGTGTAAAATGGCTGAGCCTCAACAACATTCAAAAGAAATTTTCTGTACTTAGAGAATTTTATTTGATCTCCAAAAGGTATAGGATATAACTTTATTTGTCTTCGCAGGTCATCACATTATAGAGTTTTAAAATTAGAGTGGTTTTGGGCTGTCAAGCAATAAGAAACCAAACACAATGAGAAAATAATATGCTTCTAATGCACTGACAAGTCATCCTTTCTTTCCCATTTTCCTCTGTCTCCTTGGAACTGCACCTTTTAATGTTTTATTTTATGTTCCTCTTGAGATCTTGAAGCCTGTGTCACTTTTGACTCTTCTTCAGGGAAGCCAGGATTTCAGTATACAGAAATCCATGATAGCGTGTAATGTTTTCTGCAAAGGATTTAATGTTTTCAAATGACAAATCAATTACAAGACATACACATAAACTGGACTCACTTTTTTGTACACTGACTTTGTATCATGTAATATGAAAACCAACAGGCGTGTATTTTAGGCGTCATACCATGTGAGAGGCAGTCTATAACCTTCCAGACCCACTAGGATACTAGGAATCATTTCTGTTTTGACAATCCTTGAACTTTTACAAAGTCTCTCCAGCCCAGCCAAGCATTTCTCACTAGCAGAATCTTAGCAGTAGTAGACTCCACCTGAACTCTTGTTCAAGTTAAGAAACAGAGTGCATCTAGTACCTAAGTATGGACATTGAAAGAAGCAAAGGATGCACTGTTCCTCTGTTCTGTATTTCTATGAGAGCAGGCCTTAACAGAGGCTCCTTCTTTCCCTCTGAAATGCTTTTTGGTTTGTAAAAAATAAGACCATCCCATATATTATTGTATACATCTCCATCTCAAACATGTAAATTGGAAGAATGGACGCTGACTAGTATGCTGTCATTGAAACATCTCAGCCTAAAGCAGTCAATAAAATGCAGTAAAACACTCTTTGCAACTTTTGCCTTGGTTGCAAAATTGAAGCAAGGTCTATTTGCAGAAAATTTTCCTACCTATAATTCTGCTAACTCTGTCTTCTGTATAATAATAGTTTTTCATAGCTAACACAACTGTATCCCGAGTTGTTTTAAATCTACAACAAAAAACAAAGTATTCATCAAAAAAGAACCATGCAGTGTTGTACAGCAAATATTCACGCTTTCTGTTTTGAATTTAAAACAACTCTGTCCAGTCTATCACAATCTTGTAAATTATCCAACTCACACAGTATTTTGATACAAAAGGCTATGTAAATATTTATTTGACCTATTAATAATTGCTCCACCCCCAGAGAGATCACACTTTGCATTTCAGAAGAGTGGATCAATATCATAAATACACAATGACAAAGAGAAGGAGCCAAGAACTGAAACTTGGAGGACTCCAACAGGTCAAAAAATGTTCTTCGAACAGCTTTCTGTAAGCACTTATATCACGTGTTAAGATCACGTCTATAAATTATTTTCCTTGGATTTCTTCCCATCTTCTTATCACTAAGATTGTATAACTTCGACTGCTTTTTCATTAGACGTAAAGGACAGACACCCCACTTCCAGCTTTTGTCTTTTGATGAAGTAAAAACAAAAAGTTCAGAATACACAAATACTTCTACTCTCTGCTGGCTTCTCAGTCACTCAGAAGTCAAATTAAAGGTCCCTACATTTATCTCCAAAGTTCTGAAGCCATTAGGTGTTAAAGAGCTCCTAATTTGCATTTCCTTTACCATTATAGGCATCTATTGTCATTTCAAAAAAACAAATGCCAGCCTCCAGATCAAAGTCTTTATTTCTCCCAGGGATGTTTTTGACTTTAAGCAACTGAACATTTAGGTCCAGGAAGTCACTGCGGTAACTGAGATGGCAGGGCCTAAGAATAACATACCTGTAGTCACGTTTACAGAAATTCTAAAACTGAGGATGAAGAGATAATGAAAATAAATGTTCAGTAGAACTACTGCCAAGCATAAGCAAGCAAACTCATGAAGGTAATCGCTTGTAAGTTCAGGTACTGGAACCAGGTAACATTGGCTGTCTATTGTAGTATATCTTTATGAAAATCTTTGCAGCCGGGATTTTTAAACTATTCCAGAAAGAATTACCTCATAATTCCATGACTTTTAGAGAGTAAGCAGTGCAGAAACTTTCATCACAATAAGGAAATACAAACAAAGATCCTAATTTCTATTAAGCTACATATGTTTAAAAAAAACCCAAAAACAGAATACTTGCACATTTTTACAAGATAAGTAGCCATTGGGGATTCATTGATTCTTTTGGTCCCTTTTTTTAAAACCTTTTCAGAGATAGCTGCCTGCCTAAAAACCATAAACTTTTTGTCAGTCTTGGTTTGAAATCTAAGTGCAGTGGTTTCTTTTCCCATCAAGACTTCCCTTCCACCTTCCTGGGGACTGAGAACAGCCGCTAAGATCCTGAGTCTTTGGTGTGGCATATTAGTCCACTAGTTAATATTTAATAATTTATTTCAGAGGGGTTTGACTGTTTGCAGCTATTTTACAATACCTTAATTTTAAAGTGAGCTCACAAGGGTAGGACTGTGACATACAATTCACTTTGCTTCCTATTTTTAAATCTTCATCACCCTTCACACTTAACTTACAAAACAGAATGTTGCTCAAAAGGCTTTTAGAAATCCTGTTTCAGGGTGGTACCAGCCGAGGTACAGATACCAGACTGCAAGGTATTTTAAGTTGCCAGATAGAATGTTCATCAGAAGATTATGGGAAAGCAAGTTCACTGCAGAATTTAAAAGCCATAGAAATACTCAAAAACTCTGATAACCAACCAGGTTTCACCTACTGCAGTTACAGGTAGTCCCAGACTCTACCTCCCTAAATTATTATTATTACAGCAATATGATATTTTAGTTCCCAGGTAGCTGAGCATTCAAGCACATAAAACTACAAGTGTCAAAACTTGCTGAAGAACTAAAATGATAGTTAAAAATTCCAAAAACCTCATAAGACTTTACTTACCTTAAAAGGATTGATAATTCAGTATGAAAAATACATTAAGTTTCAAAAAAACCTCTTCAACTGCTATTCTCCATCAGCTGTTCATCAGTTGTGCATGAGAAAGAATCAGAATATCCACAGAGTATGATCAGAGACACTTGCACATTTCAAGAGCTTAGCAGCATTTAGAAAACATCAGAAAGATAAAAGAAAAAATCAGAAAGATAACCCCACAAATATATATGAGATGCATGCCCTGATAAGCACAGTTAAAGAATTTAACATTATTGATGCTAGACTGCTTAGATATTAATGCATTTATTCCTACGCAGGAAAGCTTAAAATCCTACAAAGAAAATACCTTTGAGATTCAAGATTTTATCTCTGCCTAATGCTGTGTGATGCAGCAAACTGATTTTGTACCTTGGATGTCTCTATATCACATTGTATTTCAAATTATGGATATATCCATCAATTTTTGCTGAAGCAAACACTAGGAATAACAACAGCATACATGTGCTCACTCAGGTAGTTTTTCTGTGCTGGTGTACACCAATGGATCAACTTGTTTGGAATCTTATCATGCCCCCATATCCATTTTAGCATACCCTTCATTCTGCACAGGAACTAATAAAAAATTAAGGACATTTTTGGAAATGTGTAAGACAAACACACAAGCTTCACAGGTGAAATAAAAACACTGTAGTAACCCAGCATAGGACTATAATAAATCTGTAAAGCACAGAAAAGTTAAATTTCATCAGGTGATACGGAGCAAAGTTTTCTTAAAATCCTTAGGAAAAACATTACTAGTTGTATGTAAATGGGAGAGATTCACCTATTCTTCATGCAGTTATTTCTCTAGATTTGTAAAATGATGGCTTTACAAGAACAGCCCCAGTGTCAGACTGAAGGCCAAATCTCAGTATCATATTTCTTGCCCAGAGTATGCCCCCAAAGGCAGACCTGGTCTGAACTAGTCACATATCAGAAGGATGTGTTCTCTGTGTCACATCACTGCTCTGTGGATTATTTCCAGAATCCTCCATGTAATTTTTACTCTAACAGCAAAAGCTAGCATTTCCACTCATAGACTTCTTTTAATTGAAACAGATTCCCACGTTCTGTAAGATACACAGGTTCACAACACAATTGCATCAGATATGCTCAGCCTTACTGTCAATCTTACTTTGATTCAATACATTGACATGTCAAAAAGATTTTGAAAGTACATACTCTCCTTCCCCCAAGCAGACACCATGCAAAAGTAAAAAAAAAAAGCAATTACAATTTTTATTCCACTTCAGGAAAAGAAAGGAATGTTATACTTGATACTTCAAACGTAACTTTAGGAAGGCATAATGTAATTATTGCAGTTGGAATCTAGCCAAGGACAATAGAATGCATAAACCTATTCTTGCAAAATGTACCATGAAATGGCCAAAAGTTATCATGAACACCGTTTTATTACTCAGCTAAAAGGTAGAAAGCACTCTGCAATTCTAAGCTAGAGTACTTGAATCAGTATTAACTAATTGAGAAGTATATCATCCTCTGCATCACAAATCAATAAATCTTTCCACCTTTCTATTCATTGAAGGACTCTCATACAATACTAACATATGTAATTTTAAAGAAATAACCCAAAACATTTAAAATGGCCTCAGCTATTTTTAGGATTTCACTATAAAAGGGTTAGAGAGAGATATATCCTAAAATTATGTGATTATATAAGTGTAGTTCACATCTCCATTTTTAATCTTCTTATAGTTCCCAACAAGCACTCAAAAATTTGTAAGTTTACATACAAACTTGTGTGTTTAAACACAAATTTGCTGGAAAAGATAGATGTTAAATCTACTCAGTTACAAGATTGTTATTTTCTTCACTGTCTGGTAAACAGAAAGAGCATTGCTTTAACAATTATTTTTTACATTTCAGTTTATTCATTGTTAATTAGCCATATGAGAAAATAGTAACTTCTCTCTTTGATCGAGGTCATCATAGAGAGGCAACATAATTGTTTAATACTGAAGGTAGATTATTATATCTTTAAACAACTGCACTGAGTGAAATATACAGAAAATAATTTTGACCAAGTAACAATGGGTATTCTATGGATTTTGAAGACTGACAGCACCACTATTGTTAAACTGGAAGCCATATATTTTCCCTATCAGCTGTTTAATACTTTTAAATTTTTTTATGGGCCACAGTTGCATAATAAATTCAGTGGAAGAATTTACCACCAATACCAGACCACAAGCCATCTCAGAAGAGACGGTTTCTTATATTAGTTAATTGCAGTTATTCTATGACTTTACTGGAAATTTTAGTCTCTAAAAACAATCACAAGGAAGTCCTGAATTAAAATATGCATTCTGTTTAGTAATATTAAGCAAGATGGGAAGATTAAGCATGTCCTTACCAAGGCAGTATGTAATCTTGAAGCAACGAACTAAGAACTAAAATATTAAGCATGTACTTTTTCCTTGTTAGGGCTCTATTGCTCAGTCCCTTTATACTGTACCACATGTATTTATTTGATCTTACTTCATCCAGTCCAGGGTATACAAAATTTCATTAAAATTTTGAGCTTTATCTTGTCTTCTAGTGCTCTGGAGCAAGAATGTGCTGAGGGACACTGGTGTGTCACCTGGCCTTCCCATACACCAGAGGCTCCTTTACAAAGTAGCAGTCAGAATATCACCACAGTTATAGGATAAGAAATGCATTTCTCTTACCATTGCACAAGGAGTCATGGGAAAATTGGTATGTATTTATTTTGCCTTTATATTATTAGACACAAAGCCACATTTTCAGGGAAATAAGCCAGAAACACAAAGGTAAATATGGGGTCTGTGGGTTTCTTTGTAATTGCAGGGGAGATGGGATCCTCACATTATACAGTGAATATGAGCCAATTACGCTAGTGAAATTAGGTACTGACAGAATTCTTGGAGATGCCATACTAAGCTTTTTCTATAAATTAGTCTATTGGAACTGTACAACAACAATCTCAGCTTTATATTTATTTATTTTTAAATTGCATTTTTCTTCTGTTTCTCAGGTTTTCCAAGAAAAGCTAATAAATAACAATAATAAAAAACATAACCAGCAAGAAAACATTTTTTGGGTTTACAATTTCTAAATCAATTGCACTGTTTCAGGCAACCAACTCCACTCATGATTTTTGGGAGTATTTCCAATGAGTTATTTGTGATTCACTTCTTTGATAATGCTGGCAGCTTTTGACTGGTGTATAAAGCACTGTTACTGAAACAGGAGGCAAAAAGGAGGTTTTAAAAAATTAAATATATCCACTTTTTTATGCACACAGCTAGGACATATCAAAATTTGGTTTTAGTTTATTCAGGAATTGGCTCGTCATTACTGCCAGTGCCTAATTTAAATGGAAAACTGAGTTGTAGATTGTACCACCTGTGCTTAGCTAAGTGCTGACTATATTCTTTGCTAAGTCATTTCTGCCTCCTTGCCATTTATGACTCAATGTTACTGGGATGAAAAAAATTCACAAGATATTTTATGATGAGTGATACCTGCATCCTCTAAACAGAACATTTAAGACTACAGAAATGCCTTACTGTAATGTACAGTAGTCAGTATTCAAATACACTTAAATTGGTTGAGACCTACAGCATGGAAGACAAAATGAAAACATTTTGCCCTAAAAAAAGAACAGTGACTTCTAATTATTCTAATTATGATTTTTTTTTTCAGTGAGCATAACATAATAAAGATAACAGAGCAGCATGAGCTAAGCTGTGTGAATTAATGAATCATATGAAGTGAAGCTGTATTTCATTTTACAGGAAGCATTCGTTTCCCCTTGATCAAATCAGGTCTTTTGCCCAGCTTCAGCAACCGAAAGCAGAATCCTGAAGAAACAATTAACACTGCCTCCTTCTGACACTTACGTGTTTTTGTTTACATATTCCCCCAGTCTGCAAGACAATACCCTACATAATAATTATGAACAGTGAGAATGGAAAATTGGTTAGGAATATTTGTTTTGCATTTAATTTCTTGGCACTTCAGGAAATCCGTTACTCTAAAAAATTGTATTTGGCTCCAAGAACACCATATGAAATCTTTTTATTTTAATTTTATAATCATACTTCAGCTTCATGCTCTCTCTGACTCATTGTTTAAATCCTATAACTGAAGAATTGTGAGAATAGTTATTGTCTCTAAATCCCCTTAACATTTTTATGTCAGCTCTAGTCACCTAACTTATTTTTTAATCTCTTCAAGAACAAATTTAAGGGTTTTCTTTTTACATCAAGATAATGTAAGGAGATAAAAGAGTATATGTTTTCATCCCCTGGTTTTTCACATTTTCAGAAATAATAAAATACAGTATTAATTTTTTTCTGAGTTTTATCCCTTACAGATTCACATTATAATCTTCCTCAGGGCTTGACGCAAAGGACTACATCTTATACAAGAAAACAGCAATTATAGCTTTTCCACAGATTATTCAAGTGTGTAATTTCCCACAAATATTGTACCAGGATACATTTAAATTGGCTTAAATGTTTTTTTACTTCTATCAGATACTAATAGGCTGTCTACCAGATCCTGGTCTAGTGATACCTAGATCTAACATTAGTTTTCATTTCATTTTATAGGAATGAAAGGAATACAGTTACTAAAAATACATATTCTTTCGCACTTTTACAATGCTATGTATTTAATATATTTGCAAAGCATAGTACTGGAGAAGGGAGCACTTTGTTTATATTTCTCATGAGCAAAATTTTAAGAGATTAATTCACTAGTCACCAGAATTCAATTCCTAGTCTGCATGAGTCTAATAGTACTAAATAGCTGGGCTCCTGAAGCAAGTGCTGTTCACGTCAGCTCTGCAGGCTACAGATGCAAAATCAGTGAAAGGTAGTTTGGCTTCCTAGCAACTTCTGGACCTTGAACTTTACTGACACCTCCTGGGTTTTTTTCAAGGTAAATCTTGTGGTGATCTCCACCCACAATCCAGCAAAACATTTCCATGCTGCACTAAGACACCTGTCAAAGAAACCCTTTCCCATTAAAATACAATAATTCCCATCTTACATTCTGAATAGAGTTTCCTAGAGTATACAATATTGAAGTTAAAAAGGTTTTATGTATTTTACCGTCAAAAACTTTCTAGCAAAATAGTATTAAGAACAGATCTTTTCACACTGTGAAAAGAAACAGAAAAGATAAAAATACAAAAGTTGCCTGAATATTTTTTTTAATCAGACTGAAATTTGATTTAAATCTGATAAAACTTGAGGAGCTGCAGTTCTTCTACATTGACCCATTGTAACTTAAAAAGAGTCTTTAAATATCTTGTCTTGGAAATTGTATTCAACCTAATTATACTCTAAATATTGCTCTTTGTCACTAGGCTGCTGCTTACCCATTATAGCCCTCATTTTCATGATGAATCACAGTTGGCCAAAACAGTAATATAGGTGCAATGTATGTTCTACCCTCCCTCTTTATGATTAATTCTACTAGTGGTACAAATTTGCATGAATGAATGTCAGTGTGTTTTCTGCCCTGAACATTTCCTGCTGGCTTCAATTCAGCCCTGCTGACATTTATTACAAATAATAGCTAAATATTCTTGATTTAATGGCTGTGGTGGCCCCACATCTGAAGGTGATGTCTGTAATAAAAGCCAAGACTAGCTTATAAAAAATACTAATCAGATTGTGTTTGCACATACAATGAAGAGGCCCCACAGACATAGAAGCAAAATGGAATGACAGCTTTTAAATGCAGCTGCTGAAAGTCAAGGGTTCAAGAACATATCACATGCATTATTTTTTGTCCCTCTCCATTCTTTTACCATCTCTCTGAAGCACCTGTGACAATAAGATCATAGTCAAGTCAAACAGGTCAAAGTTTCCATTTTGACCCTCTTTCCACAAATAGCAATAAATACCATAAATCACAGTAGTCACACCTACCGTCATTGTTAATTCTTCTAGCAGAAAAGCATAAGAAATTAGAGGGACTTGTCAAAACTGAGTCAGAGATACATCTTTAGAGTCACATTTATCTTAGGATAATATGAGTCATATTAAAAACCTCAATTCTCCCCACCATGTCCCCCAAATGCAAAAATGTTCTGGTCTTTATACAGGGAAAAAAAAATATGTTGCTCACCAGAAGTACAGAGCAGACAAGAAAATAGCTGAAGCAATTTTGCAAGATGTTCATATTTACATCATATAGAAAGACTGGAGAAAACATAAAAAGAAGGATACTATACAGGTTTACTATTGAGGACCAAAAGAATTTTCCCCTTGACCTGTGAATGAGCAGCTGCTATGCAGCAGGGATGACAAAGGTTAACAGGGTCATTTTAGATTTTAATCAAGCAGTGCTACCATCTTGTCCAGAATATTCTAGAAAGGATCGTAGAGCATCCAAATTAAAACTGGTAAGGACACTGCCTGCAAGGCTCTGATGGGGGTGATGGGGAAATAAATCATACTAATCATGTTGTTTAGAGGTGCCTCACAGCAGTGTATCTTTGCTTCCACTTAGTATTATCACCATGCAAATGGTTTAAGAAATTTTCTTCATCACCTTCTCAAGGACTGGAGGTGCAGGACTGGCCTGTAGCTCTTCAGGATTTATCCTCTCCAAGGATGTATCCCATGGGATTCTTCCAGGCATATCCCTGAAGAGGCCAACACAGAGCTGTTGTTTGGCTTTGTGCCTTTCTTTCCCTTTTAAGATCATGAACCCACAACCTTACGGTCCCTGTAGCCAAGGCTGCCCCTGACTTTCACATCCATGACCAGTTCTTCCTTGCTCATACGTAGCAGGACCAGCAGAGCACCCTGCCTTCTTGGCTCCTCAATCACCCATCATCCACATGCTCTAGAAAATCTCCAGGACTGATTGAACCCTTTGGTTTTGTCCCTCCAGAAGATACCAGGGTGATTGAAGTCCCCCACAATGACCAGGGCCTGTAAATGTGATCTTTCTTCCAGTCATCTGAAGAAGGCCTCAGCTACTACTTCTTCCTGCTAAGGAGATCTGTAGCAGATACCCACAGCAGCAGCAACCAGGCTGGTCCACCTGCTGACCTTCATCCATCCACAAGCTCCCATCTGGCTCCTTACCCATTCCTGGACCCAGCTCCATGCACTCCAGCTGCTCTCTCACATAAGGGGCAAATCATTCTTCTCAATTTCCTCATCTCATTCCTAAGGAGCCTGTATCACTGCTGAAAGAACAGCCCTCCTTGCTCCTTTTTCTAGAGCCACATCAATGACACTCCTTAACGTTTTAATGAGATTACTCCCTTCCACTAATTACATAAAATATTTTTTTTACAGAAAGATCCATACCCAGGTTATTGTCCTGTCATGTTTTGGGTATCAATAACAAAATGTTTATCACCATTTATCAGTAACAAACAGGACATATAAGAAAGTGTATCTTTCCAACAAATCGACAAAAAACTAAACAGTTTTGTTTAAAAGCTCCTTTTTTCCTTTAATTTCATAATGAGGACATTTAAGAATCTACAAACATCTATTTCTATACACATAAATAACACAAATCTGTGCATATTTAGAATATTTTTATATACACACAACTGAGGTATCTAGGTGTCAGACATGTACAACATGTAGTACTACCTAACAGCTTTTTCTCATCTACTGTTCATGTCAAAATAGTGTCCTGTATCCTGTTTTTCTCTTCCCTTACCAACTTGTGAATTCACAGCAATACTTCGTTCTTAATTCATTTACCAGGAAAGACTTGTGCACCAATAATTCCTCTTGCAGATAAGAACTTCTAGGAGCAGGGCTTGTTTTATCTATATTTATCTCCTGTCTAATGCAACTCTGTTTTGTCTTTTCTGAAAGGCACCAAAAAAGGTAGGTCCACAGCAGAGATTTAATTGCTTGAAATCTTTTTTCTATTGATCACAGTCAGCAAAGCAGCTCTTGTGTTAACCTTTCAAAATGTCAATTTAAGTTATGAATACAGTAATCTTTTTTAGCTCTATTGCTCCAGATGATACATATTGCATTATATTACTGTTACAAAAAGTGTTTTAATTGTATACCAAAAATGTGCTTAGGAATTGCCATTATTTATGAGAAAAGCTGCTTGACTGCTTATAGACAGTCTAAGAAGATCGGGACATTGGCTTAGACATTTTGTTGGGGCAATGCATATTGTATTTGTTCGTATTTTTATGCCAGCCCCTCTCATTCAGATTCTGCATGGACCTCACATTTTTATGTAGCAGAGGCCAGAATGAAAGACAGTGGCTGCATATAAAAACATGTCTGCTGAATGGCATTTAGAATACAAGCACCTCATGTGGCTAACATGAAATTCAACAAAAATTTACCTTCAGATCAGGAAGATACTAGCAGTGTTCTACTACCTCTGTAAATGGCTTCACATCATTCCCACTTCATCAGGGAAAAGTGACCTGTACCTCACTGGACAAGCAGTAGTTTGACATTACATAATTCGTTTACATGGCACAGTAAAGAGGAAGCAGAGATTGTGAATTATGTCCTTGGAGTTTTGATAGCTCACAGTCAGTGACTGTTAATAAGAAGCTTCAGAACATACATTCCTTGGCACAAGGTGCATACAACCTTGCTCTCAGGATTTACAAAAATAAGGATTCTGGTGGATTCATGACAACATTCTGAAACATTTCTACAGAAAGCAGTGCCACTGATGTGCTCGCTTAGTACATAAGAGCTGGCAAATGAAAAAAAAATTGGCAACTTGACATGTTGGTGTTTTGTTATTGTTTAAGCAACATACATTTTCCAGATTCTAAATCAAGTTCAAATCAAAGGAGAGAAAGATTACCTTCTGGCTACTGGCCCAGTGACCTATCCTGAACACCATTTTTCCTCCTCTGTGTTTCATCATCAAAAGCAGAACAGATTGGGTTTATTCTCCATGGAATTTCCATGATAAACAATCAAATTTATAATAATTTGGATGACCTGTGATATTATTCATGTTCTTAAGGTTTTGTGGGATTAAGACTTAATTCCATATTACTTCAAGGTTATATAAGGTCCTTAACTAATTTTATTAGCACTTTAATGAAGGATTTCATTTCTTATTCTCTCTTTTCTCTTTTTTTCTTATATTTTGCAGAACATTTCTGCAACTGTGCAGTTGAGATCTGAAAGGAACACTTCTATAAAAGTCTTCAGAAAGTCAAAGTCAAATAAAGAACACTAAATTCTTTAGCGAAATCCACAAAGGAAAAGAAAAATCAAAACCAAAAAAGGCCAACATTTTCTTTAAACAAAAATATTGACATTGTTATTTAAACTACACACAAGTGCACATTAAGAACACTTTCTATTTGTTCTTGGACTGGAAATTAAATGCGTACATTCTTCCTCATAACATTGCCAAAGGCAAATCAGTTACTAACAAACAAAACCTTGTGATGTGTTCTTAAGTAGCTTGTCATTACATCTATCCTTATATTAGGTACAACATAATGCCTGTGTGCTCATTAAGTCCACATTTTACAATATGGCACATATGTTATTTCTCTCCAAAAACCTGCAAGCCAGGTGGGAAAAGTCAATAGCTTTCGCAACATTGAGCATTCCTAGCATAATATGCCAGCCTTGTGTTTTGCATTGTCTGCTTATTACACAGAAAATCAAATTCCCAAAACATCCTTTTGCTTAAAGCTGTGAACACATAGAAGATCACAGTAAACACTGGCTCTGTCACCAGTGACGCACATGTACCAGGTGTCTATGAATGTCTTCTTAAGATTTCTATTTTGAAAGGTCCTTCAAATAAAAACAGTCATGTATATAAATTAGAGCCATTGCTTGCCAAGGTCTGCAAATGTATGCCACTCCTGATGGATTGAGACTTTTTTCCCATTGTGCTGACTGTGTCTAGTTCTTCTCTGATATATTTCAGACCATTTACCTAAAAAAATTATGGAAGTAGTGGAAAGGAGGGCACTTCTGCCAACTCATTTGCTCGATTTAAATATCAGAGTATATAAAACTTGCAATACAGATCACAGTTCAAAATTTCTGCAAGTATTTCTCCCAGACCAGGTCCAGAAGGGCTGGTACCACTGAATCTAAATGAATCAATTATCTGTAGTACATCCGAAAGTGGCAAACTTGAGCAAAAGGAAACACTTGGAAATAAGCTAACTGGTATAACTAGAGAGCATCAGGTGTCAAGCATTTAATTACAAGAAAATATTTCCTAGTGAAATTCTGAAAGCCTAAAGATGAGAGAAGCTCTATGAGATCTTTTTTTCAAGGTTTGCCAGTCTACATGTTTAAAAGTAATACCAGGAAAAGTTTTTTCTGTTGAGACTGACAATTTTGAAGGACAAAAATACCACAGCAAGACTTGACTCTCCATCACTATTTCCACCTTTGAAATCAGAAGTCACAGAAGGTTATTTTAAAACCAGTGGATGGAGGGAAGAGATGAATTAGAGAACTGGCATTTAAAATACACATTCTAGAAGTAAAACTTGTGTTTTCCTCTCAGCAAGGTGGTGTCAGATGTGCAGTAAGGTGCGTCAGTTTTTACACAACAAAACTCTCTGAGACCAAAAATGTATGAACAGAGAAAAACGTATCATTCTTGAAAGTTTATTCTACTTCAAATGCATTTAATACAGAAACCACAACTGTGATATCACATATGCACACACAATTTCAGGTTAGTCAGTTCACTATTGGTCTCTATTTGACAGAGTAAAAGCCATCATTCTCAGGAAGGAGTATTTCCAGTCTTGATCTGCATTGTTAATATCAGTAGCAATGAAATTCACTTCAGTTCTTTTTACTTATATTTAACATTATTGGTACAAAGACTGGTAATTCTTTTTCAAGTCAGTGCCACATTAGCCTACTGTTACCTCAGTCCATGGATCAACAGGTATACACCAGCCAACAGCTATGCAACACAATTTCCTTGCCAGCAAAACCAGTGAAAGTGCAAATGTCTGAGGGCTCCCACTTTAATAGCATAAGTAGAATTAAGCAGATATAAATCACAGACTTTCTGTTAACTTCCTGTTAATAGAGAAATGGCTACAATGACACAATAAACTACACTGCAAATCATTCTAAATGTCCTTGGGCAAATTCTCCAAGAGTGCCATTAGCTGTTGAGAGCCACTCAAAACAGCCATGAAGTAAGAAACAAGATTCCCAGAAATCCTAAATACAATTCCCCTCTAATATCTCTTAGTTAGGGCCACTGCTGTCATTCTTTAAAATGCTTTAAAAAGCAGAGCAGAAAAGCAAAAGCTCCTTTAAAAGCAAAGCTCTATGATGCAAAGCCATGTTAACAGAAATTTTCCTGTAAATCTAGATGGAGGTTCTCTCAGATGAAACAGTTCCATTCTGTTTCTCTGGAGCTTCAACAGCTAAATAAGAAACATATTCACAGAAAACACAGACAATATACCTGCACCTAACAATTAGCTGATTTTTAGCTGATAAATAGAATCTAATGCTTAATTGATGCAGCCTGCTGTGTTAGTCAAGGGAATTTCAACACTTGACCGTGTTAGTCAAGTGCTCCGTCTTCCCCAAGCATCCTCGAGGGATCTGGCACTCTTGGAGAGGCCGATCCTTGTTGGAGACACCCAGGAGGGGCTCCGGAGCTGCCATGCAAACACCCGCAACTACCGGTGCGGTTAAGAGCACAGTCACACACACAGGCACCCCAAAGTCATCAACCGTGGAGGAAGGAGCTGAGAGAGGTCTTCCTTATAGTTATCCACAGGTTTATCCCTGGAAGGGTCCACGGACAAAAAGCCAGGGTAGCAGAAGGTCCAGGAGTTTTCTAGCGGGATGAGCAACCAATCAGGAGAGGACACGGGAGTGGAGAAGGCACATAAACCAGTGGGATGGGAGAGGGGAGGGACAAGGGAGAAGAGGACCAATGGGACATCAAGGAACAGGGAACATTCTAGAACTTATACCTATTGAACAAGGAACTTACATATTAAAAGAGACATACATAAAAAGGGGTGGAGGGCCAATGGGCCAACCAGAAACCATTGATCTACATGGGGAAACAAAGGTTTGTGGGACCTCGCCGTGACCTAGAGGAAGGTGTTAAACCTCACTGAGTGGGCCCACCACAAGTTCAAGGCTGTGCTTGGGCCTTGTGGCTCTCCAACGACTGCAGCGGCGGCCACAACCTTTGCAACACTTAATGGATGTGAAATTCCCAGTTCAGTGTTCCAGTGGCTAAACTACATAGACTATTTCACAGTAAAAAGCATGTCACATCTTTTGGTGATCAGGCTTCCACTTTAAAACTAAGCAGCTGTAATAAAAAGGTGATAAGGACTCAAAGAATGAAGACACTGAAGACTGAGAGGCTAAGCATTTTTTCTGCTTTTTTCCTTTTACCATCTTCATATCTTACCTTTTGAGGCGTTTTTCCTGAATGGGCATGCAACCCATATACAGAATTTTGGGGAAATGGAGTAAACAGAATACCTATAACTGTTTTCTTTCACCACTGCGGCACAATAAATTAATGTTATTGCATTGAATTGCTGTAGATATCCAATGGTGTTAGTGGCTCTGTAAAGATACTGCAATAGTTAATGAAAATGTTATCGTTATTCAAGGGGATTACAGTAAGGTTAGTAGTTTTCTAAAATCTGAATGAATCTTCCTCTTTATTAGCAGAAGGTGATGAAAAAGAACCTTTACATTCTACACATCAAACTCCACTGGGAGGGTTTGGTGTTGATGACTTATACTTATCCTAACACAGTTATTGATTTCCACAGCAGCTTTTTAGAAATTAACATGCTGTACAGTTCAGCCAATATTTTAGGAAATAACATTTTTCAATGACAACACATTGTACATGAACCATTCCATCTCCCACATTTGCTGCATTTGTGATCGGCCTATTTTGCATCGATTAGCTCAATTCAAAAATGTTCAGCAACAGGTTGATTGTACCTTTAAATCTGTCAGAAGAACTTACTGGTTTTCCTCACTAAGCAACAAATCCAGTTCCATTATTAGTTTACTTACAGTCAGTCTTCAATATATATTGATAGTTTTTTGTCCTTATCAGCAGCATCCAATTAACACGGCAGCTTACATTAATCCAATTTTAAATCACCAAATTACTATCAGCTAAGTGGTGGCAAAATATAGCTATTGTAGAATTTTGTGCCATTAGATAATGTCTGTTTACAGAGAGCTGTGTACCTAATAAATCATCCATTAAGTGGGAATTTGTGATGCAGCAGGTTATAAAGAATAACTGCTCTACTCCCCAACACAATTTTTTAATTCACTTCAGCTGACAAAATTAGAATTCCAAAATGTCTAAGCTCCTTGTTTAGCATGGGTGCCACTGTCAAGCTTAAAAACTAACTCCAGCAGCTAATATTTGCATGACCCAGGTAATGGCAAGGTAATAGCAAGACAGAGACAGCCTAAGTCCTTTGATTAAGAATGACATAATGTTTGCTGTCTTGTTCTCACTCTCTCTGTCCTTCCCATCCACCACATCTTCAAACAAATTGAAGCTTCATCACCTATAAATCTGAGTATCACTCCATTGCTTTCAAACACTGAATGGGCAATAACCGTAAAAACTCACAGCTGTAATATGCTTCTCTTTCCATCTTTGAGCAGCACAAAAAGACTGAATCCAGAATTCTCAGTCCAGCCTCACCTACCATTCCATATCCTTGAAACTACATTGGTATTGATTATCATATTATATATTATTTTTCAAAACCCTTCTAAGTTTGATGTCTTTCTGATTAGTCATTCCTGAAAGAAATGACATTCAAATATACCTCCATTGTGCTAGGCCAATTGATCTCAGGTCAAATTCTGCACTATTTATACGCAGCTCACATATATGTTTTATTGTAGTTCTGCTGGGAAAAAAAAAGAAGAAAAGAAGAAAGAAGAAAAGAGGCAGGTTTTAAAAATACTCAAGTTGTTAGATACTACCCAATGTTCTTCACTCAGAGCAAATAAAGCACAAGTCTTTTTTAACAGAAATATTTCAAATTCCTTCTTTGAAGGGGTGTTTTCTGTCATCATTACAGGAATGCAGTTTACAGTACCTACAGGTAGAAAAGAAGCATTTTCTTTTATAAGGAGGAAAAAATGTGGCATAAGGCTCAGTAGTTCATATGTCTCCTGGACACTGCATGGTACCGTTTTCCACCAAGAATTGAACTCATAAAAAAGCAAATCATGTGTCAGAGGCTTTGACAACTTTTATTTGAACTGATCATAGAATGATCTGACATAGATTGATGCAGTGTGCTACGCTTACAGTATATTAAGGTTCAGTTGGGCTACACCACACAAGGGCAACAACCTTCAGTTAACATATGGATATGTGGTGCTCCACTAACCTGAAGCACTGGAACATTTGCTGCAGCCGTATGCCACTGAGGAAGGTTCCCATCATGGAAAGAATCTGGGCATAATGCAGCAATGGTACCTGTTAACACTGCAGAAGAGCAACCTGCTGCTTACCCACATACCTGTAGAAAAAGCTGGTGATGCAACTTCAAGAATTGAGCTGAGGCAGTTTTGCCTTTTTTTTTCTTAACAGTGACAACATAAGGACAGCTGTCTACAAATCAGTTTTAGCATCGCGGAAGTGGTCAGGCCAAGGGCAGAAGCTAAGCACAAGGAGGTTAGCTAATCAATAATCTGTTTCCATCCATACCTTTGATTCTTCCAGTATGAGAGATCCGCAATCTTGCATTGCCTGAGAAATCACCAGGCAGTTTTGTAGTGGTGGTTTCCTAAGAAGCAGGTGAGAATATCCTTGGAGACTTGCATGCTGTGGGAGAACAGCTTGCACTTGGCCAGCTGCACAAATAAGAACAAGTGGAACAGAAAAGTGAAGATTCATTCTGATGTGATAGGTTGGTTACTCTAAAATCCTTAGTTATATTCAGTACTAAAGGCTGAAATTAATATCTTAAGAAAACGGTCAATTTTCATTACATGTGTATAGCTACACAGACACACTCACACAAAAAAAAAGACCATTACATCCTACAACAGGCATAAGCAGCAAGGTTTTGATACTGGCGAGGGGTGGTACTGCAGAGTGAGAAGGGGCTGGGGCTGCTCTGTACTGGACACAGCCAATTCCAGCCGGCTGCAATAGACTCACTGCAGGAACAAGATGGTGGTGCCTCTGTGAAAGTGTATTTAATACAGTGGAAAAAGATCATGGACAGGTAGAGGGAGGAAAAAGCTAGAAACAGCATGTAAGGGAAGAGCAAAAGGAAGCAGAGATACTCCATCACAGAGATGAGATTTTACCACAGCTCATGGAGCAGACAATGGTAGAACAGATTTTTTTCCTGAAGTAACCCACCCTGGAGCAGGAGAAATGTATGAGGAGCAGCACCAGAGAGAAACTGCCAAATACAGAATACATCCTCAACCCCCTCTCCTGTGCCATGAGAGGTGGTGGGAGTGAAGGAGTGAAGTTGAATGTGCGAAAACGGGGATGCAATACATTAAAATTTGTCTTCTTGTTTCCCACTACCTGAATCTATTTAATTGGGAGTGCACTGAAGTAATTCTTTCCAAGTCAAGCCTGGTTTGCCTGGGCCAACAATTGTTAAATGTTCTCTCTGTCTTTATCTCAATTTGTAATTTTTCTCATCCTAGTTTCTCCTCCCCTCTCAAAGAGGGGAAAGTGAGAGAGAGGTTGGGTGCGTGGCCCTTGGCCAGAGCTAACTCTCCACATATCCATAGACTGAAACACAGGCTGAGGTTTGGGCTCTCGTCATGTGTCTGAGACAGTAAGTCTGGGCAAAGACCTAGTAGAAACTGGTGCTTGACTGAAAGACAATGAATTACTAGCTGCATTTTAGGCTAACCTTGAAAAAGAAGTCTCTGAGTCTTCCTTTGTTGGTAATCCTAATAATTTCTAGATTTTTAGTTATTTATTATGACAGCATTAGCCCTTACCCTCTTGATACTTAGTTCCAGCGTATGTGTGCATAATGGCTGCATTTTTCCTTTATTTGTCTTTCTTTGCTAAATTCATTAACAGTGCACTAGGATAGATCCACTTTATTGACAAACACACATTCAAAACACATTTCCACCAGGCACACTGTTGCCCTTTACCTTATGCTCACTGTTGAAATTCAAGGTATTAATAAGAATATGTTTACAATATTAAGGGTTGAGGGAACTAATCCAAGAAGAGGGGAGAAGTACTGAGAGTCAGGAGAACATACTTCTGACATACTCAGGAGAAACATTCTTTGAATTAATTTCTTGCTGTAGTAGTTTCCCTCTACTAACAGTAGCTGGCAATTTCCATGTGCTTTTCAAACTACCTTCACAACCAGAACGTATCTCACCATGTTAGATACATCTTACATCTTTCCGACTCCAAATACACTGAACCCCAAAATTTGTTGTTTCAGAAAGGGTACATGATCAGGATACACTAACATGGCTAGGATTCAATAAGATATGACAAATAAATTTGGCAAATAAATTTATGACTTTTGTTGATGGCTCACTGAACTTCCTGGGTTTTCTCTTTTCTTTTGTTTAGTTCCCTGAAGTTGGAATATCCCTGAGAAGTCTAAGAAGTTCAGGATGGACATTCTGGTTAATATCAGAAAGAATGCCATCCTCTTCCCTATGATATAAATATTGATATTGAAACGCCCAGAGGTGGGAAAAATCTCACTTGTGACAGGTAACAAAATAACTGCAGTAAAAAAGACAACATGTCAAGTTTAGGTAAAAATATTCACACACTGAACAAAAGGATATCCATTTTCATGATGGCAAGTTGCAAGAAAGTAACAGAAATTCAGCATATGTGGTGTTTTACCCTAGAGCAACCTACCCTGAGCACCTTCAATAAACACAAGATGACAAGAAAACTAAACATGTAGATGCATCGCACCAGACATTTTCAAGGCAATCAAACCACATACTTACCTGAAAGACTGCATTACCTTCCCTGCTACTTTAACAAAAAAAGAGTCTAATACAATTCCTAAAGCTCACTGAGGTCTGTATAACTCCTTCAGGAATTAATAGCTCTGAAGGTTCACAGGTTTTGAAAGAGAAGAATTTTCACTACCAAAACCAAGTACCTGGAGGTGACAATAAAATTCTCAAAATTAGTTTGTCATTTTATCTATGGACATGCTTTCAAATATACTACACATAATTGATTATATCAGCTAAAAGGAATGTTTCCTTATATTTCATCACAGCTTCTTGCTGAAGTACGCAGAAGAATTCCAAGTGAACCAGCAATACAGCTGACAGATAAGCTGAAAGAGGTACGGAGAATGCAAGTAGGAGAGGATTTCACTACTCAGAGTTCGCTTCTTCACAGATCATAGTAGGGGAAAATAAGTAATTGCCATTTGCATCAGGGAACACTCCACTCAAAATCACAATATTAAGACCGCATTAACACAGGATATTCCATAACTTCATCATTGTGGCATCTTTCTATTTGATCCTTACAGATTTATCCTTACAGATTTTTTATTGTTAGGAAAAAAATTCCCATTTTAAAGTCTTCTAATAAAGTCTTAATTCCTGCTGTTCAATCTTATCAAAAAGAAGAACACATTACTCCTTGGCAGGAGCCTTTGCAGTAGTTGAAGACTGTCAGCCCATATTCACCGCTCTACTCTTCTATAAGCTAAACATCTTGAAGCTGTTTGGTCTTTTCCTGATAGTTCAGGTTTCTTCTTGACCCCTGGAGGAAAGAGTTCCGTTTTTCAGAATGACTTTGAATTTCACTTCATATTCCAGTGTGCTTGTAGCCACTTCTAAACTAGTGACATTGGCAAATTCAGTAGATACACTCTTCATCATCGTTTAGAACAGTTTGCAGATTTGTCTCCTAACCCCTGTATTGGGATTCAATTCTGTTTGTATACTCTTGAAAGAAATAAGACTTCTTGTCTTTGAAAATACAATTTGGGCTCCAAAGACTAAATATGACAAATACTTGTAGGAAACAGCTAAGTAGCAATGGATAGCCTCCTAGAAATTGTAATTTTACTTGGAATGTACACAGATGTTAGATAAACAGTGAATAGGTGCCCCCATAAACTCATTTGCTAGATTTATAAGTGTATATTCATATATTAAACTTCCTAAATTATTTTTTGGGGTAAAATATAAATCAATATTACCATCTATTAAATATGTAAAGAAATCTGGCCAGGATATTAACACCCATTCCCTGATTTTTAATATATAAAAACTGCCAGCACTTAATCATAAAATCATAGAATGGTTTGGGTTGAAAGGAACCTTTAAGATCTAGTCCCAATCTCCCAGCCACTAGAGCAGGATGCTCAAAGCGCCATCCACCTTAGCCTGGAAGTCTTCCAGGGATGGGGTATCCACAGCTTCTCCAGGCAACCTGTTACAGTGCCTCACCATCCCTAGTCACCTTAACCTCATTACTTCTGTTCCATGTTAAACACTATCACGACTCTATTCTTTAACGTCATTATTCAGCTATTTGCTAGCTTAAGCACTGGTCCTCATTTGCAGTTGTATTACCTATGAAACTTATGTCTTTGTCATTAATGAAGTCAAGTAATACAATTGTCTTAATTCGTCTATTGCTTTATCTAAATATGATCACAACTTTAAAAATTACTGATTTATGGATTTCTACAGTTTGGGTTGTTGATGGAAAAAATTACTGGTTTTTAAATCACTGGGGATCCAAATTAAGCAGCTACTACAAATATGCATGTGGAAAGTTTCACTAGACATTGTTTTCTCAATAAGTATTACCTACTGCAAACAAAATTAAATTCACAGAGAAATGTAAAGCCCTGTCTACTGTCAGCTAGAATATCATTTAAATGTTAGTAATTAATTTTACACTTCATATTTAATAATAGCGGGACAATCCCCTCCCCTGCCTGGCTGGTGATGCTGTGCCTGATGCACCCTAGGACACGGTTGGCCCTCCTAGCTGCCAGGGCACTGGTGACTCAAAGTCAACTTGCCATTGACTGGGACGCTCAGGTCCCTTTCTGTGGCGCTGCTTTTCCAGCATCTCATTCCCCAGTCTGTCCATACATCCAGGGCTGCCTCATCCCAGGTGCAGAATGAGGAATTTCCCCATGTTAAACTTCATACACTTAGTGATTGCCCAGTCCCCTGATTTGTTAAGGTGTCTCTGCAGGGCCTCTCTGCCCTTCAGAGTGTCAATAGCTCCTCTCAATGTAGTATCATCAGCAAACTTACTTACTATCTTTTAATGCCATAAGTATTATGAAATGAATGCCATTTCTTTTCCATTTATGATATTCAATGACATTTTTGTAAAGACCTACTACTTTAAATCTCTGACCAACAATGCTGTTAATTTCTCTATATTGTCATTAGGACCAAGCAAGATAAAAAAAAAACCAACATTGACTCAATCTACTAAAAAGTTTCCTTAGTAATATTTCTTCCTTTGAAGAAACTAAAGGAAGAGTGTGTACTTCTTAAATAGAAAAAAAAACAAACAAAAAAAAGGGTGGCAATTTGTTCTATGTTACTGTGAATCAAAAAACCTGCAGGCTGTTTGATTGTCTTTTGATCCAAATCTACTCTGTAGACAAGAAACAAGTACACAAGATGGAAGTCCTTCTTTTTCTTTGCCTCAGAGCTCTTTTGGGTTGGATTCATACTTCATTTCATCAGTTTTCTGAAGTCCAACAATAAGCTATGATTCTGCATCTCACCATCACTCCCCCTTCAGCATACAATCTGCTTCTGACTTGCCTGTCTCAAACATACCACTGTAACCCCTCCCAATAAACTGTTTAAAGAAACTATGTCAAATAAAGTCCCTAGTCAGTCTCTGACCTCCCAGCAGCACATTTATCTATGTTGCATTAGTGGCAAACACTGGGCCTCAGTTCCTACTACCCTGACATCTATAACCCCTGACAAGATTGGGGAAATACAACCAACTTAACCAACAAAGAACCACAAAAGAACTGCAAGTGGTAGGTACAAGGGACAGACACCACTATCCCAATGCCACAATGGTCATCACAGTCTGCAGCACCCTGCAAAGTTACAAAGACTTTGGGTGAGTTCTTCTACCAGAAACATAAACAACAGCACAGAGACCTTTACAATGTAGTCCAGCAGTGAGCTTGACTTCTAAGACAGAAAAAGAACAAGGAACCCAGGCCTTAGAGCTGTAAATTATACAAAGAAAGAATGGTTTCTGATCACTAGGACCTACTAATGTGGAACAGCCCATATCTACATTCCTGAACTTCCTCACCCTCAAAACAACAAATCCAGTTGGAAGTACACTATGATAAATACTCCTCAGTCTTTTTACTCAGTAAAAACCAAACAGCAAACAGAAAAGAAAATAAACAGTAGCATCACAATACTTCTAACAACAATATATAAAAGAGAGTGATCACATGCAAAATGCTCACTGAGTCTGAACTGATGTGACAGGACCACAGCTGAGAGCTCCGCACCACTCTATTCATCATTTGCTCCCCTGGGAAAGAAACAAATTGCCCCCAGACCCACTGTGCAGCACCTTTTTCTTCCACTTGAAGCCATGCCCCCTTCTTCTCAGAAGAGAGATTCCTCTTCCACTTCCTATTTCCAGACCTAATAGACAATGTAAGCAGTATAGAAAAACAACCTAGACATGCCACATGGCTCCGGCTCCAGGCTCCAGCCCCTCTCAGCTGCAGTGAAAAATTAATCCTGTCCTTGGCTCAAACTAGAACACTCAGACACACATCTCTTCAGCACCACATATGTGTCAAACTCCCCACAGCTTTTCATAAAAGCCACACATCAGCATACCCTACATGCAAATAATAATGTGCCCTATACCATTCCTTATCAACATTTGTCACCTCTGTTGGGTACACAGTATCAAATACTGCTGCTATACATCGAAAATGTAACTTTGCGAAGGCCTGCTTGCTCCTGATTTTCAACCAAATGCCTTGTGTTCTCAAGCCTCCTTTACTATCCTCTTTAATAGCAAAAAACCCTTCATATCCAGCCAGGAGATGAGGCCCTCCTGTGGATGATTTCTAAAAGAAATTCTCTTATCTGATGCTGTCAACAATGCAAAAGTCCCCAAGGGAGACTTATTTAAGGCTCTGTTAACAGCCTCTCCCTCCCATAAATCACAATCCATAGTGTTGGCTGTTCCAGAAACTCAGATAGTGTCTCCATTGATCAGATCCCAAAATAGAACTCCTTAAGAGTAAAGAACACAATTTTTACTCTGAGTGAAAAAGACAGACTGTGCCACAAGGATACATGACATTAATGATAAAAGCAGAAGAAAGGATAAGGCCCTCTCTCAGGTCCTATACCCTGGCCTGGCATAGTCCTCTGGAGGAGAAAACATCCTAAAACTATGCCCCATGGCAGGGTCTGGGAATGTCTCCCAGCTGAAGATCCCAACCCCTCAATAAGGTGCAAGCATATGTGTAGCCTGCCCTCACTTAGTGTGTGGAAGTGTCTGATCATCACTCTTGAAAAGGGAGGCAAGCCAGTCTTGGCATAGGCAGTGATGAATGAAGAAGAAAGATCTAGGCAGACCTGAACTCCATTTCTCACTCAGTTTCTTGCAGACTGTAAAGAGGGTGGTCATCTCCCAGCCTCCTCAGTACTACGACTCTGCTTTTTGCTTTCCAACAGTGAAAAATCCGCAAATTACATCAATACCCTTCATAAGAATGGCACTTGTAGAGCATGACGCCAAAGGTGCATCTGGCAGGCCCTGGGGAATGGCAGAAGGTCTGCTGGGATGATTGTAGAGCCATGCCAGAAGGAGCATGCCAAAGCAGCACAGCCGTATCTATTCTAGTAATTGAGAGCGTTTTAACTGCCAGATCATACCCAGAGAGGGCACTGGGGAGGGCTTTGGATGGCACAGGCCAAATTCATGCCAAGAGGCATTCTGCTTCTGTGTTAGTCCTGATGAACATGAGCCAGCATCAGGAAACATTAATGGCACACTCAGAGCCGCTTGCGTAAACACAACCACAACACACAAATAACGTCAGCCTACACCCATCCATCTTGTCTCGTATCCTCATTTAAACTCACAGGCTTCATGTTTCAGACTTTCTCTCCAGGCTCTTATTTCTTTGGTTCGTTACACAAAGATCAAAGAATTTTTACTGATAACATTTATCTAATTACATTCCTTACCTAAGACTTCTCTTCTTCATGACTTTTGTACATTGATTTCTGCTGCTAGAGAGTCTGAGTTTGCAAGTCCTATTCTGATCTAAGGATGTGTGTAACATTTATATTTTTTCTCCCAGTGTAGGAACAGATTTTTTAAAAATTGAAGAAGCAAATATATGTTTCTGTTCACTTTTTTGGAAAGTGAAGAAGTCAAAGGTGCAGATGGAAGGAGTAGGTAATTGATTGTCTTTGTAAATTAACAGTAATGGCCTAGAATTTGTCGTATAATGCAATTTTACTTGCTTAGAAGTAGAAGAAAACCCACATCCCAAAAATCAGTGCTTTGTAATTCCAAGAAACTGCATGATAGGTAATTCACAAATTGCTCAGGTTTTACCACAAAGCTGACTAAAACTTTGAGTTCCCCATATTTCTTGGAATTTGAAGCCTTGTCAGTCCTATCTCCAATGATTAAAAACTGTTCTCTTAGGTTAATTCAATGGCCAGTTTATAATTTGCATTCTCAGAGACACAATTCCAAGGTTTAAAATTATAAAAAAGTCAGTACTCCTAAATACCTTTTGTTGGATTTTTCAGCTCCTGAAAAGACTTCAGGGAAACTAGTACAATCTGTTTGGACACTGATTTGTATACCATTAAGGTCAACAAAGTTGGTAAACCTGTTATTTAGAGGAAAGAATTTCAACCCTATTTCCATGAATGGTACCTGAATTCAGACTATGTTTCTATCTACAACTAATTTATTTAAAGAAACAACAAAATATACTAAAAATCTTAGTACCTCTATGTTAATTAACTTTATAGATTCATACAGCAGCACAGAGGTTGCCAAAAAGTTCAAAGTGACTAGTAACATAGCTCTAAAACTGTAAAATAAAAGCTGTACTTCCGAGATCAGTGACTGTGAATAAATCAATGATACATTAAAATACTAGAGGTCTTATTCTAGGTGGCAGAAAATAATGGTTTTCTGCCACTTGAATGCATTACAATATTTTCTTTTGTATGCACCCATTAGATTTGAGACCTTTTTAGTAGCCAAAAAGAGCCATTTCATTCACTTTTAAAAGTGCCTAAAATGCATATATAGCTGACAGAACATAATGAGGCCTTTTCCCCCTCATATGTATTTTCAAAATGGGATCTAAATCCTTATTTACCCAGTTGACCACCAAGTAGTCCTATCAGTTCAAGGGGTTTTTTTTCTGCTTTTCCCAGTGATCATTAGTACACTGCTTTCCAAATGAAAGAAAACTCAAAAATAAGAAATCATGCCTACAGTATCTGAGGCAGAAAAAAAAACAGTCTGTTATTTATAGGGTTTGGTTTGGGGTTTTTTCAGTCCTTAGGCTGAAGTGTAATGTAAGAATGTCACTCCTAATGTCATACATTTACTCTTTTTTCTTTTTTGAACTTCTTCACATTCAGAGTTACATACAAAGTTCCCATGTTATGTTTTATATAGCTGTCAAAGCAGCCTAGAATTTTAGTGGTATTTCATGAAATTCTATCAACATCCTCAGATCCTCCTGTCACTTAATCTCTGCACCACAATCACAGAGTTTGTATTTTCACTTTTTCCTTGTTCTTATGCACAGTTCTATCTAACTGTTCTTTCATTTAAACTGCACAAACAACTTACTTACACTCGTAAAGATGGGAACCTATTGTATCATCTGGGACTTTACTGAGTTTTTGCATATGTCTTGCATTATCTACTACCGTATTTTGCTATTTGTTTTCAGACACAAATGGTGTAGAAAGAAAGGCAAACATTTAGAAATACTTCTGTTTTTAGCACAAACCAACTTGAAATGTCCCAGAATCATTCACAATAACATAATGAAAAACACAGGGAATTGCAAAAACATAGAAGGATCTACATGTCCCTGTCTGTAAATTTCAGGAATTACTGGTAACTGTTCAAGGCATTCTCAAAATCCGTGCCACTTCACACTTGATCTTGCACCTCTGAGTATTTCCTCAGCTCTTGGACCATTGTCTTCAAGGCTACCAGGCCATTTTCCTCTTCTACCTGGGCTGCAATTATTCACAATATCTAAATCTTTTCTGAGCAAATTTTGTTATACTGAGAAGCTAACAAGGCCCATTATAAATGGTTTCCATAAATGCACAAGCCTCTCACAGGCCCAGCATTCATAATTGTTACTTTCATACATACTACCACAAAGTAGCACTCTGAAGATGCTTCTGAAAGTGGAACTTACTTTCTCAGAGGTGTGGAATTAATAATAAGCCTCTCCTTCCCCACTAAGCATAACTTCCAATTAAAACAAAGTACACATCTATAAAAAAATAATGAACACAAAAAGTAATACAAACATATTCACTCTTTTTCTGTCTAGGAAAATTGCAAGTTAACAAGAATTATATTCTCTTTTATCATCAGACTTTGTAATTCCATAGAACTGGAATATTTTCCACTAGATTTTAGTTGTACTTACCTTTCATCTCATGGTACTAGCATTTCAAAATTCCTTAGTTATTGTACTAGTTTACATGTGTGAATGAAGAAGTTTATATACATTGCAGTGTCTCTTTCAGAATAATTCTGTCTAGGCACATTCTACTCCAAGTTCTCATTTCTGCCCTTGCTAGCACATCTGTTACCTCGGTCTTCACTTTGTGTAAAAGAAAGAAAAAAAATCCTCTAAGATGCACTACTGTCTTTAACTAAGATGGAAGATAAATATGTGTCCCCATTCATATAAATGTGAGAAATCCAAACCCTCTATAAAGAAGACAGCAGAAGTGAACTTCAGTTTTCAAGGACTGACTGGAGATATAAAATGAAGATATAAAAGCACTTCACATAAAAACATGAAAGTTGTTTAAAATGACTTGTCTTATTACACTACTGCAATCTTCAATGTTCCTTTCATATTCTGGATATTGGTCACTGTTCAGAAAAACAAAATAGAGCTCACAATGCTTCTGGTGCAGTTTACAAGAGAAGACAGAGACACTTTTATCTTCACCTCTTTCTTTTCCAAGGTAGTTTTAGCAATTAAGATGCATATTACACTCTAACAGTACTGTAGCTCTCCTCATCCATGACTTCAACCTCTTTTCTAAAGATCTTACTCCTTTTCATAGTACTGTGAAGTCCTCTCAAATATCTCAAAAATCCTCATCTTTCAATGAATTTTAAAATAAGGACTATATTTGAAAAGAAAACAAAACAAAACAAAAAGAAAACTAGCTCACGATACATACAACATACTAGGCAAACCATCTAAAAATTTATTTGCAAGTGTTATTTCTGCAAACACCAATGAATATGCGAAACATATCTGCATTATTTACACCTACACTCCTAGGTTCACTTTTTAAATTAAACCCCACCCACTACTGGGAGGAAAAACTGCAACTGCAAAAGCTATAGACAGCATGTTCAATACATAGATTATTTTCTTTACCTTGTTTTCATTAGCCTCTCTGCTTTTGTATGTGAAATCTAGGTCTTCAGCTTGGCAGTTGGATATAAGTTTCTCTTCTCTTTGGTGGATTGATACAAGTTTTCTGAGGCTTGGAGTGAATTTCTACTGTATTTGTTCAAGTAAGGAATTTACAGCAGTGGTTAAAGATGCCAGACATGGTACTAGCAGATGCTACACAAACTTCCCTGCAGAGCCCTGTGAATGCATTTCAGTCCTGATCTATAACACCCCTGCTATTCTTGATCTGGACCTCTCCTGTGCAGGGCCTGACAGAAGTTATCTGGTATTGTGACTCTGTGATTCGGGCAAATAGCCACTAAGGACTAAATAGATACCCCAAAAGTCATCTTCACTTGTTTGATAAGCCAGATAGATCAGATCTAGATTATGCGGAAGTTAATAGGCATTGTCATGAGTCAGTAAATATGAAATTGTTTTTCAGCATCTGGACACAGCAAAGCAGTGAAAACAAGGTTACTCACAAAAACAGAGGAAAAAAACCAAACCTGCAATTAAGCCATACAAAACCAGTATTTTTTTTTTCCTAGAACTATATGGTGTCCTTTAATTCTACACACAAAATTCCCAGTGAAGAGTTTCAGCTTGTGCTTACAACTGACTCATCCCAAGGAGTCACTGTTGTACTAGTGCTGCTAGTGCTGTTTACTCAATGTGTGAATTATAAAACACTTCAGATTATTTCTCAGTGATAGTGATAAAAAAAAAAGTTTGAAGTGCTAGAAGCTATACATAATGGTTATTTAATGAGAAAGCATTTCTAAAAAAAGTATACTGCCAGGAGTGCTAGTTTGAAGGAGCTGGAAGGCTTAGCATTTCCTCTCCATTTTCTGTGAGACTGTGGAATACATCAGGAAAAGCACAGCAAATATGTAGAAACAGAGCAGCAGCACATCCTCACTACTATAAGCTTTCACAGATCTCTCAATTTCAGAGATATGACAGTTTTCAGCTGCTGAGGATCTGTCCCTGGTGCACTAAGAAAACCATAGAGCCAGTTAGGGGTAAAAAGAATGAATTCCAGATGCTTGTTTTGTAACTGCATGTTGATATTGTTTCTTGAAATGCAAGTTAAGCACATTTAACTCTTTTTTTCTGTTATCTTTGTAATATGGCCCAGTCTTGCATCCTAACATATAAAATTTTAATAATGATTTATCAGGTTTCAAAATCTTTAATGAACATGTTGCCCTTTTTCTTGGGAAAAATATTCTATTACTACATTCAAGATAAGAATACTAAATTTCCTTAGATGTTGTGTTAATGACTAACTTATAAACCTTTGAAAATAAAGTATTTGCCAAATAACAATATACTTACAGTTATATTAGTGTGAACAGTGTCACTGAAACACAAAATATGATTTTAAGTCCAATTGTTTGAAAACAAAGTAGAAAGCATTAAAGAGGTATTTGTAGGCAATACTTGTATGACGAACTATGGTATGCTCCCATGGGCAATAAATGAGATTGTCAGTTATCCATTATCCTACAGTACAACACACAGTCAGTCAGTACCTAGTGTTCTTGGCTAATCAAAACAAATAGACCAAACATAGTGAACTGTAGTGAACAAGTGTGAGGAGGACGAGGCAGCAGAAAGGACCTGTTGTGGGCTGACCACAACCCGTGTTCCTTGAGAAGTTGGGAATGAAGCCGTGAATAGTTCTCTTATTAGCATGTTATTGACAGGACACAGGTAGAGTTAAAATAGCTTTGAAAAACTTCTCATATTTCACATTATTACTGGTGAAGTGTCACAATCATAAGCCTGAGACAGACGGGGGTTAGGGAGCAGTTTTTTATCTGTTTTTGTTTCTCACAATTCAACTATATTTTAAGTGGCAATAAAATAATTTTTCCTAAATTGAGTCTGTTTTGTCCATGATGGTAATTGGTGAATGATCTGCCCGTCCTTATTTTGACCTGTGGGCTTCTCCATCTTATTTTCTCCCACCAGCCTGGTGAGGAGGAGGACTACAAGAGTGGCTGGATGACTGACTGGCTGCAAGCCAAGGTCAGCCCACCAAAACTTCTTTTACGGACTTGACCAGTTTTAAATGGCTCTCTGTACTTTCTTGGCTACACCTGGGCAGATATCATGAAGGGTATCAGATATCATAATATCCCTATTATGAAGGGATATCTGTCTAGATTTCAGAATTTTTTTTTAATGAATTTTAATTAATTGATGTGCTTTTTATGACAGAAATATAATCAGAATGGAGAAAGAATGCTACTAGGCTGAATTTGTCAAGGCCCCAAACTAGGGGAAGTGACATTAAATGCAGAAACACATTTATTCCCGTTAATTATGTTGTCATATTTTCTGTGAATATTGTGTTTTGCAACTCAGAAGAGACTTACTCCATGATATATATTGGATTGTAGCTATATTATTTTAAAAAACAAGTAAATGTTTTTTATATTAGCATGTAATTTATATAATTTAAATAGAGTTTAGGTAGTTTTCAAAACTTATCATATGTGCCATTAAATCTACTGAAATGTTAGTTACAAAACTCTAACTTATACATTTCTGGACATCTCTGCAAGAAGTTTTGATATTTCAAGATTATAGCATTAAGAAAAAAGCAAGAAATGTGTGGCACACATTTGTTAGGAATTATAATGCGGGGCACACATTTGTTAGGAATTATAATGCATTCCACTGGATCTTTACACAGAGGTAAAAGTATGTCATCAGGGTAAGGTCCCTAGGTGAGAGTCTCAAAAAGCATATTCATTTCAGCTTGGACTCTGTGAATAGCAGAGTGGACTGGCATTGTAAAACAACCAGTTTCTCCTAGCCCTGTGCTTGGAGGTGTGCCACACACAGTAACAGCAGTAACGAGCCTTGCTTCTATCAAAGCCATCAGAGAGGCAAGAATCAGGAACTCTACAGTAAGATATAAATACAAAATCAATAACAGAAATACTTAATTTTTCATCTACATATAAATGAATTTTACTACCAGCATCTGCAAGTCCAGAGAAAGCACAAATGTACCATACAGGAGACTTCAAGCTATTTTTCACTCAGTTTGTTAAATAAATTTATTACAAACATCTCTTATTGAACTGATTATACAATTTACATCACTCTTCAAAATGATACAGAACCTTTATTATCTTTATATGGGATTTACATTCTGAGTATTTAAAGCTAGAAAAAGCACACTGCATTCATTACCTTTAGACGTGTAAATGTTCTGTAAGACACATCTTTTGCTATTATTTTTAATTTAGGATGTTCTGAACCATAATCTGAGCCATTCAAAAGGCTATGAGGTATTAGAAAAGCAACAATTAGATAAGTGGCAAAAGAATATATTTCCCTGCCTAGCAGAAGCACCTATGCACATATTTAGCTTTAAATAGTTGATTCATTTCTGAACTACTTCTCAAATTTCTTCTTATTTTCATTAATTTTCATTATCTGTCAAGAAGGAAGTGTGCTACATTATCTGTGTACACATTAATTCAATCTGAAAGTGTCTCACTTCACTAAAAGCTAGATTAATATGATCTTTTCTTTTACATTTCTTGACCTCAAAAGAGAAATTGTTGCTTCACAATAGAAGATCTCCAATTGAAAAAAGATTTCCTAACAGCATTGTGATACAGCATCTTTGAAACTGGTTTGCTTCTCCTTTTCTAACTTAGTTTTGGAAGTACAAAATATATCACTTTTTTTTTCTGAAAAAGAAAGCAAAACTCATGAAAACATGAAGCACACAGCTTATTAAAGTCAAAACATTAGGAGAAGTTATCTGCTAGCTTGTCTGAGAAGCAAGTAAGTGTTTTCTTTCAAAGCCGAATTTCAGCCTTTGTGAAATATGCTGTAGGAAGCCCAGGAGACAAATCACCCAGACAAACTGTTCAGATTACAAATGTCTTGAGAAGCAGCAGTGAAAAATTTCCTACATATCCAAATTCTGTTCTGGACAGAGTGAGATCTTGTTATTTTAAGACTCGGGATTTTGATGGAAGAGTAACAACATGAAGAAAACAACATGCTCAATAACCTCATGTAATACAGGTGATTAGAACGTTTACATACAGGATGGTTACTAAACAATACATTCCTAATATTCACATAAAAAGCGAAACACTTAAATGAAAAAAGAAAAAATTCACATGTCTTCACTGTTGGTAAAACCACTAGACATTTTAGAATTCTGAGATGAAAGAACAGGAAGGCCCAATTAATTGACTACCCTACTCAAAGATGTCCACATTATAATAAACGGCAAAGAAACCTCTGAAGACCTTCAGAGAAAAAGAGAAAACTCAAAGGATGCATGTAAGAAAACCCATGTACACGATACTGCAAAGCAGAAGGGTAAATGTTTTAACACCTATCATTTAACTCCTCGTGTCAAGTTTTCTCTGGACTTTAATCTTTGTGGGTGATTTGCAGGAATTCTTTAACCATAATTCTTTCTTATGGTGTCTAATGGGCACTGTAAGATATTGTTGATTTGATAATACTGGAAAAGAGCAGCACCCAGAGGCAGTAGTATGTGTGGAGTTAAAGCCCCAGTGGGCAATTAATTATCATGCAGCCACTCACTCCCCTTCCCCTCACCAACCAACACTGGATAGGGATGAGAAATGGAAAAAGTAAAAAAACTAAAAATCCACATAATAATAATAATGATGAAGAGTAATAAATTAATATAATAAAAGAGAGGAATTAAAACCCAAGAAGTCAAATTAATGCCCAATACAATTGCTCGGTATCTGCCAACTGATGCCTAGAGTGTCCTTAGGTAGCAACCAGGACCCCCACTTTCTGTACTGCATATGGTGTTCTGTGGTATGGAATATCTCCTTAGCCAGTTTGGATCACCTCTGCTGGCCATGCTCTCCCCTGACTTCTTATGCAGCCACTCACTGGCAGCATGGGAGACAGATTATTTGATCACTTTATTATCTCATAATGAAACATAACTACTTGTAAGTTTATTAGACACTAACAATGTTATGAATTACTTTTGTCCCAAGACTGTTTCAAAATTAGAATTCCCTATTGCAGAAATACCAGTCTCGGCTTAAATTTCTAGGAAGTTCAAGAAAAAAGATCTATGCTTAAAAGATCTATGCTTGTATTTCCAGACAAATTTTGTACTGCTGATGACTTAAACAAACATAGATATAACAAAGCAACAGGTGAAGGTAACAGGCCAAAGTAATTTATCTCAAAAGACAAATAGCAAACACTGCATTGCTTATTGTATTTCAGTGAGAATTTGTCTTGAAAATCACCTTTTGTTTTCCTTGCTCAGGCTGCTGGTGCAGCTGGAAACTCAGATGAAAAATTAGCTAACAAACAGGCCCTGAGACACATTTGTTCAAAACCTGCTTCATCTTCAATGGACACCTGAGGAGAAACTAGTTAAAAGCTTGACAGATTCAACACATGGCAAAGCATCTTTTGCTGGCAGTGCTTTAGATTGCTATGAGGGAAGGTGTATCAGTGAATCAGCAGTCAGCAGACAGAAAGAAAAAGCCTCTGTAACTTCCATGTTGGAAAAAAGTGTTATATACAGAATCCCAAAAATTCAGAAAACCACCAATTTTACAAACTAATTTTGAAAATTCTTAAGTAAATCTGTGGAAACATATATGTTCTAAGAGTGATTTTATGTGTAGCAGTAGTTTCACATGAGATAAAAGGACATATTATCCAGTTCCTACTCTCTGACCTTTAGAAGAGTCAAATTTAGTATCTTAGATGCAGGAGAATAAATAAGTTTGGGTTTAAATCACAGTTTGATAAGCTGATGAACAGGATTCTATGATGTGCCCAGATGTGATAGTAATGGTCTGTATTTAATGACCCAAAGAAGCTTTTTAAGTCCTCTTTCTTACATCCTACTGACATACATCAATGCAAAAAATGTCCAGAACTATTCAAATGCAAGTTGATCAGATTTAATGAAGTATGGATTAGACTCCAATCAAAAAGGATCATATGTCAGAAAAATATCTGAAAGTATAACAGAAAACAAAATATATCAAATTAAATAGGATTGCCTGAATGACTACTGTAATGGTAGTAAGCACTTAGTAGCTTTGGGGCAGCCTTTCTACCATTTAGAAATGGCTTGAAGATGTGTTTAAATACTTGGCCAATATATAATAAAAATTATGATTATGAAAGGGTCTGTGAGTATGAGGCACTTAATTTTCTTTTCAGTTCCCAGTCTTTCTTCTGTAACTCCCTTCAGAAAGGGAGGAGAGAGATTATAGACATAAAATTCTCTGTAGATTAAATAATTAGATATACAGTATCAGGTCAATTGAATTCTTGAATGTATAAAAAAAATTCTTCTACAGATGTTCTGAATTCTGCCTTTTCTCCTGGAGAATACTGTCACATCACCCACCCTGCAAGACGCAATGAGTGTGTGTATCAAAGCAAACATACACCTCTCCACCTCCTTCTCCTGGATAGAAATAGGACTCTATAGACAAAAGTATGTACAGGAAAACCTATCTAAAGAAAAAAAAGTCGTATTTTGTTCATTTGGATCAAAGAGCATAAGCCTGACTCAAGGCCCTCAGAAAAGAGAAGGAACCAACCTTTGGTGTGTTTGGATCACCTCCATTCTGTTACTCTGATAGGAAATCCAGACTGTTTTGTGTGCAGAACCCACCTTTACATTCTGGTTTTAAAAGGTTCTTTTTATGGTTAAGTGATTTAATTATTAGTCAGTTTCATTTCTTTGTATGTGTAAAGGAAAAGTCCATATCACTTGGCAAAAAGGCATGCAAATGTAAAGGAATTATTTTTTGACTAATCAGCTAATGAATTTGCCAGGGGAGAAGCCGGGGCAACATGACACAACATTTTATTTTCGTTACAATCTAACTAAAATTATTGCTTGTCTCACAATTGTAATGAGTCAACAAATTTGCTTGCATTTCTTTGTACTCACAAATTATACCCATTTATGCCTGACAACAAATCAGCGCACATTTTGTTCCAAAGAGTAAAAAACTCCAAAGTATCTTTTAAAGCTCTTTTCAAGTTTGACTATCCTTTTGAGTTCTGTTCCCTGCTTGACAAAGCTTTCCAATTTATCTGAATGCTGATCTACAAGAATGCAATTATTTGACCAGGTAGGAAAGCTGCAGGAAAGGCCTGTGGTGTTCTACAGCCACAGGACAGGTATGAATATATGTGCAGTTACACGATGGGTATGCCTTCATGCTAGACAGGGCAACTGATGGACACCAACCACACTGCTAGCCCAGTGCCTTGGTACTGTGTCGCTCTCTCGGACACGAAATAAGCACGCGAGACGCAGCCTGTCAGGTCAAGCAGCCAGGGCAGCGAGGCCAGAAGAGCCTGACCCCTGCCCTCCATCGTTTATTTTATATGATCTTAGAAACCACCGTGGATTGGAGGATGAATATTTCCTCCTCTCAATCTCACTGGTCAATGGAAATGTCTATCATACAAAGTCCACCTAGCAAAGGAATGCAAAACAATCCAGGCACGGTTAGCAAAACATGAGCATGTTTACAGAAAGTGTGTGAGAAACTATTCACAGAGATTGCAAGCTGAAGAACTGCAAAATGCAGGGCGACAGTACTGTACCTTCTTTGAGCATGGATTTCCCTCCAAAAGATAACAGGCCTAGCTGCAGTGCAATAACCTGGTAGTGTTCTCAGAAATAGTCGGGAGCCAGAGACATACTGTGGAGATGTGCTGGGAATGTGTTCCAGCCAATCTGTGTGTCAGAGAATTAGGAGGTGAGGTGTGAGGAGTGAGTGTTACAGTCACAGCATGGGAACTTTACAGGCTTTTCTTCTGGAAAGAGAAAAGATGAATGGTTACAAGCACCTCCTTTCTGGACGCAAGTCTGAACAATAAAGCCTATTCCCATGTGCCTAATTCCAATCTCACACTACAGAGGAGACTGAAATTAATATTTTCAGTGAGGCTATGAAGACTGTGCTTACAAAAGGCAGTCTACCTCTAGAAAGCATGATAGAGTAGGCATGAGGAAAGATTGGCTGTATTACAGGCTCAACTATTAACACAGAGCTCATTTAACTCATTTATAATAATATTACACTAAATTGTCCTGTAGCAATGATTATTTTAAGGCAAAATCAGGTTTTGTGAAGGCAGGACAAGTAAAAAATATTCATCTGCCTCTTCTCAATAATAATAATGCAATTTACATGCTCTGACATATGCATTCTTAATAAAAATAACATTAGCTCTCATAGGAATGATCCAGTTTTAATAAACTTAGCAAGATTTACATTTTCAAAAAAAATCAATAGCAGGTATGTTCAGCAAAAATAGGACACACTTTTTTTCCTAAGTAAACTTTTAACTGTGTTGTCATGTCAAGGACCTACAATGAGAATAATCATCACAATCTTAAATTATTAGTTATATTATATTATATTGTATTTGTTAATTCCTCGATGATTTTATAGATTTGCTGCATAATGATTTGCCATAATCTTTTATTAATATACTATGACCAAAACATCTTGCAGGCATAAAGCAAATATTTCACTTCTACAGCACCTAACCTAAGAATCTCAAAAAGTTAAAAACTGTCAGCTAATTAATTCTAGCAACAGTGCCGTAATTTGACAAAGGTTACAACCGTTTCACTTCGGCCACCAGCAAAATGCCTTATCCTCTGATGTGAAATACAATAGCTGACTGAAAGGTCTCAATAGAATAATATTTTGGGTCTTTTTCTTTCTGTGCTCAGCAGTTTTTATTAGCTAGTTGTAGACTGTTTGGGATCTTACAAAGTCAGACATTAAATGACTTCAGAGAAGACATATATTTATCTAGAAGGGCTCAGGAAACATATGGTTCTCTGTAGAAGGCATAGACTTAAAAAAGCAAAAATTTGGATTTAATCTAGACTATGCATGTTTGGCCAGATGTTCTTTTCATGTTAGCAAAATGAATTAGCCATAGAGTTTGTTACTATTACATTCTGGGACCCCTTAGTACAATTATCACACTAGTAATTTAACTGTTACACCATGAAGTTGGAAATGCTAGCTTAAATTGCTAGCACATGGCAACATCTGTGTGTTTATAAAAGACATGATAAATCACATGCTTCTGGCAAGCACTTCAGAAAAACAGGTTCACTAAGCATACATTTGGCACAGCTTATTATAGAATCAACTGCATTTGCAAAATACAGGAGTGCAACAGATGACATTCTTGAAACATCCTGATCCGCATTGAGTAAAACCCCAAATGTCTCAAGAAGTATGGTCAAAAGGCCATCCCATTTCTGTAAAAAAAGCAAAAAGAGTCTGCCAAACTCTTCCCAGTATATCAAAGGCATGACATTTCCTATAAATCTAGAACCACAGTTTATAACTCTCAGTCATCCTGCAGACACTATGCAGCACCACTGTATCTGAAAAACAGGCACTGGCCATTTTAAAGGCTAATCGCAAAGGCCTCAGATCTAGTTTATAATTACCTTCAATTTTGTTCCATGCCTAGATTGGGCACAAACCCCCTGAAGCACCTAATCTTGTCTTACAAAGAGGAGAAAAAAAGGTACATATTATACGTTTTGTACAAACTGAAACCTGTGGCTAAACTATGGGGTATGCTTTCTGAAGGGCATAGTAAGCTTTCTGAGAGGCAAAGCACACAGGAGAAAAGTGTATGACACCTCTTCTCATGCTGCATTTTGATCCACTCTAATATAAAACAGCCTCTCAATGGTGTTGATGGACCACACTATATACAAAGCCACACAGACCCCTCCTTTCATTCTGTCTTCAGACTCTTCCTTTTCTTGACTCTCTGATTTTGGAAGTTACTGAGAAACTGGGTACACGATTGTATAGCTTAACACAATTTATATATTTTACTTACTTTAGCTTTTAAAATTTTGAGAATTGTATGCCATTTAGACCTCATACTATTTAGGAATGCCAGACCATGGCTCCTTAGAAAGACAGCAGAGAGGTCATTAAAGCTTAATCAGCTCCACAATCACAGCACAGTTCGTTCCCTCTGCTCTTTCAGCTTCAAGAGCCACACAACATCAAGAACAGAAGAATGACCTCTCTAGTTCACAGTTCTGACTCAGCATCTAGGACAATTTTCTAAAGCTCTGTCAGTATGCGAGCCATGTACTTAGATCCTGAAAAACAGTGTACAGGGTGATCATGAATCACCATGGCAGAACTAAGCAAAAGACAAACACTGTGATGCAGGTGTAAGCAGAAGAAAGATGGAATGGGAAAAAAAATAAGAGTTCAAGTGTATAGGTGAAAAGGGTTTTACTACATCCCTCTCCTTTCTCCTAAACCATTTTTTGGGCAACTTTTTTCTGTTTTTCTGCTACTTTGTACGTCCTAAAACACTTCAATGAAAATCTTGACATTGGAAAAAAAAAATTAGAAAATCTGCAAGAGGACCGTCTCTGCCTCCTTTTAGAAGGAAACAAAAGTACCTTCTCTCTCTACCCTCCAAAGAGGAAGGAAAGCATAGAAGTGAAAAATCTTCTTCAATCATTTTTTTCTAACATGCTGAAAATGTGTCTCCTGCTTTCATCTTCCTTGTCTCTACTCCTTCCCAATGTTTGCTTTGTTCTCATGATAAAATGGTGCATATCATTAGCAGTCTTTAATGCACTTAGTATTGTTTTGATTTTTTTCCTTCCAGAGCTGTAGTGGGTTCCTACAGCTGTTTACAAAGTATTTCAAACAACCTGAAACAAGCAGCCTGAATGATTGAAGATTATTGGTAAGGGCACAGAGACTTTCAACTCCATAAGAGAAATTAAAATGCATCTTAAGATGATAGTGATGAAAGCCATATGAAAATACGTCCTAAAGTTTTATATTAACCAAATGTAGTTTGCTCAGGGCTCTATTCCATATCAAGAAACCCACCACATGTGGTACCGGTTAACAGGAGTTGGCTGTCTCCAAACAATGGTTGCAGAACCAGTGCTCTATGAAATTAATTGCTCTTTTAGCCCTGGAAGAGGTGTTTTAGCTCAGAATTTACAGACTGCATAAAGATGTCTTAGGTACAGTAAGCCTTTAAGCAGAGTGGTAAGAATGTGAACCAATTCCATGACCACTTAACTCTTCTCTGCTGCTTAGAAATCTCCATGAAGTTTAACAGTAGAAATAGTCATAGTACCAGATGGTCTGGAATTTAACAACACAGAGGATGGTGTGGGAGGGAAAGGAATAATCTTTACCTTCACTGAAATAATCAGACTGTATAACCCAGTTTAGTTGGAGTAGCTTGTTTTTTTTTTTAAATTGTGCTTCCTTCTTTTTACAAAAGACTCTGCCAGAAGGCAGCCCTGATAGCTGGCTCCAGGAAAACAAAGCTGCCAAGACACATGGAGAAAATGGACCTGTCCTTGGACTGGGATAGTAAAAGGGAAGATACAAATACAACTTGTGTGTGCACAACCCATCCAACCGCAATCCCCTCACAATTATCCTCCCTGACAACACTGAAGAAGAGAGTGCACAGAAAATATTTCAGTCCCCAGCTAGTTATTGCTACCAGCCCTCATACTGCTGCTCTGATGTATGAGAGCCTATACAGCTGATGTCCCCAGACCAAGGATAATGGTCTCTGAAGAATACTATAAGAAAATGAGTGCTCCATGTAGCCATACTTTACACATACTTTCCACCTGGTTCTGGGTGTATGGCTTGCTTCCACCAGAGGCCCTTTAATTAGCTGAAAAACAGGAAATCAAGTATTAAAGGCTGCCTGGAACGTCTCATATCAACCAGTGTAAAGATCAAAAATCTCTTTAATATTTTAGATAACTTTGATCCTAATTTCTTATTTAATGTGGTTCTGGCACCCAAAATTAAGTTCAGAAAAGCAACAACATTGAAAGGGCAAAACCACATAATGTGTATTTGGACACAAAGAAGGAATGAGGATGCCCTAAAGATCAGAATAACAACACTCAATAACTGAAACTACACAGTAATTTAAAAAAAAAAAAAAAAAAGGAAAGGGTATTTTATGGTCCACCATTATGGTGCATCACCTGCTATTGCTCCCACATTTTTCATTCAACAAATACTCCTTGCAGATACACAATACTTGAGCTCCAATACCTAGGTAAAAGTCAGATTCTTATAGAAACTTCAGAGGTAAACTCCAATCATTCAGTGATTAGTCATATTTCATGGAAATGCTTATAAAGTTTAGAGTACAAAAGGCAACAATATTTAAAACTATTACAGTAAATTAAATTCTTCTTTTCTTCTAGTGCTCTTAAAAAAAGTTTTAAGCATATTTTTGGTTTACAAGAATAAACAGTGACAATTTGTTCTTCAAAGGACTTAAGTAAAGAAAGCAATCATTAAATCCACCCAAAGCACAGACACCTGCAGACTCAGACACTCAGAGAAATGATCTGGGAACCTCTGAATGCTCCCTGAAATGCTAAACGTAGCAGGTTCCTCAGACGTGTTTTTCTGGGCTCTGGTTCAAGAAGTGAAGGATTTTGCACAGCTTTTAGCTGTTCCTGTGCATTGTGTACCCTCTAGTGGCAAAAGCTCCCCAAAAAACCATCTATATTTTCCAACATTCAAACACTTTCTCGACTTTACTTTACAATGCAAGACAGACCTTTTATTAAATATACTTTTCCCTATTTTCTCAGTAATTTCAGCTTTTATTTCATGACACACAATGGCTGAACTTATTTATATGGATTGTCACAATGCAACAATGACTGTGCAGGTTGTGTAAATTTTCATGGTAATTCTGTTGTAATCAAGGTCACCCATGACATCCCTACATTAACAAGATACTTACTTACCCGTAATCAATAAATGCCTCTCTTAAACACCTGGAATCTAAGCCCTATCCAACTGCTACAGACACACTGCAATGTCCCCTAGTTTAGCACAATTTTAATGTAGTTTGCAAAACACTGAATATGATTTTGTCTGGATTTTCTGGTCTGACTAGAACACAAACTAATGATAACCAGGAAGTTCAGAAGTTAGAGAAAAGGAGCAAAAAAAAAAAAAAAATCTAAATTCACCAGCTAAGGAGTAATCCTAACCATAAAAAGAGGGAAACAAATAAAAGATGAGTATACCTTAAAAAAATGTTTGTAAGCAAATCCAAGATCCTGGATGAGATAATGGCCATGAAAGCAAAATTCAAATTAGTGATCCTAAACAGATGAAAGTATTCAGAGCAAATACATCCTTACCCTAAGCCCCTGAGACTAGTAGATACCTTACAGAAAGTTAAGGGATACCTACACTGGATATACGCAGAAAAGGAGCAGCTGGTCTGCAGAGTGCCTTTGTCAGTCATATGCTCTCTGAGATGGTAGAATTCTTGTAACGTCTATAAATCATCACACCAAAACATCGAGAAGCTAACATCCGATTAACTTCTACTAAACACTGTAAGTAGCCATGTTATACTGTTAATTTACACTAACAGGACATAAAGGCTTACTTTTGAGGTCTGTGTACTTAAAATGAGTTGACAGAGAGATGCATGCTTGGCACATCTCCAGTAAAAAAAGATTTTGCTGACTTTGACAAAATAAGGGTGTCTTTTTCATGCTATTACCAGTGTTTCAGACAATATCTACCATGAACTGCATGCAGTCATATTTCATACAGCAGCAATCAGCACTTGAACTGTTTCAAAAAATAGAATTAACGACATTCTTTGTTTTGAATAAATCTGTTTTCACATAATAATTGATTAAAACATTGTCTGTACAATAATTTTAAAGAATCATCATTAAAACTAATGTATTCTTACTCAAGCACTTATATAGCATCTACAGAAAGAGGCCCAATCCTGGGCTTGTGTAAGTAATATTTTTTCTTAAAAGTCCTTACTAATTTACAGATAGATCACTCTTAAACAGCCATGCTATACTGAATAGTGTTAAATAAAAATGAGCAAAATTTTGGTAACAAAATTAGGACAGAATTAATTGGCCTTGTAGCATATGGTTCAAAAAATGCTTTAGCAAACTGCATGTATTAACACTATCAAAGCTATTGTTTCAACATTATAGTGTAATGACTTTATGTACGTGAAAATTACCAGTTTTAATTGTACATATTATGGTCATAAAGATAAGCTGCCGTATCTTCTTTTTTATGTGTGTTACAGCATTACTAAACTTGTACATATGAGAAAAATTAGTATATGAGCTCTTAGACTCATGAGCAAAATTTCTATCCTTCATACCTAGTTTTCTAGTTCCGATGTCTATTATCCATCTGAAGTGCCTTCTTTGCTGTAAAATAAACATGTTTTGTAAAACTTTAGTGATTAATGCTTACAGCATGGTTTCGTTGTAGTTTTCTTCAGGTTTTTTTAAACCAAACACCTTTGGAACTTCTTCCACAGTCTTCTTGTAATCGATGCAAATACCTGATTAAATATCTTCATGCTTCATGCCTTTTTAAGTCTAACTGGAGATTATGCGAATATTCATGATTTAATCCTGATAATTTTCCTCTCCATCTTTTGGCTCTCCATTTTAATGATAAGGAAGAGCTTTCCCTGGCAAATACTGTGTCCGATTTCAATTAAACAAATCCTCTAAACTGACATTTCAAAAACAAAACAAATCTGGTATTTGCAAAGAAAGAGCAAATCACACTCAAAATCACATCCTGCACAGGCTCTGTACATATTTGAGATGGTGACTTTAAAATTCAGATGGCAAATTTAGAACTAATATATGTACCCAGAGCAAATGTATATCCTACGTATGTATATATAAAGAGACAAAACCCACACACATTGCTTTGCTGTCTTTCAGCCTATTTTGCTTACTTTGCAGGATGAGAAAAAAATCAGTTTTTCTGTATTGTGCATGCATATGTGTTCCTGGTATCACTGCCTTACACATAAACAAATAATAAACAAATATACACTCCCTAGCTTCTATATAGCAAACCATGTATTTTGTTATAAAATTGAACTAACATGTACAATGAAAAATTTATTTGTTTGTTTAAACACACAATCCTTTTCTCTTGGATGATATTTTTGTTTGCTTTAAGCTCTTCAGACTGAGTGATCTGCTGGTTTGTACTCTCTCATGTCTCATGAGAACCCTCTAGTGACCAAGGTTCTCAGACCAATTATTCCTGTTTTTAACATCTTCCCTAACTTGTCAGCACTCAGACAAAATCATATGATTAACTGGCGTATTTTTCCCCCACTGATGCATATACACTCAGTGTTGCTGTGATTCCTTTGACAAAAATAGGTACTAACATTAAAATCTTCCATAGATTCCAAACAACACTTCAAATACATATTGAAACATGCATAGCATAGCACTATCATACATTATGTGCCCTATTGATGGGTCACACTACCATTCTACATCAGCTAATTCAGGCACTAGCAGTCTAACTGAAGCCTTGCTCATAACCAGGCAGTTTAATCTAGCTCTCAAGTGGGCTTTACTGCTACAATTAAGAGTTTTCTAAAGAGTCAGCTATTTTAAAAGCTCAGGAATACCTAGCAGGCAGTATAGGTACACTCTCCACCTGGACAAAAACAAACTAGATAAAGAAATAGGTAAAATAAACTTAGTATTTCTGTGAAAATACTGAAATTCCTTAAAGACAACATCAATTTTTCTTCAGATATTTAGTCAAAACAACTGAAATATCTTAAATCAAAACACAGAGCATCCTACCTTCTCACTTGCTATATTTCATGAAAGAGTATCTCAGTATCTTTTTATTTAAAAAAAAAAAGGCATTCGTATATTTTAAACTTATATTTCTGACTTTTAAATGCAGTGTCAAGTCAGGGAAGTAGCCAATATAGATTTAATTATATGGAAAAGATGCTTTAACTGCAATGCAAATTCAATACCAAAAATCCAAAGAAAGCAGCCTTGCCTGAAATGTGCACAAATCAATTCTTTGCAGTGATTTGAAAAGAGCTGTGCTTTAATACCTAGATTACTAAAACCAGAGCTGATAAAGCCCTATATTCCTGTGGGTAAAGTTTTACTGAAAAACTGATCATCTATAACACACTTCATTAAATTCTTTTTTCTTCTTCCCTAAATGACGCAACCACTAGAGCCCCTTAAATTCCTAGTGCTAAACATAATAATCTGTCATCTACTGAAAACTTTGACAATTTGAATTCAAAGTAGAATATTAAGGACCAGCTGGCACCCTATGAAAACCTTGAGAGAACACATTTATACACAATGTTTTTGTATTACATCTTTCTTCTGAATTTCTTCGACCTTACTCCTCTTACTAGGTAAGGAGTAATTAAGGCAGGTTGTGGTCCATACAGTTGAAAGCATGACTTCCCAGTCATGATTAGATATACCCGAAACAACATGACCCAAACCACTTTTTACAATGATACTACATGCAAAAAAGTTTGTGTTAACATCCATAGACTGCACCGATCTCACAAAAGGGCCCCTAAGCCCTAAAGATGATGTTCTAACTTCCATTTAGATTACCTTTGATTTTTTTTTTAAACAATTTCTCTTTTAAGAAGCAGTGGGTGCACTCCACCAAACACTAAGGAGACTTGGAGAGGAACCTCACAACAATGCTTGAGAAGTGTCCCTGGGGACAGTCATCAGCAGTAACTGGTCTCTTGCTCTCTGCATGTGAGATCCTGGCACTCTCTATTGCTGGAATGACTTTTTAAACTAACTAATAGAAGAAGCACACTGAGCCTCAGTGATGTAATCTCTCGCTGCGCAGCTCCTTGTGAGATGCTAACCATTGGCAGAAGGTTAAGCTGTCATAAATAGCAGTAAATTGCACCAAGGGTCAATTAAGTAAAAAATTAATAAGCTTAGCAATTTGTTCTGTAATGAAATGTATAAATGTAATTTAGCACAATTATATGAGAGGATGCTAAAATATGGTCTTTAAGATAAACTGTTTCAGTAATGCTTTTTTAAATGCTCTGTAAAATATCAACAGATTCATCAGCTTTGACAAAGAACATTGCATTAGCAAAGATATAACAAGTCAGTAATAAAGACATCAGAATTAAGGACTGAGATGTTTGCATGTCTGAAATTTTACAACCACACTTATTTTATCAAATTTTACTTTTTCTGATTTTCTGTATTTACTCTTATATAAACTGTATAATCACTCACAGGTCCATCTAGAAGGAAGCACAGAATAAGCTTGTCATTTTATAGAACAAAATACAACCTTTCTTATGAAAGTAACTTCATGTTTGCAGCAGGAGTAACCACTTGAAACATAAGGTTTGTTTCATTTTGGCTAATATCTCATTATTGTTTACCCCAAAAGCACAAGCCATAGCTGATTTTGTGGTATTTAACTTACTTCTTGCAGAAGAGCAGACAGTATACATACCCCAGCCGATTACGCACATCAGAACCACTGCTCTTGATAGCACTGCCACCTGCTGTTCATCTTTTGTTTCTTGCTCAATAGTTTTAAACCACCGACTTTGTACAGCTAATTTCACCTTGTCTGTAAGAAAGATATATAATCAACATTGATTTTTTTAACCATTTAAGCACCACTCATTCTTTCAGTTTCTGTTGGCAGCTGATGCATAATTGTCTTTTCCTCATGCTTTCTTAAACACACAGAATAATCACACTAAAGAAGTAGGACTTTCTGCCTGCTTTTTGGAAGTGTTTGTCTAGGATTCTGTATGTGTTTCTTAAGATGTCTTCACATAATAAAAATTAAAGAGTAAATTATCTAACTACAAATTTATTAAAATCATGTTGTTTATTTTTTTCAGCCAACAAACCTAGCACAGAAATTCAGGAGAGGTTAAATAAATAAGTTCTATTCTTTAGCAAGTAGACCTAGTCTATTGTTGTGGGATTTTATTATTTAAGTAAGGACTTCAGGTTTACAGCATCAATAGACTTCCGTGAATTTAATCAGAGGGGACTGTTAAACAATGAAAGACAGATTATTACGTATTTCCTCTGCAACTCTCTTTGGAACTAGCGTAGGTTTCTGTATAGGCAAAAGTGCAGAGAATTTAAAGAATAATTTTATTTTTGAAATTCAAAATTGGCACATGTATATACTTTAGTTTTTAGAGAGAGAGAGAGAAAGAGAGAGAGATGAGAAGTATGTTTGTGGAGGAGTTTCTAAATTTATTTAATTATATGTTTATCTATTTAAGCATATAACACTGTCCTAAATCTACTACTAAATTTCAGGAGTAGTAAGTAAGCCATGATATCATGATGGTGGCCTTACACTGCTGCTCAGAATATTGTGTTGGAAGAAAAATGCTCCTTTCCAGTTCCTGGTCTTGAAGGCTGATCTCCAGGAAAAAAGTTCATGGCTAAATTGTTAAAATGAAGAGAGCGGACTGTGGGATAAAAAGCACTGACAAACCTTTTGAGCAGATATGAAGATTCAAACTGAGGACTTGTTTCTGTTCTGCACTGGATTTCCATAGCAAGGTTTTCATAGTGGAGGGGCTACACAGGTGGTTTCTATAAGAAAGCAGTCTATAAGTATATTTTCTGTAAGAAACTATCCAATAGAGCTGGTGCCAGACAGCTCCAAGGCAGACCCACCACTGGCCAAGGCTGTCCATCAGTGACAGTGGTAGTGCCTCTGAGATAACTGATTTACGAAGGTGGAAAAGTTACTGCACCAAAGCAATTGCCAAAAGCCAGAGAGAGGAGCGAGAATGTGTGAGAGAAGCAGTTCTGCAGACACCCAGGTCAGTGGAGAAGGAGGGGTAGAAGATGCTCCAGGCACTGAAGCTGGATTCCATCTGCAGCCCAAGGTGCAGCCCATGGTGAGGCAGCTGTGCCCCTGCAGCCCATGTGGGCCATGGTGGAGCACAGATCCACCTGCAGCCCAAGGTGGACCCTATGCTGGAGCAGGTGGATGTCTGAATGAGGCTGTGACCTTGCGGGAAGACTGTGCTAGAAAAGGGTCCTAGCAGGACCTCTGGCCCCATGGAGAGAGGTGCCCAGGATGGAGCACGTTTATGGGCAGGACTTGTGGCCCCACAGGGGACTCAGGCTGGAGCAGTGCATTCCTGAAGGACTGCAGACTGTGGAAGGGACCTGTGCTGGAGCAGTCCATGAATAACTGCAGCCTTTGGGAAGGACTCGTATTGGAGAAGTCCATGGAGCAAGGGAAAGAATTCCTCCCCTGAGGAAGATGCAGCGGCAGAGACCGTAACTCCCATTCATGTCTGACTTGCACTGCTAGGGAGAGGAGTAGAGAGTCAGGAATAAAGTTAAGAAATTAAGAAAGGAGGGATGGGAGAAAGCTATTTTTAAGATTTGGGTTTAGTTCTCATTATCCTACTCTAGACTGGTAATGAATTAAACTAATTTCCCCAAGTCTGTTTTACCCATGACAGTAACATGCGAGTGATCTGTACCTGTCTTTCTCTGACCCCATGAGCCTTTCATTGTATATTTTCTCCTCTGCCCAGCTGATGAGGAGAGTGACAGAGTGAGTTTGGTAGGCATCTGGCATCCAGGCAAAGTCAACCCACCACATACTTCTTATGGGAGTTCTTTCTTCTTCCCACTATGCTGACTATAAAGAATCCTTTAGCTATACGACTGCCTCTACACTGACAAGGAAATGTACATAGATAGCAGATGAACTGGGCTGACAGAACAAGGACATTTGCAATGTTAAGACAGTATGGGAATATAAATTACATCTGTTAAGAAAAGAGTATAATAAGCAATCATATGGTGAGAGCATTAATTAGGTTCAACTGTTTCTTTTGGAGAAAAGACAGAGAAGAATATGACAAGAGTCATAGTATGAGTGACATGAAATAGGTGAGAAATGACTGCTCACTCTATTCCAATATAGTAAGACTGAAAAGAGCGTACTAGATGGCAGGTTAAAAGCAAAAACAATACCACCAAAAAAGCATGTTTTATGCTTGCAATTAAGTTGTGGAGCTCCTTGAGGAAGAATGCTGCAGATGCTAGAAATTAACGATTTTGAAAAAACCCCATTTTTTAAAAACCCTTTTTAGAAAAGATCATTGACTGTTAATAACTGTGAATGCCACCTCTAAAGTAATCTGCAAATTATTGAAAGCAAGTCTAAGGAAGAGTTCTTGCAATCTTTAACACTGTGAGATATGTTTTTAATCACTGCCAAAGATGACATAGACATCTTGGACTTAACAAATTGAGAAAACACCAGCCTGAAAGCCTGCCAAACTATCTTGAGAAAAGTAGAACGGGAAATGACAACTGAACAACAGCAGCCAGGATGTAGCAATTGGAGTAACTATATTGAAGACATAACTATGATTGGGTGGGACAAAATTATGGAAGTTGTGTAAGATGATGAACAGTGAGAAAGAGAAAGCAGTATAATGAGCATGAAATCTGTCATAGGAATCAAGACTGCAGACATAAGCAGATCCAGGAGATGGGCAAAGAGTTTAAGTTGGCAGATACAAAATGTTCCACCATGGCTACAGGAAGGGTATGCGGAAATGAGTGTCACTCTTCTCAAGGATATCTGGTCAAGGACATTTTTCAGTGCAGCAAATGAGAAAAGGAGGAAGCCATACACAAGAACATACAGGGATACAAACCTGACCACCAAATGATAAGGGAGGTGGTGATAACAACCAAGTCTGTTCAGCCACATGAACTGATGAGACATGTGAGAGTACAGGAATGTTTATTTAAGGAAGGTTATCTTGAGCTCGGTTAGTCAGCAAACCAAAGGAACAATGGTAAGCCAGGAAGCAAAATATACTGACACACACCTGACAAAGCAAACATTGACAGTGACAATAAACTAACACTGCCAGTCACAATAGCTGCTGAGCTATCAAGCAACTACAGCCACCACTTTTAAGGAAAACTCAACTGGAGTTTGCAGCTGCTCAGTCTGCAAACCCAGGGGTTGTCTGGTCATTCTGCAAACCCAGGGGCCCTGAACCATGTGGAGTGAGGGAATCAATAGAGCTGCGGAGGGACAAGCAGAGGGAGAGCAAGGAGGAACAGATATAAGATAGACAAAAAGGATACAAAGGGGTCCAGCTGTCTGTAAAATAGGGCCAGTTAGTACATTTATCTGACTTAGACCCATGCCTGATGGCCACAATCTGTCTCATCTTCTTGCACCTTCTTATTAAAAATTCTCTTATCTTCCTCTCTGCCTATTTGCTTGCACGGTCCTGTGCATGTGCATGCTGCAAGAACTCAGTGCCAGGTACTTGTGGGGACCTACATGTGCCTGTGTGTGAAGGGAAAGTGGTGCCAGCCACTGGAGTAAACCTGGGAATGTGGGTGTCCCTGACCTGTGGCATCAGAGACTGGAGTGAGGAGGGAGATCCCAGCACAAGCTACAGAGCAAGAAGGGGCCTCTCCAGTCACAGGCAGGAATAGTGCTTGTTTCCAAAACACACTGGATGGCACTGGTGTGAGTAAGGAAGCTCAACACTGGTGGCTTGAGCAGGACCACAGGTCACAGGAGATAAAGGTTAATATGATCAAAACAAAGAATTAACCCAGAGAAGGAGCAGTTTTATGAAACCTGCTGTGATAAATGACTCTGCCCAATTCGAGAATTAACAAGTATAAATTTATTTCATGTCCGAGAGTCCGTACACACAATGCCACGATCGAAAAGAGAGACAGTGCGAAGCCCGGGATTGGCACTGGGTGAACCTAGGTCTGACCTCTATCGCATCAGACCTCCCTCTGTTCACACTAGCTGCTTCCAGCAGCCTGCTTATATACAGTTTTTCCAGAGAGTCCGGATCCTGGGTATTATTTTTGCCACTCAGCATATTCATGAAGCTTGCCATTCATGAAACTGAGGTGGACAAAGCGCATCCTGCTCTTGATTAATCTCCCATCACCAGAGGATGTTATCTGATGGTTGGTGATGTTCCATATCTCAGTTCTCCATCCGGTCGTTAACGCCTGAGCAGGGAGATTTTTCGGAGATGGGAGATCAGCTCTGCGGGAAGTCCTCCTTGAAGATGCAGATTTCGGGAGCCAGTCCTGATGGGCCACCAGCTCTCCGTGGCTCTGTTTTTGGGATGTAAATCTGTTCCCGGCCGAGGTTACGTTTTCCCCGGGCATGGCTCTGGTTGTCTCTTTTTAAACTGGTCATAACTTAACTTAACGTTAACATATTTCAATATATTACATATTTGGGCACGAATTCCCTCTTTTATTTATAACACTGCTTTGAAGATCTAATCTTTATCCCTGTATTGGTTCCACTATTTCCCACAGCTATATTGAAAACCTTTTCTTTTTGCAAAACAAGTAAAAGTAGTTTCCTAGTTTTAAAATACACTTTAATTTAAGGGAAGTCATCCTTTGAACTTGAAACAAGCTGCATGAAAATAATTATAATTAAAGCAAAAAATAATTTGCAGGTATCACTTAATTTCAGTTTGAAAAAAAATACTATCAGATATTTTTAATACCAACTCTGGGCCTCAAAGAGTCTACAGAACAGGAAGAGGAACAGCTATTTCAACTCAAATTTGCTACAAATATGACTTCATTGATCATGACAAAGTACTTGTAAGCCAGACACTGAGAGATTATTAAAACCACTTTTATTAATCGACCCTTATTAAACAATTCAAACACCAACTCAGTCATCACCTGAGAAACTTGAGAAACTAAATTAACCTGTCTATAACTCAGGGAGTCATGCTTCCAAATTCATAAGTGATGAGTTAAACACAAGGGCTTAACAAATAGAACCAAATTAGAATAGGGAAAAAACTGAAAACACAAGAACAATTTGGAGAAAAACTAGAAAATCTTCATCAGTCACAAAGCACATATAATAACCGTACCCGTACCAAAATAATCTTGCCTCATCCCCACTCTAGACACATTACTTCATTTTCTGTAGCCATCACAGTTTTTCAGATTCTGGATATTCCAACAGATTACTAGAAACACTCCCCATTTGGGTTGCACTTTGGGCTAGGTCATTGAACAGCTACATTTTTAGTGCCTTCATCTTTCCCCAATGAATCAAGATAAAGCAAGTTAAGTAAGGCACAGGATGGGAAAATGGGGCAGTGGTCAGGCATTCAGTCTCACAGAAGAAGCAGCTGGGACTTTTCATAGCAGTGGTCCCTTCTGAAAGGTCACTTGCTGAAAAAGTAATACCTCTCAGCTGACAGTCCTGATGTTTGTGCTTCTGCCTTCCAGTTCTCCACACTGGGCATACTGTCCCCACAAATTTAATTCAGGCACATTTATTAAGTTTTGGCACTCATCACCTCCCACCCTCACATCAGTTGTTCGGGAAAAATTTGTTTCATAACCATCATATCACAAACCATTCACTTTTCAGGAACACATTCTGGGCAGACTGGTACTGCTACATGCCTTTTTTCTTGTCAGACACAGCATGTATTGCAACACATTCCACAGCTGAAAGAAATTTCCTGTTCAGCTGACTGAAAGTATTTTGAGTTGAAGGAACTCTTATTCTCCCTGTTGTCTAGACTGCTATCTGAGGTCCAGAGTTACTATTACAAACAGTATTTTGAGATTTTTAATTGAAATTAACTGCTACGTGCAAATGAATTTTTTTCATAATAAATACTGTCATCCAGCTTTGTTACAGCTCTTTCCTACAAGAAAGTAAAAACTCCCACCAAAAGGATTCCATCTCTTCAATACCAAGAAACTCATATTTAGACCAATGCATGCTTTGTATCGGGCCTGTCAGCATTTGCCCAATTGTTTCCTGGGGGGACTGCTTGGAAACTAATCAGGGAGATGCTTAGGAAAGACAGTAGCTATATTGTCCCAAAGTCCTTGTTTACAACTCAAAAGGATACTATTACAGAATGCTGAAGTGTCAGATAACACTGATTTCTGCTTCCCTCGTAACAGCTTTGACTCCTTAAGACAAATGAAACATGCACCAAAATTTTATTTTGAAGCTAGGAAGTGCAAAAGGCATAGTCTATTATAATGCACGAATTATAGTGTACATAAACTATTTGACAACACATTCCTTTCACACCTCCTGTCTTACTTTTTTCTCTTCCAATGAACACTTAAAATCAGAGCTTCTTTTAAACTTTACCCAGCACATCAACTCTGAAAAACAGAACTTTCATGAAACATGGGTGGAATTGAGAGGTTAAGAATGGAGTGCAAGCCCAAATAAAGAACTAACAAGCCTTCTGTCATATTGTTACTGTTTTACTGAAAAGCATTAAAATAGATTATTCTTGTGTATAATCTAACCCCAACACTAAAATGGGTTTGATCCAGATTCTTGCTCCAAAGACTCTACATAATATAAATATAAAAGTAATGAGATTTTACATTATTTTTAATAAATCTCTTAACCTAAATGAGAGTTACTGGGGTCTTTTTCATACATCTACCTCAGCGCAGTTTATTAACTCAAATAAAGAGATTTAGAAGGTAAGTCAGTCCAGAAAGAAGCACAGTTGTCTCACTTCTTGCAGGCACTCCAACACTTATTTTGCCCAATCACTGCAGTTCTCCCAATGTCACTTAGGTACATTCTTCACAGCACATGCAATTTTTTTTCTAAAGGCTGCAGCACAAAATGAATAAGGCATCAGGGCATTCAGATATTACTCCCTGACTGCTGTCTGCAGCAATCAGCAAGTATTTTGAAAAGACTATCATTAGTCACTATCAACACGGAGCCACCAGAGCCCTTTCAAGATCTGAGTAAATTAGTGGTGCTGCATCCATTTCCATTCTCACACTGACAACCTCAGACTCCTGAAGCCTTGCATATACACCTTAACAACCATGCTCCTCACTACTGAAGGGCTAACAGACTCAGTCAAGGCAAATGAATACTGGCCAGCACAGGCTTTATTTTCTATAAAATTCAAGAACCGTGGCACAGCTAAGTCCAGCACCACTTTGACCTTCTCCATGAGTTTTATGTAGCTCTTGAATACACCAAAGCTAAAATCAGCTTTTAAAGCAAGTTACCACTGCATATTTCCCTTCTAAATGCCAGGAAAATTAATCCACAAGCACCAGAGGTTTATGTCCAAAAAGGAGACAGAGGAGTCCTTTTACTTTACTCGAATAAAGGGAGAGGCCATCGGCATGCCCCATGGGGTCTCTCAAGTTGTTGGAGGATGGCAGCCTCCTTTTTATCCTAATTTCCCAGCCGCATTTCCCTCTCTCTTTCCCCATTGACTGAGGTACTTGAGAGGTACAGATGTCCCGAAATGCCTATTAAGGACCCCTTTCTAATGTGTACCCCTCTCCCTTTTTTTTTTTTTCTTTTTCCTTGTGTCTCTGTTCTTTTTCTCTAAGTCCAGGGATTTACCGCAGTCTTGGGTGAGTAACAGTCTGCGTCAATTAGTGGAATTCCTATGGAATTTATGGTTCCTCCCATTGCTTTTCTCACGTCTCAGTATCTGGCTTTATCTACAGCATGTCCACAGTTAGTTTGTAAAGACACCTCCTCCTCATTCCTTTCATAAAGAAACATTAAATTGCTCTCAGAAAATTCAGCTCAGTCATCATTAATAGAGATCTACATATTCGCAGGAATTTGTAACCTTTTATCCAGCAAAGTAACTACATCTGTTAGTAGAAACAAAATATTTTCAAACTCACAAGTTGATATGTTACAATCTTAAATTCACATTCAATTTATTATAGTTACTGGTATTTTAAACAAAGGGTACTAAGTTGTTTTTGCAAGGATGCAAAACTGGAAGATGGCACAAATTCCACCAGAAGTACTTCAAATCATGCAAGCTGGGAACTGCTGACATGGTGTCAGGACACAGAGAGTGTATCCTACCATCAGCAAGATATAAAACCTGCTTCCTTGTATTATTTATTCCTGTTCAGACATTACTAAACTTCTGCAATACTCTTGATTCAAAAATTACACTGCCTTTGAGTAACAGGTTATGCAAACATATACATATATCTCTCTATATACATATTTAAATATATGTATATATCTTGAGCTAAAGCTCTATTGCTAAAACAGAAAGTTGAGGGAGCTTCTGAGGGCCACATTTAAAAACAAGCTGACGACCAATCGTTTTATTATTTGAATACAGTGGTGAATATCTCAAATAAAACATTAAAACAAAGATTTGTATGAGTTAGTTATTCATGTTTAATACAAATGCAAGTGGGAAAATCAGTAACGTAATACTGATGGAAGAACTGGATTTAGCTTAGCGTTTGCATTCCAACTTCAGGCGATTGGAATAACTTCAGTCTGTTTTGCAGGATTATCCTGTACAGTCTAAAACAGTCTAAAACTTTTGTTTTGACCTTTCCAAAGCTACTTTTTTTTTTTTNNNNTTTTCAAAGTTTTTTTTTTTTTTTTTTTTTTTTTTTTAGCACTCTAGGATAACAGTTCCGTGTTCGCCTCTATAGGACTGCCATAGCCTCGATTTTCCAATGCTTTTCTTAGTGAGAGGAAGGCTAATGTCTTTACAAACAATTTGATGGGTGGAGGTATGGGCGTTAACGTCTTCGAAATGAGTTTTAATGTCTCTATTAACTGGGCAGCACGTTCATTACAGAGCCCACACAGCTTGGCTCCTGAAGCAGACAAGGGTCTGCACAAGCCTCAACGTCCGAATTTTGGGGTAAAACGACAGGTTCAAGGGGGAAGGGGGGGGGGAGGGGCCGGGATGTGATAGGCGGTGCCGGAAGGCTGTATCCTCCTACTACCGCGGCAATGGGGAAAAGTAGAGGGCAACGTGCGGCCGGGAGTTAGGATAGAAGGGAGGCTGTGCCCTCCGAAACCTCGAGAGAGAAAACCTCGCGGGTGCGTGCCCCGGTGGACTCTCTCCCTTTATTCAAATAAAGTTGAAGGACTCCTCTGTCTCCTTTTTGGAAATAAACCCCTGGTGTTTGTGGAATTTTCCTGACATTAGGCAAGAGACAATTCTGGCTCATTAATCATTCCGATTTCCCCGCTAACTCTTGCCACATCGCGCCACTTGCTCCACCTTCCTCACGACTACTTCCGCATTCTGTTGCCACCGACGCTTGCCTTCTGCTAGCGCGGTGAAGCAATGCTGAAAATCAATCCGATCGCTTCCCTATAACCACCGAGATTCCTGCCTGGCGGACAAAATGGCTGTTTGCCCTTCAACCTATGCCGCGCCCCGGCCCGGCCGGCAGCGCTCAGGGAACAGCCGCTGATTCCCTCCGGGAACGCGCAGCATCTCAAGCCCGGCGCCCGCCTCAAGGGCCGGGGGGGCAATCGCACTCGGCCGCTTTCGGCCTCGCTCGGCCTCTCTCGGGCTCGCGCGGGGCGGTGCTTCCCCTGCAGCGCTGCCGGGCGCGGCGGGAGCGCGCACGGAGGCCTGGCTGCCCGCGCAGGCCGCGCACGGTAATGGGGCTGCGCTGCCGGGTCGCGGCCCTGGGGAGGAGAGTGGAGCGGGCGCTCCTGTCGCTGTATTTCGCAGCGGTCCCAGCAGCAGTGTGTCTGTGTCTGTGTCTGTGTCTGTGTGTCTGCACGTTCGGTCTAGAAACCGCGACATGCTTTTTACACTCAGAAGAATCTTCATTTCCGTAGTGAAGTCTTTTGGTGAATTAAGCCTCTTTAAAACTGGTTTTGATTGTTAAGGTAAAATTTCACTATGGTTTGAGATGGGTGGGAAAAAGATTTGGTTTGGAATAGCAATATCACACCAATCGCAAGAATTTGTTGTGTGTGTATTTTCGGTGATAATATTGATTGTCTGTACAGCATTAAAGTTCGGTCTTTTGCTGAAATCGTTTTAGTAGTGGTGGATATGCCCTCAGGCATTTTTATTTTCTTTTTTTTAAACTTAGTTGGCACAATGACTGACTTTGAAAACAACCTGCATCAGGACATGGTTTCTCAGCTGCACGACTTTGCTGCTGCTGGAGACGCAGCCGGGCTGAAGGTGCTGCTCCGGCGCTCCCCGTCACTGGTCAATGCGGCCGCAGGGAATGGCTGGACAGCCCTCATGTACGGTGCCAGAAATGGACACCTCGAGGTTGTGCAGGTTCTTCTTCAAGAAGGGTAAGTTGTTTAGTAGACCCCATTCAAGGGCTTTATTTTGCACCCCTCTTTTTGCCCGTATCAGTTTTGTCTCAGAAAAGTAAATTTACCAGACAGATGGTGGCAGAATTTTCAGGGCTAAAACTCAGGAAAATGTATTCTCTGTCAGTTTATAGCTGGATTCTGCTCTTGTGTCATGCTTTTCATATTTGCTAAGAAAGTTAAAAGTTATGAGCGTCTCTTAAGTTACTCCGTTGTTATTCAAGGATATGCTGTCACTCCTCACAGAGGCCAGCAGAATAGAACAAAGTTTACGCCTCATTCCAAGCACTGTATTGAATATAAATTTGGTCTATTTGATTATTCCACTTAAATTTTTTTCTCTAAACTTGATTTGTAATCCACTTGAATCTTAGTGTAGAATGTTTGTTAACTCTTCAGTAGGACATGACAGACTCACCTCTTCCAAAGTTACTGATTGACACATTTCAGTTGAATCTTAGAATTTGGACAATACGCTTCCTCCTTCCTTGACCATGTCAACATTATTTTCTTCCCTTGGCATGGCACCAAGTATGTTCATTGCTTGTCAAAAACCTGCCATTTTCAAGTCATCTGTTTTAGTTCTAGTGTTTCAAGACACTCAGAAATGCAAAGAAAGCTGTTCTTGAGACCCCAAAGAAGATGCATGTCAAGCCTGAATAAAGTCGAGATAGAAATACTTCAAATGGAAAATGTTTCAAAACTAAGTTAGAATGAAATGTAGCTTAACTGAGTTCAACATTAATCAAGCTCAGGCTGTTCCTTTCTGCACTTCTAATTACAGAAACAAGCAAGTTTAGTTCACTCTGTAGTTAATGAGTCACTTCAGGCATAACATTCTGCAGCTTCCAGTAATCATCCCACCCGTTTTTGTTATTTTTTTTCAGTTCTATCCAAGTCCTGTGGCTTCTGCTGGGGCTCAGAGTGGGGCATTAGATGAACCACTGGTTTGTACTATAATCAGTACATTCCAGTATGTAGAGGAGTATCTCAGTGCCAGATTTTGTGTATTGAGGAATCCTTTGAGATGCTGGGGAATTTATCAGTTGGTAAATAGGATAACAGTTTTTTAAGTTAAGCTTTTCATTAAAAAAAAAGTGAATATCACTTTTAAATGTCCTCTTCATGGTTGCTCTCTTAGGCAATTGAATATTGAGATGATGCTGTGGCCTCATTGGTCTCATTTTAGCTAATGCTTAGAATAATTATTTTGACAATTACAGTTGCTGGTTATATAAACATGAATGTCTATGAAGATAATATTTCATAATATTACAGAGAATAATCCTGGAAATCTAGTCAGTTGTTTTTTTATCACAGAATTGTAGAATCATAGAATAGCCTTGAGTTGAAAGGAACCCACAAGGAGCAAGTCCATCTCATAGTCCTGCACAGCATAGCCCCAAGAGTCACACCATGTGCCTGAGAGCATTGTTCAAACACTTCTTGGACTCTGTCAGGCCTGGTGCTGTGAGCACTTCTCTGGGGAGCATGTTCCAGTGCCCAGCCACCCTCTCGGTAAAGAACATTTTCCTGATAGCAAACCTAAACCTCCCCTGAGAGAGCTTCATGCTATTCCCTTGAGTCCTGTGACTGGTCATGAAAGAAGTTTCTTTAGCACTAAAAACTTGTAATTAAGTTTTTAATCGTTTTCTAAACTATACTCAAATTCCCTCAAAAACTACCGAGTTTAATATAAAATCTCAAAATGGTCTTGCTTGTGGTATAGTTACCTGTGTATCAGCAATATTAATATTTAGTGGCATCTTCTGGTTTTAAAAACTGATGAGTCTAGTGTGCAATTTGTAGTTTATAGTGACATTTCTGTTTTACCTACCAATTTAAGATTAGCAAAAAATAAAAGCGTGTTATTTTGAGCTCCCAATCAACCTCAGTCTATTTCAGGTTTGGGTTTCTTTTTGTCTTTAGTATTTAAATATATATCATGAGGCAATGTTCCCTCATCTGCTTCAATTTACAGACATTTGGGTAACTAAAAGATCTGTACATGAACCAGCTCCTGTCATTAATCAGAGTCTGTATTCTTGATTCTAATTTTATGGTAAATCATCGAATATCCTGAGTTAGAAGGGACCCACGAGGATCAACTCCTGCAACTGTGCAGCACATCCCAAGAATCCCACCATGTGCCCACCTGTGTGCCTGAGAGTGTGGTCTAAACAGTCCTTGAACTCTGGCTTCATGTCCTCTCACTGGTCACCAGAGTGAAGTGATCAGTACCTGCCCCTCTACTTTCCCTCATGAAGGTGTTGGAGACCCTAGTGAGGTCTCTCCTCAGTCTTCTTTTCTCCAGACTGAACAAGCCAATTAACCTCAATAAAATATTTTATTGTGAATGTTTTGTTGCTGCTTCCAGTAGCTTCTAGAAAGTAATGTTTTGTTAGGCTGCTTTTTTATATATTTTTTTTTTTCCATTTTGATTACTGGTTATGAGGAACAGACCTGTAGCCTGACTTTCAAAGCTCTATTTTTGAGCCTTTTTTAAAATGCTACAGTGTGTGGAATTTTAATTAATTCATTGCTTCTGGGCTACTGCATGAATTTTGGTGAATGATAATCTGGAAAGGATCAACAAAAACATGAAATACAGCCTTACGAAAAGAAAAAGAAGTATAATTGCATTTCATCACCATGGGGCCCAAAGATTATCAGTTTAGACAGAGTGTCTAGAAGTTCTTGTACCTTAATAGTGTCAGATGTGTATGCTGTAATTAAGAATAATACAGCATCAGCAGCTTTGCTAAACTAACTTAGTCTGGTAACCTCAGCTCTTTCTGTTTCTTTAGGTGTGACAGATCAATCGTTAATAAATCAAGGCAGACAGCTCTGGACATCGCTAAATTTTGGGGGTACAAACACATAGCTAATTTGTTGGCTAATGTGAAAGGTGATCAGAAGCCTAGTTTTTTGTCAAATGATGTGGAAGAATATGAAAATTATTTTGGCATGACACTTCTAGACAGAAGGAGTGATAAAAGAACAGATTCCAAGTGGCTAAGTAAGAAACAGTGCCATCCAGCTACAGTATACATCCTCTTCTCAAATCTAAGTCCCTTGGTTACTTTGGGTGGGGGAAGAGAGAGCTCGCAACAACCAGAAGTAAAGCTTTGCAGGCTGTACCGCAAGGATGTGGAACAGTGCATGAACCAAACTGAAGAATGTACCTTGATTTTTCTTGGAGTTGAACTTCAGTTTGACATGACCCTGATGGCTGCTTGCAATGGAAGAGTTCTGCAAGAAGATGAAGAAGATGGGTTGGTTGCTTGGTTTGCTCTTAGCATAGATTCTGCTTCTGCTGAAAAATTTAAACAGAAGCATGAGGACTGTTACTTTCTTCACCCACCAATGCCAGCATTATTGCAGCTACCTGAAAGAGAAGCTGGTAAGATGCATAAAATGCAGCAAGTACAAAATGTGTAATCAGAAAGATACACTGTGATATTCCTTGAGGTACAATTCAAAGAAAAGACAAACCACTGCAAAGAAATCATGTGTTTTCCATGGCTTTAGAAATATTTTGATTTTTAAAAGCCTTTTAGTGGTTTCGTGAAAAATTTTGGATGTAAGAACATGTGCATTTGCAAAGGACTAATTTCTGCAGTGACAATATTAGACTGTAAAACCTATTGATCATCATGGGTTTTAAATAGTACTATTTATATATTCATGCATGAACATTATTAACATGAAAAAAAGGAAAAAATCTGTCATTACTGAGTTTTCATTACAATAAATGAGAACGTAAATCCTTTATAACAGTGTGTTGGATACTTACCTGACACGGAAGTGTTGAAAAGTCAGGATCCCAAAGTGAGTTAGTGTTAGTATGGACAACAAATGTTGGTAATGACTGCTGTTGTAGCAGTTTTGCTTTTACATTAGGATAAAGGGAAAGCTTGACTTGCACCTTAAGTTTAAATGGAACAATGCATTATTATGTCAATACCTGTAGTAGCCCTGAAATTATCATCTGGAAAAGACTTGATACATATAATTTTGGCACCTTGCCTAGACAAAGCGACTTTTGTGAGAAACAGGTTATATTGTTCTGGATGAATTTGTTTCTGAATGTGTAAATTGCCCTGTAGCTATTTAATACCATGTTCTATTGCATTTGCTGTGCTGCAAAGAAAAAGGTACACGTAAGTCATATTTCTCAACTTCTCTTGTAGTCATGATTATGATTAAAACCACACTCTTACTTGGATTTTTTTGTGTTAAACTTCACTACTTGCTTTTTCTATGCTGTTAAAAGCTTAACATTAATTCGTATTTGATTTTGTGCATTTTCAATGTATTGTTTTAAAGGAGTAATAGCCCAGGCAAGATCTATTCTAGCATGGCACAACCGCTACCGATTCTGCCCAACGTGTGGGAGTGCAACCAAGATTGAAGAAGGGGGTTACAAGAAAACTTGCTTAAAAGAAGATTGTCCCAGTCTCCAAGGAGTTCACAACACATCATATCCAAGAGTTGGTGAGAATACTCACTCAAAACTGGCTTGTTTGTGTTGTTATTATATGCATGTAAATCAATTTATTATCTAGTTATTTCAGCTGCTTACTTCTGTCCTAGGTCTTACATACTTTTTTCTTCACAGACTATCTGTGTCTCAGCTCTGTTTAGCATTAAGTAGTTCAGGCTTCTCTTAGTTGCACTAGTCTGTGATATAGAATTGCTGTGACAATGCAAACCTTATTGCAACAAGTACTATCAATTAGGAATTCCAACAGTATAAATGAGATACCAGCAGTACAAAGGGTCATATTTTACTTTTTACTTAAAACTAGATGACAGTAAAAAGGGGGAAAGATCACAAGTTGACAGGGTTGATTAGAGCAATAGGAGAAAATATTAAGTTAGAAAGAAAAAGATACAATGACCAGAAGTGAGGAAATTTGTCAAGGTGCAACATCATATGAGAAACTGATAGCAAGGTGGAAAGTAGTCAGTATTTAGTCAGTATTTGCATTGTCACCAAAGTGTCTAGTTATTTGGTGTTTAGTCAAAAATACATTCTTCAGACCTCTGTGGTGAAGAGAAGGTGATAATAAATTAGTTTGCTGCAGAAACTATTATGCTGGATGCATAGCTGGTTGGTACTGTTGAGACTCTCAGCAGATTGTGTGCTTTGGTTACAGGTAATTTCTGTCCTGCATTCCAAGCTTTGGTTAGTAAACTGCTTCTACTAGGCATGTATGTTGCACAACAAGATAAAGAGATACCTTGCATGGAGAGAAACCCCAAAGTGAAAAGAAGTAACAGCTTACTCTGGGCATGCACAAAATTATGATTTCAGTATCATTTTTGTCTTTACGTGCATTGGTATGGAATAGACTGGAAGTTTTTACTGTCCCTCAAGTGTCGAAATATATTCCTTTCATGTCCTTTGCAGATCCTGTTGTGATAATGCAAGTCATCCATCCAGATGGGAACCACTGCCTTTTAGGAAGGCAGAAGAGGTTTCCCCCAGGAATGTTTACTTGCCTTGCTGGATTTGTAGAACCTGGTGAGTAATTTAATTTTCCTTTACCAAATGTATTTTCTCAATAACAGTATTGTACCTTTACAATTACAGAGAAATATATTTTGTGTTATGTCAAATTAATGTTTTTTGCTTCCTGATAGATGAGTTTTTGTAATAAATACGCTTATTCTGTACTTTGCAGCTGCTGGTTTATTAAAAAAAAATTACGTAAGATATTTTTTAAATTAAAATATTTACATAGTTTCCATATCGTAGTCTTAAATCACTACTGACATGAAAAAAAAATTTAAAACACGTCACCTTGGCTGGTGATACTTAGCAAAGGATTTTAGCATAGGAAAAGTAGGTGTTAAAGTGTAACTTAAAGTTAACATAAAATTAAGCATACGTTTATGTGTTTAGGGCCTGATTGATTATAAGGAAGATGAGTAGAAATTATGTAATTCTGAAGGAAAGGTAAAGAGATATTTCAATAGCTATGTCAAGCAATAGTAGTTGAAATTAGTTACAAGTACCTGCAGAACAACTTGTAAAATATTATATTGGGAATACATCTTAATCACCAGTGAAATTTTAGTGCATAAATATATTCAGTAAATGTGTGCAGGTTGACATACAGTGACGGCATGAACAAGTTTATTCAGGTATCATTTGAAAGAAGTCAGGATGTTTATTTCTGATGGATGGACTGTGTCCTTCAATGTCCTTAAATCAGTGGTTACAGCAGAGTACATGTGTGCATCTGTAGGCCTGTGACCGTCAGCATTCCATACACATACATCCACAGTTTCCTGTGGATATGGAAGCAAAGCTTTCCACTGTAGTTTCAATTTACAGTATTGTCTGCATGCTTTAAGGCAATGAAGGATGAGTCAGGCAAAGGGAAGAATACACAGCAGAAATGTGAGCAGGAATTCTAAATCTCTGTTTTCTTACTATTTTTATTTTAAATAGTGATTTTTCAAGTTGTAGTACATGCTGTTACAATCATACTGAAAATCCAGAAATTAACACAGTGCTAGTTACAAATGAACAGATCAATGTTTCAAGAATAATTACAGGAATGATGTATTTTCTACCTAATTTTTGACATTTTAGGTATAGTAATAATTTGTGTGTATGATGAATTATCAATTCAGGACGTAAATATTATTATGGAGAAAATACTACACTTTATTTTCTAAGTTCCATTTTGCTTTGGTGGTTGGTTTTACCTTATTAGACTTTTGAGTCTTGTGCTGAGGTCTTTGCCCTGAAGTGTGAACTAGATCTTTATGGATAATTGCCTTGGGCAGTTTCAAATCTTTTGAGTCAGTTCAAAGCACAGGATGTGATCATTGCTTGGAGTATTTTCATCAGCTGCTTGTTCTTTGCCCTTTTTGATTAGGCGAAACCATAGAAGATGCTGTTCGAAGAGAAGTAGAGGAGGAGGCTGGAGTCAAAGTTGGCCATGTTCAGTACGTCTCTTGTCAGCCATGGCCAATGCCCTCCTCCCTAATGATTGGCTGCTTAGCTGTTGCAGTGTCCACAGAAATTAAAGTTGACAAGAATGAAATAGAGGATGCCCGCTGGTTCACTAGAGAACAGGTAAAGTTCAATTTCATTTTCTTCTTCTATTGATTAGTCTGTGACTGTATTGGTTCTGGCATAGAACAGACACTTGCTTTTTCAGCAAGTCAAATGAGCATGTATACTCTTCATTTTATCATACTACAGTTGCATTACATTGTGGTTGTAGGTTAGACACAACCAGAGAAAAACAGGTACTCACGCTAATGTCTGAGTTACTTACAAGCTCATTTTATGATATTTTTGCCAATTTGCTCTTCACCTTTCCCTTTTGGGAGATAGCCAAGTTATTTCAACCCATTTCCTTAGCAAGCCTGTGCTTTTCATGCCAAAGTAGTATTTAATAGCATTATTCATCACAGTTTCTCCAAAAAAGCATGATACCAGATTTGCTGTGAGGGTGGAAGTTAAGGTAAGGACTCTGGGAATTCATTTGTTTGAATGTCCTTTTTCATGCAGTACTATTTTAATACTCTGGTATTAAATGCAGTTTACTGTGCAGTAATAGGAAATCCTACACACAGTAGTTAAAATATAGTCAAATAAAAGAGATGCAGAAAAGACTTACACAGAAAGAAAGTTCATGAGTAGAAGGAAAGATTGCTTTCACAACTTAGTTTTCATAGGTTTTCCCACAGGCAGCTTAGGAGCTAAGCTCTTAATAACACTGGACCTCTGCGTAGGAGTTCCAAGTGTTTTGACTGTAAGTCAGCTTGAAGGCAAAGTTAGTCACCTACAATCTCAGTGTGTTTCTGTTAACACTGGGAGCATTATTTTAAATAATACCAGTTCTGAATACACTTAGTCACATGCAAGTTGGTGTAGAGCTGGAAATAAATATACTTCAGAAATGTACTGAAAGTGTATTGCTATGTTATTTTAAACTGCTTTAGAAAACCAAGGAAACACATCTCCTTTGGCACTACATGTAAAAAGAAAAGAATTATTTTTGTCACAGTGTAGAGCACCATCTGGTGGTCCTTGCGATAAATAAGCTTCACAAAAACCTTAAACAGTATACTAGCAGTCTCCACAGTTCTGTTAGGAAGAAGGTATCCTTTGGGGCACGTTAAGCTCAAAAATGTCATAATACACACAGTGTGGGACTTTCTCTGCATCTGCCTTGGAGAATTTCTTAGTAGCTCTTTAATAGCAATGGTAGATTGATGGATCATTATAGGAAGATAATTTCTGCATTAATACAATGTTAGATTCTATATAGTTTATAATACTATTTTCTAAAGATAAAAATCTGTTTTTATGGCAGGTCATGGAGGTTCTTATTAAAGGAAACCAGCGTTCTTTCTTTGTACCACCAAGTCGAGCTATTGCACACCAGTTGATAAAACACTGGATTGGAATGAATGCTAATCTTTAATTCAAGTAATTGATTTCTTTAAGTTACTTCTTCTATTGAATGCTTAATTAGGAATAAATTAGAACTGTTTGTCTAGCAAATGTGTAACCATGTGATTTTCTGAGCCTTTACTTTGGTTCCAGAGCTAAACTATGCGAATCTTTTTAGTTGTTTTCAGACCTGAATTAGATTTGGACAAAACCCAATAATTATCCCAAGCAAGTAAGCAACAAATAAGTAGAATTAGTACCTTGTTGTGCACAGGCTGGGATTTTGTTCTGGAATGAAATTATTGTGCCTTTTGCTCTTACCCTATTTATGTTTGATTTGGTCTTCCCCCACTGGAAGGAGTCACAGCATTACAAAGAGGGCTGTCTGACCCTGCCTGCTGTTTGAATTCTCTACTTACGTCCTCCTGTTTGGCCTTAATTATTTTTTTCTCATTTTTGCCTATCTCCATTCTTTACATTTCACCTGTCACAAAAATCTACATTCATTTTAAAGTTAATAGCATATGTAAATAGTGAGTATGTGGTACTTCATATCTTTTAGATTAATGACCTTATTTACATTAATGCTCTAAGCAGAGCATTTACTCATCCATTCTGATTTGGCCTGCACTTACCCAACTGTATGTCAGTCTGAATTTAAAGGTATAACACAACAGTTTGTTTGCGCAAAAGATGTTGGAGAACCATCCCCGAAAGCCTAAGTATTAATGTTTTTATAAGATAATAATGTACTTACTGATGCTAGGCAGTGAGTCATTTCATTCTCTGATAATTAGAAATGAAATTATAGAGTAATAGAGGAGGAAGAACAAGACATATCATCTCAAAATATGCACAAAGTTCTTTATGGAAATAGAGGTGCTGAGGTTATTACTGCTATTAAGAATCTTACAGTTGGAATGTAAGATTCTTACATATTGCTTTTCCCAGCTGTAAGACTGGGAAAGCAATATGTTAATTAAAGTATTTATTTATGTGTATTTAATGCTACAGTTCAGATTTGTGCCTTAATTTATCAAGTTATTTAAGATAATGATATTTTAAAAAGAAAAGTCTACTGTTTTATTATTAAGTTCATTATGTAATAGTTCATAGTCTGTGATTTTGCAGTCATTGCAGTGATACCAAAAGAAATGCAAATGACCTGAGGAAAATGCAATTATAGTGATAAATATAAACTTATTATTATATGGTGATTTGTTTATTTGGAGTAATTTAAATTGTTTTTAACAGTGAATGATGTCATATTTTTTCCAAAATTCTCAGCAATCTGGAATCAGTAAAACTGTTCTACAAATCCTGATTGTTCTTTTTTTTCCCCATCTATGTCACACTATGCTCAGCAGTTTTCATGGTTTTTTGGTAAGGTAGTGCCTAATAAACTTTAAAGCAAGAAGCATTCCTGACAGACTTGAAGTATTTGACATATTATGTTGCTTCATTCTCTCCCTTGTTTCAGCCATACCTACAAATAAAGAAAATCAGGTTATCTCTTGAGTTGTCTGGAAAGGAGAAGGAAACAATACACTTCCCTTAACAATTGCTCTTACAGAGGAGAGTTGTGGAAAGCTGTCATGGGCCACACGTACCAGCAGGACTGCATGGTAACAGTGGCATTAATCTTTTTTTTTAAATTGTGGGAGAGAAGGAAGCCTAGTTGCAGGTTGCTCACGGAGTAAAGGAGAACATTGGAAAGTATGCGAACAGTGGAAGCTAATCAATGAAAGGAAGTTTCAACTAGTACTGTGGTGATTACATTTAGAGAGATGAACAAGAAAGGAATGAGCAGATGGAAGAGGGAGGATAAAGCATAGAGCAAATACAGGTAGGAGAAAAACAGATAGTGTATCACTTTGAGGTAAATAAATGTACATGACTAAGACCCATTGGAATACTAATTTTTTATGTAGAAAATTATGGTGAGTTGCTATAGAGATGCACTTCTAACAGTGAAACTCCAAACATAGTACCCATAACCAATACTGATGTCAATAATCTGCCTAATTTTTTATTTGAGAACCAGTATAACAGTATATATCTTGCAATTATAATGCTAGTAAGTAAATTGAAAATTGTCACTTTCCTGCATGAAGAAAAACTGAAAAAGATTCATATGACAAAGGGAACAACACCTGAATCTTCTCTGGTTTTGAGAGTAATATTGTAATGATCTTTCAAGTCTAATAACTTAAGAGTGTCAGGGATTTTTAGTCTTAACACATTTTCAAAATCTAAGCCAGGCTTTTGAAAAAGCTTTTGAAGCTTTCATTTCATCTTTCCCTCACCAATAGATGAACCATTTGCAGGGAAGAAGACAAATCTCTCTTGTTCAAGAAAGCTACTTTGATAAATTTAATCTATTTAAGGGAAGATTTTTCCTGGCTTTTCATTGATTAATTGGCCCTGTTTGTAGGTCAAGGTTTGAATTTTAATTTGAAAATAGCTATATATTTTCTGAATGACAGTTACTGTTTGCAGTTTACATAGGAAATGTCAAATTGAAGAGCCAAATACTGTGCTTATCTGGCAACTACTCTGGTTTAGGAAAGTGCCAAATTAACTTCAGAAGCAATTAAACAGAGTGTAGTGGTTCTGACTGGAGTATTGTAAGGGCAACACCTCCAGAAGATCTCAGTAGTTCGTCTTATCCAAAAGGCGGCAGCAGCTTTGCAAGCAGGCTTCTTGCCACAAAGTTAAGGCAGTACATGAAGAGAATAGTGTTACTTATTACACTAAAAAGAGTGGGGTTTTTTCTGCGCTGTGTAATAATGATCTCTCTCTTTTCTCTCTTGCTTCTACAACGGTATCAGACCAAAAGCAGTACTCATGACATTAGATGTATAAGGCAGAAAATTCTGGAGAAGCCTTTTATCCCAGTTTGCCTGTGTGCTAAAGAGAATTACCTTTTATTCAGTACGTAATTTGAAAATACTGTGTATTTTATCTATTTTCATAATAATTTTCAAATAATAGAAATAGTAGCTTAATAAAGTAGAAAAAGATAATTAGGTCTTTGAACACAAACCAAAACTGATTCTTCTAATGAAGCTGTAATCTTATGCAATGTAATGACATTTTATGTAAATATAATACTGGTTATGATATTTTTACAAACTTTGCATTTGTCCCAATAAACGTACTTCTTTTAACTCATTTTTCGTGCTGGATATATGTAAATGTGTGAAAAATAGAATCATTCCAGTGTTGATTGTATAATATGAACATTAGGTTTTGTGTAGGAGCATTGACAAGTCGATAAATGATTACCTTGAAGTCTGCAACGTGAGGGAAAAACGAGTGGATGTCAACAGGCTGATTAAAGGTAGACTAGTCATGATGCTTCATGGAATTAAATATACTAATCAGATTCTGAGCTTAGCAGACACAAATAGAAAAAGAAGTGGAGCAAGACTGTGAACATTGCTCCCTCTTTTATCTTTAATTTTAATTAGGTAATCTGATTGATTAAGAGTTTTCAGACAAAGCTGACATTTTGTAGCTGCTGGGTAAGTTTAGTTGTTACTTTTATTATCTGCTTTAGCTGTAAAGAGTTAAATAACTGGTAGTCTTTTGCTTCAGTGATTTGAAGGATATGTATATACTGCATATCACTGCTGACTGGGTTTGACGGTACAGAAGGGGGTAAGTCTAAAGAAAACAAATTTGAACTTGTTATCCTATTAAGCCTTAGCAAGACAGACAACCCATCCTTCATGAGCTTAGAAAAGCAAACTGTTCACAGACAGTCCATAACAGCAGACATCTGAGGAAAATCAATATTGGCTCCTAGCAATGGTAAGTATAAACTTTTTTTCTTAAGATTAGGCACTTTTAGGTAGTATTCTGTAGGTACTAATTGTTACAATTTATCATAGCTGTTATTAAATATGGGAATTCTGCAGATTTTTTCACAGTGAGAAAATATGACTGCCTAAATGACAGATTTTTAAGATAGATATTTGATTTCTAAGACTGTATTGGTTATCTTATTTTAGCATATAAGTACTTTAAATTTCATGGTATATAATTTTGGAAATTAAAGCCTCCCTGAATGGACTTGCATTTGTTAAAAGTACTGTCTTTCCACAACCAGTATTTCACATTGGAATACGAGAAGTGCTGTGATAAGACTACAGCATTAGCAGTCAAGAAGGAATTTTAAATGTTGAGTAGAGAAGCTTACATATTCATTTTTCAGCAACTAAATAATCCTGGATAGTAATTTTTTTTCTCCTACCATTTCATCATCCTGCAAACTGAGCTACCTTTGGTAACGTATGTCCTTATTTCTTTCTAAGGAGAGAAGCATTCTAACATTCAGCTAAGAAATGTAGGTATTTTCTCAAGACCTCTGCCAAAGCTAAAAAAGAGTGTATGAAATAAGCATCTCAAATTCTTTTGTCATTCTAAATCTAAATTCCTCCTTATTTATTTTGTGTAAATTGCTGATCTGGAGAAAGTGACTCTGGAATGGTCAGAAAATATGGTGTCTTAGCTTCCCCATTTTGGACACCAGAAATCAAATGCTAGAAGTTAGGATAGGGTGGCGGATTTTTCCCTTATTGCCCTTATAATGGAAGATTTTTCATACATAAGTGTAATTTATATTTTATAGTCCCAGACATTTTGAAAATAAAAAAATACCTTGTTTTCAAAGAAAATTGTTACACAGTACAGCTACTGTGCAGGGTTTTTTTGGTGAGCTGATTTTCATGTATAATCAAATACTTCGAATTTACCTGGTTTCTGTTAAGATGGGTGAGCAATTCTGAAGCTCAAAAAAAATTGAAGTAATTCAGAGACTGAGAAAGAATTACAGTATTACATTGATAGTAACATCTTTGACTATAGAAATTACATTTCGTTAGTGGAAATGGTTGTGTGTTATAGTGAGATTTCTACTCATTTCATGATCAATTGCTGCATCACATCGGGAGGACATTTCCCTTACCTGCGGTCATTTTTGGTACTGACAAAGCACAAATTCCATAGATAGTGCTCTAAATATCAGAACGACAAACTCACTGACATGAACAGGCTAATCCAGCTAATATCCAGTTTAGGAGGTTTTCCTTTGTTCTCTGAAATAAGAATAACAGAGGTCCAACAATGTAAACAGAAATGGCAGTTTATGTGGTTTTTAAACATTTTCAGAGCTTTTAATGAATAAAAGTTATTTTGTGTAGTAGAAAAGAGATGTAATGCACAGTGCCTCAATAGAGAATAAACTCTGTTCTCTATTTACAAATATGTTTTTACTTATAATAAATACATGAACATCCATTGCAGTAAAGTTGAAATATTCATTATTTGTGTTAAAATCATGATGGAATGTTTTATGGAGCATTTACAGCACCGAGGCTACCTACTAGTTTGTTGCAGTGTAAGGCAGTGCACATTTTTAAATGAAGGTAAAAATGAAAAATGTTGGCGCAGAAGTTAAATACCTCCAACATCTGAAATAAATGCTTATCTTTATTAATACATTAATTTGTCTTTTGTTGCAAAAGCTCAAAATAATTAACCAAAAATCAAGATTACTTAATAAGTAGGCAGAAGCTTTACAGGAAATGAGTTTTACATATGATTTTGCAGAATTTAAGAGCTGAAACCTGTGACTTCACTTCTCCCTAAAAAGGCAGAAATGCCTGTGTATATACAGCCCATGACTGCTGATCTGTATTTCACTGCAACTTTGCTGGCACTTGCATTCTCAGTACTGTGTTAAAAGAATCTTGGAAACATTTGACTGACTGCTATTGTAGTAGCATTTTCTAAATCTAAAGTGAAGAGTACCCTGCTTGCAGGGAGACAGCTTTAACATAATGGAGAGAATAGTATACCTATTATTTCTTTCCAAAAGATGTGTCAAAATCTATTCAACACTTTGCGTTGTGTCCGTTTCTGCTTGTAGAAAAGTCAAAAATAATGCAGAATCTAATTACATGGGGTTTGGGTTTCCTAAATATGCTGATTTATGGCATATGTGATATTCTTAGTTGTTTAGACAGTAACCTTCCTCCTGAATCGGAATTGAAGAAATACTGACTGGTGTTCGCAATCTTTTCATGGTCTGAAAAAACAGGATCCTGATTTGGTGTGCTCATTAGAAGTACCACAGCACATTTCATGAAATAAAATGGTTGATCAATGGGTCCCAGTGCAACACCTGTTGCAGATTGATTTCACTGATCCATGTTTTTCTGTGTTTCATTTGGATGCTCTGTTCTCAGAGCCAAGTGGACACTGCCATATATCTACTCAGTTCCATTTGACTGGAACCTGATTCTTTGCAGACATACAGTTCACGTTCTTACTAATTTTGGAAAGTGCTATATGGTAGTGTTACAGTCCCTGTTAAATGGCTGCCTGCTTCCTTTTTTCTGGACATTTTGCAGACACCTTTTTAAAGACCAGTCTTTTCAGGAAAATGCGTATGAAACTATAAGCAAGTGAAGATAAGATCCATTCCAGCTGAGGCAGAGAGTGAGAAACACTGCTAAGGCATTTTTGATGACACATTTCGTATGTGTTTGACGTTAAAAAACGTTCTTTGACAAAAAAATGTTCTACAGTACTTCAGAAATCTGTGTTAGAAATTACTCAAATAAAATATTAGTTGAAGCTTCATAAAGAGAAAAAGGCAAAACTAGAAGGTATGTCAATAAGATGTACTTCAGTGAAATAAGTAAAAGGTAAATCAATGATGAGCCCTTTTTGCCTATTCTGTGTGGAACTCAAGACTCTCCTACACAACTCATTCTAATGACACTGTAAATTATCTGTGGGGCATTTACCCCAATGTATGAAAGCCAAAGTAGGGAATATGCAAACCACAAATCAGTATGGAGAATAAAAAGAAGAAATCAAGTAGTAAACTTTAGCATTTGCCTAGAGATATTCGAGAATCTCAAATGGCTTTGGATAATTCTATTTAGAATTTCTATGGTTTTAACTGTCAATTGCTTCACTGTGAGGCACTGAAACAAGTCACCCAGAGAAGTTAGGGATGCCGCATCCCTGGAGGTGTTCACGGCCAAGCTGGATAGAGCTTTGAGCAACCTGGTCTCGTGGAAGGTGTCCCTGTCCATTGCAGGGGTGTTGCAGTGAGGTGATCTTTAAGCTCCCTTCCAGCCTAAGCCATTCTGTGATTGTATAATTTACAAGAAAATTCAGACTTTTGTAATCAGGGGAGCAGAGCTAAGCAGTGAGTGACTGGGCCACACACATAACTTGAGAAGTTATATGTGTAACTTGAGAAGCAAAGTCAAAGCAATGATTAGTATGGAATAGAAGAATATTGTGAAATATAAAGAGACATAACGGAAATAAATGAGAATGAAATTCAGTGTCATTAAGGTCATCTAGGGCAACAGGGACAAAAAGTAGGATTGTGTATCCAAAGGGAGGGAACAGATGAGAAGGGTTTAATGTTGCTGAAACACAGAAGGAAAGAGAAGTAAAATATTCTTGTTTCAGAAAGGCTTGTTTTGGTATGCTGTGACATCATTGTTCTAAAGTCTGTGAGCACTGTAGAATTCAGTAAGGAAATACTCAGTGAGGTGCCACTGAATATATTCATAGCAAAACCTTCTACAACATAGGATACTGAATTGTGAGAAAGAGATGTACAATCTAAAATGATCATTTATATTATGCTGAAAGAACTTTAAATATTATACAAATGTATTGTGTCATCACACCATTCCAATTCAGCATTAGCAAGTGTATTCTCCATGTTTTCCTTTCTTTTTTTCCTTCATGTTTTCTGAGTCTTATCTTTATAGGTTCACTGAACATGGTTGTTTAGAAAACTAAAGAACACACATATTTTCACGTAAAATCTCCACAATATAAATATATAAAAAAAAGTAAAATAACTCCTGTGTTTTCAAATATACTTCCAATTAGTGTTTTAAGGCAACTTCTCCTGCATAACACGATGAACTCAAAAACAGATTTTTTTTTTTGCTTTTATTATCATAGAGCTTCTCATCATCTGCATTAACCTGAAGGAAACAGCATTACAGATGTTATCAACAATGAAAACAAACACATTCCAGACAGAGCTTTACCTATATTTATAGTGTGATATAAATATAAATACAAAGATATCTAGAGTGATCTTTTACTCAAAATTAGGATGTTTTTATTCTGAGCTAACCCAAGCACTAATCTTTGTAGTAAGAATAACCTATCATGTAAAGAACTATGTCAATGGACATTGGCTTCCATCCAGACAAGTGCTGAATGCCTCTATTCCCAGCTAAGCTAATTTGGCTAGTGTCCAGCAGTGGCAAAAATAGTCCCTAAAGCAAGGTCTTACCCTGCAGTCCTGATGCATACAACTAATCCTTGCTCAAGTCAATAGGTCTGCTTGTGAGTGGGATTGAAGGTGATGAGATTCCTAGTTCTGTGAACACATCTCAGTCCCAGGACCAATGAAATAAGAATAGACAAAGACAGTGCGTGGGTAAAATAAACAAAAAGCAAAGAACTGGTTCCTCTTCTGATGTGGTAGACCTTAGAGAAGAAAGGATAAATTAACATACGGAAATGTAGTATGGGCAGCAAAACTATTTGTATCAAAAAATTGTTTCCAAAGTTTGTGAAATTTAAGATACCAACAATTTTACACACTGCAGGTACAGTAAAAATAATATGTAAATACTATTAATTAATAATTAGTATACTAATAATTAATATAATTAAAATAATTAAAATACTAATAAAATTAATATCCAAGAGCTGATAGACTTAATCATAAAAACATTAGAGATGTTTAAATTAATCATAAGTGAACAGTGCAACTAATTATTATAATTTTGATCTACTTACTACCAATTACAGAAATTACTAAAAAAAAATACAGTCTAATCATCCTGTTAAGCTATATCATAAATCTCATCTTTGACAATAAAGCAAAATCTGTAATCCTACCTCTGTAAACAACTGTGACCTGTGGCTATTTCTCCTGATGGTTTCACCTGCCTGCGCAGACTTTTAAATTTTAGGAGGTATTAGAGCATTTCCCAAAACCCTGTCATGCAGACAATCAATGCTATCTGCCTTCAGTACTTTCTGAGTATCCCATGACACCAAATACACATAAATTTGAGTAGTAGTAGAACTACTGATCATCTCAGATAAGAATTCCTTCTGCAAAGTCAAATTATATTCTACCATTACAAAACCAGGCAAAACAGACATTTCAACTATGAGGAGAAACTGAAATCAGTATAATTTTCTTTATAACTGACCCACAATGCTTTCTATCTCCTTAATATTCAAGCATCTTTCTTGCAGTGATTGTTTCTGGTATTTTAGTTACTTTTTTATTCTTCAATCTTATCTTCAACCATGTGAACCTTATCCCCAAAGCCATCATAATTCAAATCCACTGCTAACCGATTACAGATATGCCTATTATTCTTCCCTAAAAATAACACCTTAAACACTTTATGTATTAAATGTGTCTCTGGCCTAATGTTGCAGTCAGCATTCAGTAAAATTCAGAATTTGTTTAAAGAGTAATCTGTGGTACATACAACTGTGAAAGGAACCATCAAATGTTAAGAGAAACTAAAGTAAAACAGACTGCTGGTTTTGATCTGCAGATAGTTTTTAACAGCATTTTAGCAGTGACAATTAGAAATCACATTTCCTATATTGAGGTTAACCATTGCATTACTGACTATAGGAAAGGGGGAAAAAAACATGAAAATTGAATTCCTGGGGAACAATTAGAATAGCAAATGCAAGTATTTTGGAAATACAACCATGAAGATCAAGAAGGTGAAGGGAAAGGATAAAGCGAAGGGGAAGGAATTGAGTGTGTGGCATGTTCCTTAAGCTGAATTGAGGGAATTCCTAGAAATAAAAACATTTTCTCAGTTGCACCTTAATGAAATATAACTGGAACCTCAACCATAACCTTCACATTAAGGTTCTGTGTTACACTAGTGTTCTTAAAGTCATAAATATATGCATCAATCTGATCTTACATATGACACCTCAAATATGAGGTTGCTACTCACGGCATACTTACGTATGTAACTCTTTAAGAGAATGTTGATTTTTATCTGGAACTGATGGGCACTCGCTCATACCCTACACTACAAATAGGTACCAGTGCCAGTTCTTGCCTCTGTGTCCTTTAAAGCCTTGTATTTGATTTTAAGCTCATTCTTCCTACTGAGAACAGAGCTCAGTTGGCAAGTTTGGCTGTCTGTCAAGCTTTGACTAAAGACTCCTGGAAAAAGGAAAGGTATAGCTTCATACTGAAAACTGAGTATGTAAGAATTCCAAAGTGCCTGCTGTGAAGTAAGTACAAGACTTTCACAGTCTACCTGTAGTGTCTTCCAAAAAGAAGATGAGAATGCCTGCATTTTGCAACCAGCTAATGAATGTACACTGGCATATTCAGTCATTTGGGCCTCACACAAAATTTTTCAGAAGTAGCAATGACTGTGTCTTGAAAAAATTTCTTCCCAGTTGTTTAGCTAGCTATGTATCACTGCATACAGTGGCATGTGTCTTCAAATGTCAATGTAATTATTTAAAATGCTTTATCCTAATACTTATAACAAGATTCATATATCCTCATTACACCAGGTAAGTTTATAGCCTTAAAAATTCACTTGCGTTCCTTCCACAATGATGTACTGCATGTTCTGATAAGCAAACATATAAAAGATGATTTTGACTAATAACATTTGTAGTCATTTGATTTTTCCCAACATAACTCTTACTGATTTTTAAGACCACGCCTATGATGTATTAGGTGTTCACATACTTCTCACTTCAAAGAATCCCTTCTCAAGAGAAGAAAACAATTATTACTAAGTATTTCATTACATATAAAAATAAGATTGAATTTAAAATGAATGCTTACAACAAAGTATTAATCTCTGAAACTCAGAATCAGATAAAATCATAGACTGTAAAAGGTCACCCACTGCTCAAATCTTCCACAGACTTTAAATGAGTACCAGTTCAGGCCCTATAAGTGACACCATGAGATCGCGATTTTAAGCTGTTATTTGAAAATCTTCAAAAGATGTTCCTAAATAACCAAAGAAGAAATAAATGCATTAGTACTTGCTCTAGAACTTTTCTATTTTTTATTATAACAAGTTAGATAACCTCAGAGTTAGAGGGCAAAATTATTCCAGAGAAGCTTTCTCATTATCCAATGTTTTCCCTCTCACACAGAAAAGTAGAACACAGATGCCATTGGTTCTTAGAAATGAGTAGAAAGAGAAGAAAAAGCTGCAAGAGCAGAAAGAGCTCTGATTCCAGAGAATGTAAGTTTACAGAAATATTTAATACAAAGTTAAATCAACAGAAGCATATGTGACTATTCTTAATTCACTCATCAAGACAGAAATTCACCTTTGTGCCCAAAGCTGTTTGTCAGATTGGAAATATTTACACTTAAGTGTGGGTACGTACAGGTAATGTCTTGGTGAGGCTAGTTTTTTTTTTTATTTTAGTTAAGCTGCTATCCTGGCTATTTCTGGCAAAGGCTTTCCAAAGGTATTGTTCAATTGCCTCAAAATGTCATCATTCTTGGTGTAAATCTCAGTATTGTCTTAGTTTAATAGCTTGTTCTAATCCTGTTTAGGTAGATGTTGCTATCAAACTGTTACCCTCTAATGCACATGACCCATTCTAAAAAAAGCCCAAGCAAGACAGAATTTTATTTCATTGTGTGAATGCCATGAAATCTTGCCTAGTACAGCCAGGAAACATTATTTTTTTCTACTTAGAACAGGTAGCTGTGACTCACATCTCCTGGCAATGTGCCACTGACCTGCTGTGTGATTGTGATAATTAATCCCTTTGTTTGCTTATCTGTAAAAGGATTATAAAAGCGAACTTCCACAGAATTTACCCCAAACTGCAGGCAGGCAGTGGGATGTTGACTGACCCAGTATGCTCACAGGAACAAAGTAAATACCGGGAGGAGTAATAAAATTTAAAATGCAGCTCTTATTATAAGCAAATAGAATACCTTATCCCCTAACAAAAGCAAAACTTTATTTTTAAAAAGTGCAAATATGTTGATTTTCCCAAATCAGAGTGAATTAATGTGGCCCACCCACATGTGGTTCATCTGATTTCACTTATCAGGTAATTATGACAAAACAAGTTAATATTGAAAATTTTTAACATAATGTGGAAAATACACTAGATCTTAAATATAATATAGGCATTTTCTATGAGAAGTGTCTCAAAGCTAATCAAACATTTCTGATACTGCTTACCAAATCATGGGAAATGTTTTTTCTTTTTTTTTTTTTACCATAAATTAGATGAACAGTTGTCACCCATTTGTAAATGCCAGCAAAGTGTAGGAAGCCTTGAAAATAAAGCACATGAGGCTCTGTCTCACTTCACAGAGCCACTGGATGTAAAGGGTGCTGAAGAAGATGGAAAAGATCATGAAAACAAGAATCAAAGTAGCTCAGATGCTTCTGAAGATAGAGACCTTGATAATGTATCAGACAGTGAAAAAGAAGGGAAGAAGGAAAAGAACTGCCCCCCTAAAATGTTGTCAACTCAGCAAGATGAAATCCTAGCTACAGTAACTTTTGGTGAGTCAGAGGGCTCATCCAAAGGAAAAATTACACTGTGGGGCAAGCCAGACTTTTCAGAGTCCATTAGCTTGGCCCCTGGAAAAACTTCTGCAGAAGTAAAATACGGCTCTTTTAATGTGAGAGTAGAAATTAGGAATATTTCTTTGTTTGATTCTGGAACAAAAGTTGTGGATGAAAAAAGGAAAAGTTCAAAGAACAAAAAACGTTGTCATGAAGGACAATGCCAGAGTCAGTGTTCAAAATGTTCGAAGTACCAGTGCCCTTCAACTGACCACTCAGCAGAACACAAGGGAAAATATAAGGGATCCTCTAAACAAAAAATTCAAACTGCTATCAATGAAAGGGCCTCCCTGGAAATTAACATTGAAACAAAAGACATTCAAGTGGAATATGTCAGCAGAGAGAAGAATCTAAAGGTTAACATCAAAGCTGGTGAGCAGGCACAGAGCAAACCATGCAACAGGGAACACGAAGATAGATACTGGAGTGAAACAGATTATTCTGTAACGGAAGCACTGTGTAACACAGATTGTGAGTCATCATTTAGCTTTCATGAAAAAGCAGATTATACGTTCCCAGATGGATATACACTTCTCCCTCCACCTAAAGAATTTGCTGACTGTGACAAAATGCACCTGGATACAATTGCAGAAGGTGTATCTTCATACCCTCTTAATAGCAGAAAGGAATCTGACAGTCTCACTGAAGCCTTGAGTATTTGGGGGGAAGAAAATTGTTTCTGTAAACTTAACACAGAGGACCATGAAGACCACACCAATGAAAAGGAAGATTTTTCAAAGGATAAAATACTTTTCTCAAAAATAAATAATACTAATTGTCTTGTAGCTATTAATACCTTGCATAACCCAAACAATGGGAAGGAATGTGTTAGTAAAAGCAGCGTAATAGGTGCAGAAAGAAAGAACTGTGACACACACAGAGACACAGGGCCAAAAACAGCAAGAAGAAAGTCTTTCCCAGATACTACCCTGGATGTACCATCACCAGTTCACCCTAGAAGGGATTCTGGCTTTTATTCACTGCCATCCTTAAAAGTATTGCTTAAGGAGACCAAAGCAGGAGATGACCATGACAGGAACTCACATATTCCTACCAAATATAAGGAACTTTGTAAGTGTCCTGCCTTGACCTCCTCTCTGACAGAGCTTTGCAAGTATCCCGACTTGACCTCCTCACTGAGAAATTTGAGAAGTCTTAAGTCTTCATATCAGTATGCTTTCACATCATTTGATCATAATATTACCATTTATCCATCTGAAGATGTCTGTCTAGATGGCACTTGTTTACTGAATGACTATGCAGACTGTGTGGGGCAAGGTGAAGAAACAGAAGAAACATTAATGCAAAGTCTTCATTCCAGTGGTACTGTACATGACAAAACAGAGAACAGCCACAAACAGCCTCTGGGAAACCTAGCCATGTGGGAAGAAGACTCTGAGTCTACTGAAGCTTTAGATAAAGAGAAATCAGAGTACAACCCTATAGAAAAGCATGTTGAATGGCAGAAAAAAGCTCACCTGATACAAGTCTCTCCACTTTCTACAAGCCCTTCAGGTGAATTAATTAATGACAAAGAAAGTACTAATTATGCATCTACAGAAAGCATCCCAAAACAATGTTCAGTTTTACAGTTAAATGTTCACCCACCTTATGCAGAGTCTGAGGTAACAAATAAAAGGAGAGAGTCAGTACTGCCTGACTCTCCAGTGATAAATGGAGAAGTAGAAGGAAGACTTGTCCAAGGTGACCCTACATTGATGCCTGCATGTTTTGGCTCTGCAGTAAGGAAAGAACCTAACCTTACCTGCAGTATACAAGAAAAATCCTTGCTGTCATCCTTGCTGTTAGATCCCAAGGAGCATCACATGAATAAAGAATTGGAAAGCCTTTCTGAGGTACAGGACTTATCTGGGGATGTCCTTGTTGAATCTGATTGCCATAATAATTTGGCCCAGGTTTCCATATTATCTACCTCTTCAGTATGCACGGAAAAGAAAGAGAATTTCATAGAACATTCAAACATGAAGCAAAGATTGGAGAACTTTTGCAGTAAACAGTCAACTGATGACAGTTTAAGGAGAGACCCTGGAGCAAATCAACTACCTCTGTTAGTCAAGTCCAACTTTGAAGAAATTCAGTCAAATTTTGAAATAAAAGAAGATTATTATGGGAATGCAGATATCTCCTCATCATCAGTAAAACAGATTAGTCAGAAAGGTAGGTGCTACAAGACTTCTCAAGTTAATATCACTTATGCACTTTTTGCATAGGAGCTTTTGTGACATCTGTTTTCTTAGAAAATAAATGTATATTAAAAGTTTACGATGATATTGTTATGGTATGTTTGGCCATGGGGTTATAATATGCAGTTATTCTGCTGAGGATTCGAGTAACTGTCTTAAAGAGCCAAGAAACCTAAATTAAAAAAAAAAAAAAATTAATGCAGCTTTGATCAAGAAGCAGTTTTCCTACACGAAATCACCCACCCATCCTATACATCTAGTGAGAGAAGCAAGTACAATTGCAGGAAATAACAGTAAAAGCAGTTGCCATGTGATATGAACTCAGAGCACAAGTCAATGTTTAAAACCACATAAATCTGGCTTTCAAATCCATGTGATCTATATGAATATTGTAGTCTAAGTACATCTCAGTCTTAATTCTGGCTGAACATTTTCATGGAATGACCATGTTCATGTAAGGGATCCTTTAACCTGCTTTTCTCCTCTCTTTTATATATTTGAGAAAACTGCGTATGAAAAGGGCTTACTTTTAATAGCTAATATTTTACAAAATTTCTTGTCTTCCTTTCTGTAATCCATCTACCCATACCTATAACTGGGAATTTAAAATTAGTGTTTTGAACTATAAAAATGTTAAGCCATCCTGGGACATTGTACACTACAATGTGAACCTTTTACATTATGAATATGTACACACACATATGTGTGTGTGTTTGAAATATCACTCCAAACAAGTTAATTTTATTTTTTTTAATATTGATCAGGTTATCAGGTTATATGCAAATATATCTCAGATTTATCTCTCCAGAAGATGATGTTTCCAGCAGATTTGGAGGTTAAGAGGTTTATACTGTTGAAAAATATACATTTTCTTATGGAAAATGTCTTATATAATCCTAGTTAAAAGCATCTGAAGTTTTTAAAATATCTTTTAATTCACCATACCTGAAAAAAAGTCTGGTATGACCTCCATGGCTGTCTTGTTTGGCATTGGTAATGGAAATTTAAAAAATACCTAAAGTCTATATACACTATATAGATACACTACATAGATACATATTGCTATATAGATCAATAGCTCAATACCATTATCTCAGTGTCCGTATATAAAATAAATAGAGAATTGATTAAATGAAAACCTCTGTAGAACAAGGTATAGAATTAAGATACTAAAGGAAAACTGCATGCCAAAATCCTTGACTTCTCAGACATTAGACCTAAGTGGTTAAGGATGCAGCACAGAAGTGAGGTGTAGCTATTTCTTTCTTTTTTTATTTTATTTTCTCTTCTTTTGTTTTCTCTTCCCTTTTGCCCTTTTCTAAGAATGATCGACTTGTGTTCTTTCTCATACCTATCATCTCACTTTGGCCCTCTTTTGGTCCAGGGTCATATTTTGATTTTCCTTCACTCCTAGCAATGCTGTGGAGGTCCTACCTTAAATGAATAAATGTGTACATCCAGGAAGTAGTAGAAGAATTTAAAGTTTTACAACTCATTAATATGAATTAAAATACACTTTTAGTCTGAGAATACCAACCTACTTTGCCAAGACATTAGGCAATGTGGGACTTCCTGATTTTAGTAATCCAGTGACACTGGAAAGCAAATGTGGCATTTTTCAGCAAAGAGTGAGAACATCTAGAACAGAGGAGAACAGATGCTACTGTGGTAAACAGGATGGGGGAAAGGGGATCTAGAAGTCTCTTGGTGTTCTGGGGACTTCATGATTATCAAAGAGGAAAAGACCCATGCAAAGAGCAGTACAAGGGCACTGCAAGAGATAGGTTTCCTAACTCTCAGCAATGGTCTGGAATAGTGCCCTGGAATGCCCTGGCTCAGTTGCAGGTGTCAGTGAAGAAGATCTGGCTGAAGTCAGAAAGAGGCTGTACAGCTGTGAGTGCACCTACACAGTCCTCCAGGGAGCTTGTGGAGGTTGGACTTTCTCCCTATGTGCCCTTGCCAGTGGCTACAGCCACATTTTCAGAACAGAATATAACACAAAATCTGTTTTCCAATTGTTGTTTTACATGAAATAATAATACAACAAGCCCTGTCTTAACTAGAAAGAAATCTAAACCAGAAAAATCTTCATGCATGTCTTGCAAGATTATTAGTGTTCAAATAGGAGTTTTTTATATCTACCTATATTGACCACTTCAAAAACATATGAGCATGTTAAATAAGATCCATGAGCAATTTACAAGTTTCTGCATTAAAATAGTGATGTACAAATGTCTATGTAGGTATTTAACTAAAGATACTTGTACTTCCCTCTGCATAAAGGCCTCAATTAGTATAAAATATGTACTATCTGAATATTTTCATTATTATTTGGTATTTTCATTTATATGTTGGTTAGATTATCCTTGTATGTAGAATGTGGAAATATTAAACAGTAAAATTACTTATATAAGTTGGGTCACATATTACTCACAAACAACATCTGGTTATAATTTAGACTTGAAATCAGAAATGAATAAAACCAGAAAGTTACCTTTGAAGAAAGACACCAGAGCGAGTGACAGCTCCCAGGAAGATGCAGTAGACCAGTGGGCCAGAAGACGGAAACAGTTCAAAGACAGTAAAAAATGCAGTTCAACTGGAGGAAGCTCCATAAACAGCACAATCACTGAGGGTTCAAGTGAGTACATTAGTCTTACACTGGTGATCTTTCCTCTTTGTGTGATTGACATTATACAACAGGGTTTTCAGCTAAGGAAATTGATCTCCAGTTCATTATCTGAATGTCTGTGTTAGTCATTATCATGACTAATATGAGACATCCTCTCTCCTTGGTTAAGCAAACAATCTGACTAAAAAAAAAGTTTATTCTACCTTGCATGTTCATGGTAGAACATGTTCAAATAATATGTTCAAATAATATTAAGACAATCTCTCAGCACAAACATGTAATCACGTGGCAGCAGGTTTGAGGTTATAACAAAAACCATAATCCTGATATCTACTTATGTCAAAGCCGTGCTGAGCTGGGAGTCTTTCTCTCCTCACAAAGGTGCTCCAACTTTAATCTAGGTTTGTTGCCTAGAATGTCGTTCACTGTGACCCATAACTGTATCTTTAAGAAATCTGTCACCTTGCCACATGCAAATTCATCAGCTTAAACTGCATGGGAAGGAATTTTTAAGATGAACTGCTTTAGTGAATTTACATTTCATGCAGATGGAGCCACCAAGCAAGGGGGAACATACATGGTACTTCTTACTTGACATTACCTCGCCTCCTGTTTTGCTACTATAGTAATAAAAGAAATCCTTTGTAGAGATGAATAAATGTGCTCTTCCCTGTGGAAATATTTTGTGCTACAATGACTCCTTTTGGTACAGGAAGTTTAATTTGTAGATACATAACCTCCTCTTTGAAAAGGGGAAATACAAAGCTGTAAAAGACTCTGAGCTCTAAGACTTCAGTGCAGGTCCAATAGATGATAAACTAGAAATATGTTCCATGCCTGTACCGAAGAGGTAAATCCTAAATCAACAGAGCCTCAGTTCACTGCCTACACATAGATTTCAGTTGCCAGCTGGGATACCAAGAGGGACCTGAGATATGTGAACCAGCAGGGAACCCAAGCCTTCTTGAAGTAGTAACTGAACAGCAAGCAGGATACCCTAAGGAATCTAATATGGTACTGGCCACGATGTTCAGGTAACTGAGCCAATCCCTAAGGTTTTAAGGCCTTTTAACAAAGGAGCAGGAATGGCTGACATTTCACATGGAAATAAAAAAGCTGTTTATTGGTAGCAGTTTTCATTGTTTGCCCCTCAAACAAATTCTAGGCCGTGGTAATAAGATTACAAAGTTATCTTGTCAAACCACCTGAGCTCAAAAAAACCTACACCAGGGTAAACTGTTCCTTGATTTCAACAGTAATGTCTCTTGAATATAAAGCTGGACCATAGATTTTACTAAGTTGGGCATGTGTTGGTTTCATAGAGAAAGCATATATATATTTTTAAGAAATCAAACAAACAAGTCAAAAAAGAACAAGTTGCAAGAGCTAAAATTGCTTTCCTTGAGACAAAGCTTTGGGTAGCACATGGCATAAACCCAAAGTAGTCTCCAGAACAGGTGACTGCGCAGACAATTCTGTCACAGATTCTCACATCTAGTAATTTTAGATAGTATGCCACAGGACTTCTGTCCCTTTTCGTTTGGTAACTAGACTGTTCCCTCGTGTTCGCAGAGTTGAGATAACTCTGATTGACATATGGAAGCAGCAGCTCCTTACATTCTTACATCCAGCATCTGGGAAGAATTTAAGTGCACTTGTTTGTGACATGCCTGTTTGACATCTGTTCTGAAAACTGCAGGAGAAAAGAAATGTTTTGGCATAATTCCATACTGTAAGCATGGCAGAGTGTATAGTTTTGCCTATTTGTCACATTTTAACCTACTCTACTACAATTACAAAAATTCAGCATTAAACTGGCAAAATACTCTACTGTACTGAATTGTTTGGTGCTAGTCTAGGTTTTCTTAATTTATGCATTCATGGTAGCAAGGTAAAAGGAACTTTAAACATATCAGCATAGTAATATTTATTTATTTGTATATTTTCTGGTAGCTTCTTATATAATTATGTAATTTCATACTTTCTGCATATAAGGGAGGAGCCAGTGGATGTGGAGTATTTGTCTAGATAGACACAATTAAGCACATTTTCTAAATGACAAAGGACTGCCACTTAGACCTATTTAGGAAGTGACTTCCCAAACAAATATAACCTCAAATAAAGGTCAATTTTTATCTTCCCTGTTTTTAAACTGGGGATCATTTTACATCAAACACAGGATAAACAATGCAAACAGATCCTTCCTCCAGCTGCATTAAATCTAGCTGCATTACCAGGCATTTCATACTGAAAGGTACATGATGGTTTTTTCCTCTCAAAAAATTTATATTTTCAGTCTATCTGTTAGCACAACATCTGATGATGTGTACTTATATATGACTTTCACCATCCAGTCTTAACTTTGAAGTTACAGCTCCTGGTCTACTTGGGATGTTGTCAGACTATTACACAGCCTTTTTCTTTACATTCAGCTTGCTGTTTATAACAGCCAGCTGCCTGACATCCTATTGCCTTAAGAGTCTCAACTGTAGCAGAGAACTAGAGTTCTCCATCTCCATCTGAACTCATTGCAAGACATTGTGAATGTAAATTATTATAAATTATGAATCTGAAAATCCTCAGGATAACACATCATACAAATATTCAACAGCCTATGAAGGAACTAGCCAGAAGTTCTATGGTAAAAGAAAAAAAAACACCAACAAACTTACTTCCTCACCTCCTTTTTAACAAAACATCACGTCTGGAAGAGCTAAGAGTAAGTAAGCAGCAAATACAGTCATCAACACCTCTGTCATGGAAGATACTTTTCATCTTCTCTTTTACGCACTGAACTCATACTAAATTTCTAGAAGATTTGTTTGATTTCATAATCAATGGGTCACATAAGATAGCTTAAAAACTAGCTACAGCCAGATTTATCTTGAAGAGGTGCAGCTCCTGTTTTGACCACTTGCATTAAGACTTCACTTCTTAGTCAAGCTGAACGTGCATTAGCCTCCAGTATTGTGATCTGATATTTGGAAATCCTTACAGACTTCTCCTTTAACAGCAACAAAATTGAGGAACTCATACAAACATTACAAACAGTTCATTAACAAGCTTGTGGTGCTTCTTCCATGCTGACTGGATGAGGTCTCTTATTCTTCATGCATTTTCCCTACTGACATAACTTTTACTTGTTTTATCCTCATGACAGTAAATTCAGAGGATGCTCGATCAGTAGATCTGGGACTATATTCTGAAAATGAGGACAGAGGTTTTTATACAGAAAACTTTCATTCTGCTTCCTGGGTTTTCAGAGGAGATGATGTCTCTCCAAATAACAGTCCTAGATGTCTCAGCAAAAGACCTAGACCAGTGGCAAGTAAGTTGGCTAGAGCAACAGGTAATAAATGTCATAAAAATTTATTTATTTTGGGTACTCTGAGGAGTTCAAGGGATCAATATTTTGGAGAAGGTACTGGTCACTTATGCTTAAGACAGGAAAAGGATCAACCCAAGAATCTGAAAGATTATTTAAAAAATACGTAAGTAGTTCTTATTTAGCTATTGTCTTGCAAAATATCATCATTACTTGATAAAATTTTAACTGGTAAAAGGTCATAACTAAACCTCATGAGATAAGGGTAGAGGCAACGTAATTCCATTACTTCTTCAAGCATGGCAAAATCACAGAGAGATATTTATGGTCATAAAGTATTATAATGCACATAAAATCTGTTTTACATCAAACTTTCAGACATAGTCAATCCAGAAAGAAAATTGTCATTTGCTATGAGTATGAAGGGTTGTTCTATTTGTAGTTTAAATCTGTGCAAACAGATACAGTGAACAACTTTTTCTGGGGGATGGGAGGTTTTCCTCCACTTCTCAGATGTTAAGTTATTCAAAAATAACACAGTTCAAAGAACTAAGACAAACCGAAACACCCCTGTAGCTTTTCAGTAAATTGTTCTTTGTTGGAGCTCATAAATCATTCAGAATATGAGAGAAAACAAATGTCCTCTATAAATCTGGTGATATGAAAAATTTCCCATAACACACATGAAAATACTCTGGAAAACCATTTTGGTTGCTTGTTCTCCCAGGGGAGAGCTCAGAACTTCGGCAAGATAGTTAGTCAATATTGAAGTATCTATTTTGGACAGATAACATCAATTGGCCTGCTAGTAAAGTAACCTTTAAAGCAATTTCTGTCTTCCAAATAATAAACAATTTGGGAAAAAAACAGTGTCATAAATTGCTATTAAATTGGTCTCCATTAAAAAAAAAACACAGTAAGATAGTCAAATGATCAAAACCAGACACTCCAAGAAATCCAGTTTGCACTGAAGTCCTTCATACGCGTAAGATTTGCTGAAGAACCAGGCTATTTAAGTCTATAATACTACAATAATACCACTGTTAGACCCTGAGAAAAAGATGGAAGTTGACAATTAGACCCTGACCTTCCCTTTTACTGAGGCTCATCCCGTTAAGTGTTAAATTCTGCTGAGTTGAAAGAGATTCCAGCCCTCCTTGGCAGAGATGCCACTGTGGCTGGGGAGGTTGGACTACAGGACTGGAAGGGAGTGGGAGTGTGGAGTGGAAGGATAAACGAAAGGTGATGAAACAACTATCCAAAAGATATATACTTTCTGAAATATAAATAGAATGAAACTACAAGAAACAGATTTAAACCCATTAAACCATTTGATAAATTAGAGTGTATTTTGTATTTGCAGCATAGTCTGACACAGAGAGCATGAGTGTTCTTCTCTCCCAGAACACCATCAGTACAGTGGAATATCTGAATACTTCAGCTCTTCATTACAAAGTCCAGGCACTTAATTCAAAATGCTCTCTGCCTGTGCCCTAACACGACTGATACTTGGTCTGTTGCAGTGTGAGTGGTGTCACTGTCTGAGGCAGCAGTAAACAGCCAGGAGTAATACTGAAAGCACCGCAACCATTAGTAGAATCAGAAACATTCGGTGCCTACAAAAAGTTTTAAAAACAAGCTGCTGCTTATTAAATTGAATGTGTAGAGAAAAAGGGTATCTTTCTTCCTATTTCCAGTTCGAGAAAGAACAGTGAAGATTGCTAAAGGAACTGGCAATTACCCTTGGGGTTTCAGGATCCAGTTCTCAAAGCCTATCCTTGTGACTGAAGTTGATACAAGTAAGTTGTGTTTGTACTAGTTAATTTCTCCTGTGGAAATGTATAAAAAATAAATATATAATATTATATACACCGATATAATGATATTATATGTATCTATATGATATAATATGATCTAGATAGTATAGAACATCTGTTTTATATTAACTTATAATATATATGTATACAATAATTTCCATAATTAGTGGGTGCAAGGTGTTTAATAGCTCCTGAACTGCTCATGAACAACTGTCTTAGAGCCCCACTATCCCTAGGAGTAAATCAGGCTCCATTGCCCTGTCTTCGTGCATGTTACTTCATACCTTGTGCACGTGCCTGCATTCAGCCTCCCTCCTGATGTAAGGTTTAAAACTTTTGTGGGCTGACATCCATGAGTGACAATAGGCCTTTAAAAATTAAAAGGAAGATGCAGTGATCCTTCTAATATTTCCATAAATCTTACTGACTGGGGACACTTCTGCTTGGATCCATTGAGCCATCTGTCAGTCTTGACAAGTGGGCTGTTAACTTCTTCAGGGAATTATGATGATTGTAAGGAACCCCCAAAAAAACTCCAAAACCAAAGTGAGTGAGCAAAAAAATGGCAGATGTTGTTCAACAAAGATGAAATGTAAGATACTGCCTCCAGAGAAGAATGAGCTTCTTACCTGTTGGAACCCTGAGTTCAGAGAATTTCAGTCTTTCAGTGCTGACAGGCAATGATCCTCAGAAGCACACTGCATTTGACCTGAGGCCTTGGAAAAGGCTTCCCAATTTATGTGATAGCACTGAGATTATTGCTGTGTGATTAAAAAGAAATTAGTTATGGCACTGGGTGGAATATGTAGAGATGTAGAAAATTTAGGTTTATGTGATATAGTTATATATGTTAACAAGATGGAGGATTTTGGGTGTAGGTTAGTTCTTCTTTCCTCCTTTTTCTTCACAAATCGGGGTGGTCTGGTATTGGTTCAAAAAACCCGCAGTGCGGAACATGAATGATTAGTTACTGGATTATAAGTAAAAATAAATTAGCTGGCATTCCATAATTGGATAGATTGGGCTTTAAAAGACCTTGAAAGGTAGAACTCGGGGGCCATTTTCCACCTTGTTAACTTAGAGGCACATTCTGTGCAGCTGTGCCATAGATAAGAAACAATAAACATCTCTGTCCAAAGAACAACTCTGCATCTCCTGCGTTCTAATCCAAACTCTGAGTAAAAGAACTCACGAAACAGAGGTAAAGAAGAAAAGAAACGAAACAAGAAAAAATTAATACTTACCATGCCTTAATAATAGCGTTGGCACTTTCAGTCAGGAATGAGATCTTGGGAGTCACCACTTAAAGCTCTCTGAAATCGTTGTGTCTGTGCATAATGTCAAGCTTAGAAATCTGGCTAAAAGCTGACTCAGTCAGTAACAGCAGAGAGAAGGAGACACAGGCAGTCAGTGTCATTTTACTGCTGCCCAAGACCTTGGCTCATCCAAATCTAGAGCATTGCTTGCTCTACTGCTCAGGACAGGCACAGCACAATTAGAGAAGGAGAAGGTACTGGAGACTGTGATAGATTCTTACTAAAAAAGCAGATACTACGCAAAACATCATCTCATACAAAGAAGGCTAGTGCATGCCTTCTGGCAAGGCATCTGAGAATAGCTCTGTCACTATTACCAGCCTTATGTATTAGGTTGTCCATCATCCTGACAACACTGGGAAAGCCTGTGAATTCAGAGGCCTGTGAGTTTGTAAGTTCTTTACCTAAGTACAAATAAAATCATAGGTCATGCATACAGCAGTAGCTCTGACACTTAACCAATTTATCCCTACTAGTTAAAATTAAGTATAGCTACTCACATTTTATATCACTCTTTTGTTTATTTGTATGTTGTTTTCAAATGCAGTTGCTTTAAAACAGTGACAACATTTTAAAAAAATACAGTTTTTTTCAGACGAACTTGTAGTAAAATTATGTTTTCTCAAAATATAACTCATTTCATTAGGAAGAAATTCTTCCCTGTGAGGGTGGTGAAGTACTGGCACAGGTTGCCCAGAGAAGCTGTGGATGCCCCATTCCTTCAAAAGTTCAAGGCAGGGTTAGATGGGACTTTGAGAAACCTGGTCTAGTGGAAGGGGATTGAAACTAGATGATCTTTATGGTCCCTTCCAGCTGAAACCATTCTATGATTGTATGTAATGAATATTTCAATAATATTTTACAGACCACTTATGGTCATAAAGTCTGGTATGGAATGCTCAAGGCCAGCAGAACCCAAAATGTTCTGACATTTGCAAATTTCCAAACGATTTGTAATACACGTGAGAGTGGACCAGTGTTTTATTTTTCCTGTTTATTGTTAAGCTTTTACTAATCTTATTCCTACAGTTTCTAAGAAATACACTGAAGGGTAACACTTACTGCATCATGGGGTACAAAATCTTTAAAAGCGTACATTAAATGTTAAAGGACATGGAATAATATTTTCCAAAGCCATTCTTTCACAGTACATTAGGAATGCTTATTTATAAGTAAGAAGATAAATACTGTATCTGAGAAATTTGTAACTGGGATTTAAGTAGCTGTGTATTGGTGCCCATGAATAGAACATATTTATCATCTCACTAGTTTGCTTCCATTCCTGGCTGGCATGTGTCTGAGCACTGTTTTATTAGGAATTAATGTGCTTTGCAATGGTTAACAAATAAACAAAAGGTGATGCATTAAAAATCTGATTCAGTTCTTCCTTCACTGGGACCTTTTTTAGTTACCATGTAATTTCTTCCTAAAGCCAAAAACCCTCAAAATGCTATCTCCAAATTCTATTAACCAGCAAAGACAAATATCAGTACAGAAGGTACTCTTTTGGGGTTAAATTCAAAGCTTATCAGAATAATAGATTTGTTTTTTTCTGTTGACTCTACTGAGCTTTGCATCAGATTTTTGTTTGCACTTCAGGCTGAAACTCTCAGATACTGAAATGTCTATTTGTATCTTAAAGCATTTAAATCCTAATGGCATTTTAAATTAAATTTCTCCACTTCCAGTGATTTTCTAGAGTTGCACCAGTATCCAAATCCTGAAGTTTCCTTTACAGATGAGTAACAGGTTGCTCAATAAAGCTTGTTCCACCTCCAAGTCAACATCATGAAGTCCCTAAAACATAATCTTTGATTGGTTGAACAGATACTTGTTTTCCTAGAAAAGCATGATCATATAGACATGCTTGATATCCTAGTTCTAAATAAATTTTTGTGGACTTTTTTGTTGTTGTTGTTGGGTTTGTTTTTTGTTTGTTTGTTTTTGTTTGTTTTTGTTTTTCTTACCTTTTTCCTTTTCTCTTTTTCTATTTTTTAAATTCCAGATAGTGCAGCTGAAGAAGCAGGGCTTCAAGTTGGGGATATTCTGATAGCAGTCAATGGAACTGATGTCACCAGCATGCCACATTCAGAAGCTGCCAATCTGGCAAGGAAAGGTAATTCTGAGATCACAATAAATTAAATGAATGGGTCAGACTTCCTGTTCAATGCTCCAAATACATCCAGACAAACTCGGTGATGTATGCGACAGAAATCTTAATTAATAGTTTAATGCATTAGTATTTAATACAGTAGTATTGCTATTTTTATCTAGACCTTGTTTTCTAGACACATAAGAAAAATATTCCCCAAAGAGCACATGACAGTAATGGTTTTGGCTCTCCTGTTATAAAGAAAGTGACTCAGAAAGCCCTGAACGTGACTGTAGAGACACAAATGCCTTATTTATGCCTTATACTTCCTCTGGGAGAGACTTCACATCTTCCTTCCATTTCTCTGTCGCCAAGACTTGAAGTCTAGTCAGGAGATCAGAGAGTTTATTTCATGAGGCATCCTTTTGCACTACCACAGAAACAGCCAACAATATTAGTCATGTATATTCTTCCTAGAATTGTGATGACTAAAACCCAAAGATAGCCACATTTGCATGCCAAAAATTAATTTACTGCCATTCCCTTATTTATCCCAGATTAAAGTTTTGATAAAGGCTTATGGGAAATTCAATAAATTAAAATACTTTTACAAGACAGTGACAAATTTAACTTGACACATACCATGTTCTTTAATTATACAGGTGCCATTCACACTGTTATATTTAAGGGAATGTTGAGTGTTTTAGCAGATAAATCTCTGATTACTGGTATTTTTAACTCCTCAGAGAGCACCCCATGAATTACATCGTGGCACACTGACAGCATTCCCAAAGTCAGGTGTCCCCAAAAAAGAAATCCAGCAAACGTTTTGCAGATGAAAATCTGTCATAGTCACATTTCTCAATATGCCTTCAGGCATTACCACCTGCTCTTTAGTATTGATACAATCAGAATTTCAGGCCTTTAGGGTCAAAATCATAGATATATTGATGCTATCAGCAAATATTGTGATGTTGCATCCTTTGATGATGAAGATAACGTATTTTTTTTAAATCTTGCAATATATCATCTCTTCTGAGTGCTTGCCTTTTGCAAATGATAAGTAGATTCTTTAGCCCAGCTTAGCCACCCTCCTCAGTGAGGGGCACAGAAAAGGTTAGAATATTCCAAGGCATGGAAAATAAAGAATTCTCAAGAGCATGTGTAAGATGACTGAGGCTGAAGGTGTCCCTAAGAGCATTCTCGGCAGTTTTTGGTTAAACCTCAATTTATGTACACCTGTTTGAGCAAGGAAATTGAATTACTTCTCCTAACTGATAAAATACACAAGTACCAAAGATGCTGCTCACAATGATAGGTCACAAAAAATTATTTTAGAGGTGTCTTCGGATAGCTGGCTCCATTATTAGTCCTCAACACAAAATCAGTTTTATTCCTGAATTTGGGTTAAAAAAAAGCCAAATATCACTTGATTTAATTTGCCTCCTTGGTGCTCTTTTTCCTTGTTGCTTCTAGAAGATACACTGGGAGGACATGAGCATGAGATAGAATACTGCCTTCCTGCTCCTTACCCCACGTGGGTATTCAGAAATATTGATACAGTTATAGTTTTGACTTATGTTTTCACATGTAATATTTTAGGTCCTGATATCCTGACTATGATAGTGGGGTCTGACATCAGCCGTTACCCCAACACCCCCAGACCCACCTGCCGAGGATATCTGCACAAACGAACACAATCAGCAATACTGAAGGGCTGGAGAAAGAGGTGGTTTGTGCTGAAACATAATGGTTACCTACACTATTACAAACACAAGAAGGTAAGGAGAGTGTCTGGTGAGGAATCAAACTGTGTCCTGAATTATGAAGTGCATCAGTTTTGTACTCAAATTTACAGATCATTATCTTGACTTACAGTATTTACAGCATAACATCGGTGCTACTGGGTTTTGCATGAGGTTTATAAAGGAGGCTTGTTGAGTGCTCTTCTACAGTTCTCTATCCACCTGACATTTCCAGCAGAATAGCTGGTAGTCTTGTTTCTCTGCGTCTGTCATAGTACACACATGAGCCCTCTAATCAGGAATATGCTGCAGAACCACTAGGTATGCAACAAAACAGTCTGGCCAGCACTTTATTTCAGCACTAGCTATTCTGGTGTCAAAACAAAACCAAGTAAAAAACTTCACACTAAAAACATTCTCTTGGGAAGAAGATTTTATTTTATCTTAACCAGATCCATTATCAAACTCCTGAAACATAAAAATGGATATCTAGTTATACTTTTTAAACACTTTTCAGTTTTCGATTAATTAAATATCACAGAGTGTTAGATAAATTGGGAGTCAGGATTAGAAGATGCCCCATAATCTTACACTCACTAAGATTTAATTACATTTTCACTTCTTTCTTTTACCTAGTAGGTTTCTTTTAATTCATTTGCTCCTCCACTAGCTTATTTATCGCACTGAGAAAATAAATATTTCAATCATGCAAACTATGTGCATTTGCTTTTTCTTAAAAAGAGTAAATAAATTTAAAGAACTGCATAAATATTTTCTAGCAACAGCTAACTGCTGCTTATTTTCTTGCATTATCCAAGATTAGTGCCATTCAAATACTTTTTAAAATTATTTCATACCATTTTTTTGCTCTCTCTCTGTCTCTGGACTCCAAAGAATACACTGAAATAATGAGGTGCTATTTCAGCAGATGAAAACACAAGGATTTTCTTCACTGCCTTATGTGCTTACACAGTACTCTGAAGAGTAATTTAGTAAGAGAGAGAGAAAGGTGCTTAAATACAAATACAGTTCTTCACTACTGAGAGATCCAATGCCCAAATGAAATAAGAGGGATCTCAAGCGTGCTCATTGGCACTTAGTTCTTTTGATATGATTTCTGTTTGGACGTAAAAAGAAGACTGCTCATCCCACTTTTTTTCCTAAGGGAATTCTAAATAATGTTTGTAGTTTAACACAGCTTTTATGTTATATGTCAGCTGCATGATTAAATTGGCAATGTTACGTTCCAGGCCTTGCCTTATTCTGGAGGAAAAATTTCTCCACTTAATGTATCTAAGATGTTCTTTGAAACAGTTAATTGAAGGCAAGAATAATTCAGGGGGAACAAAAATTCAGGATAAGCTGTCTGTCACTATCCAGCAAACTAGCCAGGGTAATCAATTTACTTACCTTCATTCTGTTGTTAAGAACATCAATTTACATTGGTGTATTTCCAGTGACTCCAGCAAGGCCATGCCTGATTTCCAGTTGTATAAGAAGACAACTAGTCTTTTTATTTGAGCCTGAAATGTAGCATATAATGTTTTGTAGTGGAGAAAGGAAGGGGTGTTTCATCTCTGCTTTAGTCCGTATCAATAAACACAGAGAGCTAGATTTCCACATCATTGTAATCTATAACCGGAAATTATCCAGCTTGAATTTTCCTCTTCCCGCCTGCCTCAAAAAGAAGATTTTTAGAGCTTTTTACATTTGACTCTCCCATGTAATTGCTGCTCTTTTGGAGTCATCTCTAGCCAATCACACAGTGGTGAAATGATAGCTGTTGCAAGACGTTCAGTCAACTTCACATGCAAGGTTACTTTCTTTTCCCTCAAACAGATGCTGCCACTGTCCTTGACTCTACAATCCATATAAGTAGTTAAAACACATTTTTCACCTCAGTGGCTGTAGCAGTGTTTGCTGCCTCAGAGCAGAGATATTTTTGTGTTAGAACCTTGTTTTTAGTAAATTATTGAGATCAGCAGAGATAAATGATTTATAATACTTTTGCTTACATGTGGCAACCATGGAGTTCCACTATATATTCTACAGGTCTGATTCCCTGTTGTCCAGAACACTGGATCTTCTCAAACATGCTATTTCCTTATTTTTCAACATGCCCAGTTCTTCTCTTAAAGGAAAGATACCTGGAAATTATGAGCAGACAAACATAAATGTACACTTAAATCCTTCTCTAAGGCAAGTATAAGCAGACAAGTTTCTTGTGCTTGAACTTAACACATTTTCAGGGAGAGCTGAAAGCACATCAACATAGTCAAGCACTGATCCTTTCTTTACAGATAGCAACATTGGCTCCTCTAAAAGTACCATTTGCTGCTCAGCATAGTAAAGTGGCTTTGAAGTGACCACAAAATGTCTGTGGTGAAGACTTCTGTATAGGACAAGTAAGTCTTAATCAGCTTTACATGAGACCAGTAAGATAGAAAAAGCAGCAGAGCATCACTTCAACAAGTTAAATCTCTGAGCTGTCATCAGCAAGTCGCTTTTAGAACATGACAGCTGACTTGAAAACCTTACAATATGTTGCAGTCTTCAGGATAAAAAAATACTGGTCTTGTGATTTCATCAAAGAAAAGGAATATAAATTCTGGGACCCCGGAACAAATGGGTGATTGAGGGATTTAAAGACTGTGGAGAATGCATTCATTTATCATTGGGACATACCTGCTAGAGTGCTAACAGTGTTCGAGGCTTAATAGGAAAACACAAGGATTAAGAAGGCATTCTAGCCTTCTTGTTTCCAAAAAATTCCTCATTACAAATATCCATCGTGTAAGGAGTTCAATGAATTTAATATTGGTTTTTACAAAACCACTAGAAGTGCCAGTGAAAGCCAGAACTTCCTAGTTTCAGTTCATCATTGCTTTCTTGCTAAGTAAGACTGGATAAATAAAAAAAAATTCATAACAAGCTCCTCTCTGGTTTTTATCTTGCAGCGTTTCTAGGAATTATTTCCAGCCCCTTTGACATAAGTAGACCCTGGTAAAGAGGACAGCAAGACAGATAACTAATCTAGCACCTGAAAGGAAATACAGAAATAAATATCATTGTAGTTATCATCTAGGAGAAACTCAAAAGAGGCCTGTCTCCAACAGAAATAGTTAACACAGTTAACAGGAATAGTGTTGCCAATTTATCTCCATTGCAGACTTCCTTTCCAGAAGTCAGAGATTGATGAATTCTAGTCAAACCAGGTCTATCAGGCCTCATATTACATTTGTCATTTATTCCATTTCACTCTCTGATTCCCTCAGCTAAGAATGATGTAGAAATGTAGTAGTTAGGAATAAAGATCTAAAGAGTATGAGTTTGCTGCCAGCATTTTGTATGGACTCCAAGTAGGAAAGTCAAAAGTAAAAGCTGTAATAGGAAGGAAGTAGGAGCAGTTAAAGCAGAAGGATTAGTTAAGTTGGAAACTATTGTTCTGAGAGTAGGAAAGAGCATGTTTCAGTGATTCAGCTGTAGTGAGAGATTGAACTGTGAATAAAGAGCAAACTGACTTTCATGTGTAGTCCCAAATCTCAGAGAAATGGCCTTCATGATAGTTCATGTTTGTAATGCTCTGAAACATGTTATAAGAAAACTGCAATACGTACTCTTGAGAAGCACTCTTATTGTGGCAGCAGTGAAGGACAGGAATGTGCTTTTTGTCAGTCTTCATTGTAAGCATACATAAAAATGTCACTTTTAAAGAGAATTATGATTTTCATTTCTTAAGATCACAAGTTTAATTCCTCTAGGAAGCCCTTAGGCATAGTATGAGTGACTAAGACAAAGTATCTCAAAGCTGAGGGGAGGGCAGCGAGAACAAAGATGTGCATTTCTTATCATCTGAAACAATTAGACCCCAACCTGGTAAACAGCTATTACATCACCTAAATCATCAGATGTTAGGTCATATCCCTGTTTCCATTAGTGCAGGAGAGAGAGAGAAAAAAAAAGCTTTTAAATTATTTTCATTTCTGTGGTATATAGAGTCCAATTATTACACCAAGAAAGAAATCCCCTGCCTGCCATGAGCAGAGCCTTCACAGCATTTCAATCTATGACAAATATTCAGTCCTTTGTTCTCTTGAAAAAGCCTGTGTGTTCATTGCTAAGCCTAATCACTTTACATAAAAGGCTTAGCTAGAAATAGATTTAGGTCTGAGCCATTGCTCATAAGTATATCACTTCTATTTGTTCTTCATTCTTGCTTGGAGCTGTATCATCATAGTCTGGAAGCTGCTACATTACATAGAGCCTGTGTATAATCTGATTTCTTAATGTTTTCCATGACTCCCATAGCTCCAGAATATATTTTTCAATTTACTTTTAAGAACCTGCTGAATCCACTGTCTCCAATACATCCTCTGTATTATTTCTATTGAGATATGAGAAATAATGCTAGATGATGATATGCATGTTAATTTTGGCCTAAAAGATTGCACACCCGGACCCAGAGAAAGTCATACACAGATATATTATTTGATCTGATTCAAGTTGTTCAAGATTTTAACTCAATCAATAGTTCTTCCTGTGAGACTTGGTCCTGCAAACTGTTCATTACCTTTTGTGCTGCAATCACTCAACCTCAAGAAAAGAATCAACTGGAATGTGAATATTGATCATTCCACAAGACCATTTGATTGTACTTCATCTGACAGCTAGTACTGTTTGGTATAGGATAATTAGGTTCTTCAAATCAGAGAAGCTTTTAAATCTCTTTCCCATGTTGTTTTGTTCTTCAGTATGTTTCTACTCTCTCTAGTTTAGATGTAAATTATTGAAAACAAAACAAAATGAAAAACTAAGTAAATTCATCTCTACTGGCAAAAAATGCCATACGAACAGTTCTGGAGTCTAGAGCTCCCTGTTCACTGACATATGCAAGCCCTTTCCTCAAGGGAAAAGGAAATAGATGTAAGGAAAAAAGACATAAAAAGCCTTAGTCTCTTCTCTGCCCAGCTCAAAGAAGGAGTAAATATAAACAGGCTTTAGCTGTAATTTCCTTAAATAACCTTAAATGAGCCTATCACAAAATACAGTGATTAGAAAAAAAGACATAGGGAGAAGACGATTTTAGTGATATATTAAGCAAGCAGCACCAGACCTCAAGGAGAAGCTGGTCAGAGAAAACCAGAAAATAATAGATGGTGAAAATGCTGAGTGCCAGGGAGGGTTGTGGACACATCAGCTATGATGGAGAAAGCTAGGCAAATGAGAAATAAGCAAAAATAAAGTTCAGTTGCCTGTCTTATTTAAGAGATGTGTATTTTAAGAACACTGGGGCACATCTATGAAGGTATTTTTGAAAGACAGTCAAAAATTGGGTCATGCCACACTGACCTGAAATCTCTATTTACATTCATTCTAGACACCACAGAAAGTGTTTACAAAATAAGTTTATAGGAATGTGCAGTAACAGTGGTCAGTCATTTCAGTATCTAAAGTGACCATTGCCTTCAGGACTATGGACAGGATCCTACTGAATAATACTTCCTCGGCACGGCACTGGCCATGCTTTGCTCTAGGAATGGGATTTGGACCTGAATACATATTTTGGTTATGCTGCCTTTGCAATGTTAAAGAAATGTATTCCTGAATTTTTATTTATACTTTTGTCATTATTAGGGACTATTTTGTTCCTACAGAAGAATTATGTATGAGAAAGAGATAATTACTTGTGCCAGTGAGAATACAATCAAGTATTTAACTATTTAATTCCCACAGGTGCATTTTTTTTCATGGAAGGCTCTATGTGTTTATTTTTAGGCTAAGAAAAAATTACATGGGGCAATTACAGTTCAGCTCCTGCTGACAAAATTTAATTAACTCTCAACAATCAGCCAATTTTATTCTATGAGGCTCCACCATCTGTGTATTTTGCAAACTGCACTAATGTTCTTCATAGGCCCCAGCATTAGCACTCTTTTTTCATTTTATTCTTGCCAGATTTGATGCGATTGTTAGAGCTCCACAGATCTTCGAAGGAAAGGGGCTAAGAATATTTTTTAAAACACAGCTAGAGTTCACTGTCCAGATGTCTGCACCTTTCTTTTGAGTTAAGATATGTATTTAAGGGGAGCTGGGCTGGGAAAGTGTGGGGATAAACTGCTTCACCTACCCATGTGCATTAAGGAGCCTAATGGCTCTTTATTACTAACCACAGGGAAAGACACTGGCAAAGGAACTGAAACCCAGGCTTTTAAATTATGCTCACTATTTTCAATTTTAAGTCTTTTTTTGCCTGTATCTACACATATAAGGTAAGGGTTTCAGCATAAACCAAACTTCAAACATTGCATTGATTAGCAGAGAGACCCATGATCCTTATTTCTTCAGTGCACGTTGAAAATCCTGGTATCACTCAGCTGCACCCTCAATGTTTGGAATACCTACACATATCTACAAGTTTTTTGCATGCAGATATGGCATCTGATGAACCAAAAACAATTAAGAGAGCAAAACCAGAGATGCACGTTTAGAGGGTGTTTGATTAGTTTGTCTTTTCTGATTGCACTGCTGATCATTAAACTATATGATGGTTCAAAAGCTTAAGAGCTTTAGAACTTTGACTATTCCCTGAGTTTATTCCCATCTCACAGGGATCAATTTCATATTAGTTCTGAACTTTGGGCACTTTTTCTTTCTAATTGCAGGATGAAGGGAAATGCAGACCCCTGGAAGTAACAAAGCTGGAAGGAGCAGAAATTGGTGTCGACACCAGTCTGGGTAAACCATTTGTTTTTAAATGTATACCTCAAGCTGGAAATAGGATTTTCTACTTCTGTGCAACTTCCAACCAAGAAATGAAGAGGTAAGTGATCTTTCATTTTGACAGCATCTGTTTTGTTATTCCAGTGTGGGGAGAAAGAGTTTGAATCTTTGGAGGATGTTCACAATATTTACCTCAATCCTTAGGGAAAAAAATTAAAAATCTATCAGCAGCTTAAGGGAAGATAGTGTTTCTAATTCTCAATTGCAGAAGCTTCAAAATTATTTTTCAGTCTCATAGCTTTTTTTTATAAAATAAAATCTTTATCATTCATATTTTGTTCCCCCCTGAATTCTTGATTTCTCTTGAGAACAAAAACTGCGCCCCTGTTCTCATGCCTTCTCTCCCACTGTTATATGAAATGGAAGTGTAAATTTTCCTGTGGATGTAAACTTCTTTATCAGTCTATCTTCTGCCCAACAAGGACAGTGCTAGTAATACATACAATCCCATCTTCATCTCCTTTTCTGTCGTTCTGTCACATTTTCATTTTAGTATTTTAAAATGCAAATGTGCCACAAAAGCATGTTGGTTCTGATAAGAGGCAATGTCTTTGGGTTTGACATGGAGTTAGACTTTAAAAGTACTGTTTTTCATTTCCCAAAGACAACAGCTGAAAAAACAAGGACACTAAAATCACCCGTAATATGAGCAAAGGAGTAATAACTTTGAAAAAGTACTAAAATCTAATCTTATTTTCCTCTTTGTTTTATTGTGAACTGTCAAAAAAATAAAGCTGTGAATTAAGTTGACATTACGGTGTTCATACACCCATTTTTTTTATATCATCGTACTACTTAACATAACCCACCATTGTAATAGCAGAGCATTTTCCATTTCCAAATTTTATATCATCCATAGCACAACAGAATATAACTTTGCCAATAAATAGCTTGCTTTATTCTGTAGTTTCCAGTTTCAGGGGCTTTTACGTTTCCCACAGATTTGTTATCTGCATTATGAGGAAGACAAGAAGAGTGATCATTAACCTGACCTGTTGAACTATATTTTGAACTATATATTTTGATATATAGATTCCCTTGTCTGGAATATTGCATTTGTTTATTGTGATCTGTTACACAGCAAGCTTTGAGACATATTTTTGAGAGTCAGCATTGTTTATTTAGATTTAATCCACCACTTTTCTGACTTAAAGCCTTGAATATGTCCTGAAAATTGTGCATTCCTTTAGATGCTGCCTATGTCAGCAAGAATTAGAAGAGGCAGTGAAGCATATTTGTTCTGCTCTACCAAACTAATCTAGTCTTACTTTTTGTCATATTATAGGTGGCTGGAGGCTATGGATAAAGCAGTGCATCCCATCCATCAGGTAATGCTGTATTTAGGTGAGAAGCGTGTGTACAGCAGATTGTGAAGAAGGCTGAGAGAGAGTAGCTGTATTTGTACATGGTCAGGTGCAGACAGCAACATGGAAGCTGCACACTTTCATTCTATTGGGCTGTGAATCACCCCCAATCTAAGAGCCATATACAGAATTATGACACAGTTTATATGCTTTGCTGCCATATGGTGGAATTAATCAAAATAGTCCCTCTCCAGATACCAGAAGCTTTAAGCTGGTTTGGAAACAACATGAAATCAGTGTAGCAGGCAGAAAGCAATGGTAGAGATGACTCTCATGAGAACATCTAATACTGTTTGGGGTAAAAGGGGAGAAGGACCATATCTTCCTAAGTATTCCCCACAATTCTGCCTTGATTGCAGGCAATCCACTTTTTCCAGCAGAATATTGGGTGGGTATGAGGCATGATTGCTGAGTTCTTATTTTCAGTGTTTTCAGAGATAAAGAAAGATAAGTATGCTGATAAAAATTTACTTAGCCATCTCGTTACACTGTTATGCTCTCTGCTGGCCCCTGTGGCTGGGAAAAATAACAGCCATAATTGATCTTGAGCTGGTGCTGGGAGACCTTACTTAGGCCAGCATAATTCAATATCAATAGTCTCTGGCTGACCCCTGAACTGGAAATAGAAAAGCTAATTTTAGTACTTCCAGACTTGGAACTATAGAAGTCAAAGACATTTTAGTCTGCCCTTTCCTACTCTTTGGGTTTCATAGTCTGCCCACGAGTCCTACTCTTCCCTGCTATAGACAGACCACCTTTATAAAAATAGGCTGTTGATCTGTAAATTTTTTTAAAGAGGTTTAGCTACTGAGCCAACTTGTTTTTAATAGGAGGCTGAAATTAAGAGTAAGTATCAAGGTCTAGCTTTTTTTTTTGCAAATGAAACAAAATCATCAAGTAAAAACTATGAAAATTGCAAGGTACAAATTAAAACCTGTATTACTGAGTGAAAAAAAAAAGTGGCATGGGTGACTCCTTCAGCAGTGTTTAGTGATGGGTTTCAAAACAGTGAAAGGTGTTTCTTGCTGCTTTAATACCTTTTGCACTGAAGTAAAATTGATCAAAAGTATATTTCTTTTGGCTTTAGCTTTCAGATGAGGTTATAAGTGCAAAATCAAACTTGTTTCCAAGTATATTCTTCCTGAACATTTCTCAAAATAATATGAAGGAATCCACACACTTGAAAAACAGCAAAAATAAATCAAACAATTGAAAGTGTGTACCCTAACTTAAAGAACCAATAAAACAGCCTGAGCCAAAAAGGATAATAAAGGCTCACATACACAAAACACATCAAAAGAGTCCTTCTTTAGTGTAGCATGCATAAATAACCTGTTGTATACAATTTCCAACATTAGACATACATAAAAGTATCATTCATGCATTCATCCATTAACAACACAGTAAATTGGCTCCTTTCTGTGCTACTGCATCTTATTTTTGATGCTTTATCTTAAAATTTTTTTCTTTGAGCAACCAATACCCTTTTTTGAAATAAATGTTTAATTTAGTAAATCACTTTCATTTCCTAACCGTTCTTCTAACCAGACCTTCCATTCAGTTGAGTAGAAAAAGCTTGTATTTTCCTTCTTTTTTGTTTGCAATACTTTTTGTGACTGACATTTTGCAATAGCTTGTGTGTTACAGTAGAGCTCACAACACAGTGATTTAGTAGACCATAATACTGACACTGCTGCCCTCTTAATGAATCTACAAGGATAACTGCTTTAAGAATACATCTAGTGGTACGGGAGTCCTCTTCTGCTCTTTGCTGCAATAGCTATATTGTGCCAGGAATCTTCTGTCATTGCCTTGCCAAGGATACTAAAGAAATATCATAAATAAATGCAAAAGAAAGCTCCTACAGTAACAAACAAGAAGATGTTGCTATAGCACATATTGCCCCTGTGGATTTCAAATGACAATGACACTGGTAGATGGGGAATTCTAAATGTGTATTGCAGATGGCAAAGCATACCAGAAGAGGCTGAGATTCTAACACCTCTCAGATTTAAAGAAGCAATGCTTTAATCTCACATTATATAACATGGTTTTATAAAAACAACAGATTATTTTTTCCTAATTTTCATTTTGGATTATTTTATCATACGAATAGCCCATATGACGGCAATGTTTCATGGGTTGAGCTTTTTCTTCACAAGTCAATGACAATAAGGTAATTTTGTTAATGGAAGAGACTCTGCTTTCTATACAGGGAAGGGAAGGCATCTGCAAACATTTTGTGTGTAGTAGTGCTTCCATCCAAGTCTGAATGCAGTATCCCACTGACAGACACCACGACATTTTCTCTGAAACCAAGAGAGCAGATGGTGAATTTTGTCTTGCCAGATTATATACAGTAAAGACTACTGAAGTCAACCAATCAACAAGGCAATTTTTAAAAAAACTTCACACAGCTGCAAAGTAATCATGTTTGTACCTGCAAAACATGTACTGAAAAATAAAATAGATGCAGAAAAGACAGTTCATAATTTTAAGAAGAGAGTAGACATTTGGATATTTGCCATCACATATACATTTTTGTAGTTTCATTTTCAGCATAGAATTTTGTTGTGACCTAACCCCAGCAGCAGCTCAGCCCCCACAGCTGCCCACTCACTAGCTTCCAGTGTGAGGGGGGAGAGAATCAGAAGACTAAAAGTGAGAAAACTAGTGGGTTGAGACAAAGACATTTTAATAGGTAAAGCAAAACCCACACACAGAGGAAGAGCAAAACAAGGGATCATTCACCCCTTCCCATGGCTGGGCAGGTGTTCAGCCATCCCCAGGAGAGCAGGGCCCCATCATGTGTAATGGGTACTCGTGAAGAGAAACACCATCACTCCAAACTTTGCCCCATTTCCTTCTTCTTCCGCAAGCTTCATATGCTGAGCATGTTGTATGGTCTGAGATGTCCTTGTGGTCAGGTAGGGTCACCTGTCCTGGCTGAGTTCTCTCCCAATTCCATGTGCATCCCCAGCTTCCTCACTGGTGGGGTGAAGGGGAGAAAGGTCTTGGCTCAGTTCAAGCCCTGCATAGGAATAACTAAAACATCCCTGTGTTGTCAACACTGTTTTCAGCACAAAACCCAAACACAGCCCCGTACTAGCTACTGTGAAGAAAATTAACCCTATTCCAGCCAAAGCCAACACAACTTTTTCACAACAAGAGCTAATTTCTTGGCAGAAGACTAAATCTTATGTCTTTTCATACCAGCATCCTTAGTTTTTTTACCAGAACATTTCATTACATGCTTACATTACAGAACCATGTGTGGGTAGATGTCACACTGCATAACACTACACTCCCCCCATTGGCTATCAAGAACCCAGAGTGCCTGGGGCTTCTGCACCAGCTGGACAGGAGCAAAGATGTCTGGATTCAGCACTACTGCATTCTGAAGGACGGCTGTTTGTACTTTTATGCCACTCTCCGGTCTACACCTGCCCAAGGTAGGGATGGCTGCTAGATGTTAATTGATTATTGAAGTAGAAATGTTTCACTGCAGTTTCCAAGGAGAACTTTTACCATTAATGAGAGTTTCTTGTCAGGAAATTCCTGCTGTTCTGTGAAGGTGAATGAAGGACAACCAGACTCAGTCTCTATTTATCTACTAGCCACCTCATTCCTGACCCTAGTCTTTTCCCCTTTTCCTCCCACAGTCTGATTTTTTCTTTCTGTATTGAGTTATTCTGTGCACCAGGAGCAGGTATGAGAAACAAGATCCACCCTTCTAAAGCACTTTATGGTGGCTTGAGGCAGGCCCACTGATGGCAGTCTCCTGAAAGCTGTCAAATCCTACATGTTAGGAAGCATCCTCAGATACCATGAACTCAGACTGGTTTTCCTGAAACTACCAGGTTTTCACATGGCCTTGTTAAAGCTATTCCACACTCAATATGCAGAACTTTCCTACTGCAGGAGAGTCTGGTGGTCCAGGATGTGACCACAGTCATTTGCAGCTAAAGCTGCCATCTAGGAGCCCTCCCCACAGCCGGAGAGGGTGGCTGCCCACTCTCAAAGCAGCAACATGATGCTACTGGGGTCAATTGCAAGCAGAGCTCATTTCACACACAGAGAGGGGATGGGTGAGGACCTGCAAATGCTTTCTCCCTGTGCTAAGGAAGCTGGCAGTCAGAAGAAACAGAAAGAAAATACTTTTCTTTTTGCTTGCTAGTCTTTGAATCAAAAGGGAAAAACTTTTCTTAGGGCTTATGCTATTATGATTAGGCAAAAGGTGCTCCACTTTATATCATTCGCATAACACTCTTCATTGCCGAAGGCCATACTTATGAAATGACCAGGGATTTCCTTTCTACATGAAACCAAAGCTAAGGTTTGCCCAGAGAAAAGTAATGAATTAACAGAAAGGCAGAAATTAAGTTTTACGCATTTATGGCCCTGAAGCCTGTGCTCCTCCCAAATATTTTCTTTTGCTGTTTAATATCCTACTACATAAAAATTCTTCTATATGCTAGTGTTTTTTTCTTGTTATTGCATTTTTTTTTCATTTTTACCACATATCCTCATTCTGTCATATCGTTCTCAATGCTAGAACACTATTTTGGTGCTGTTGTGCCTAAATGTGAGACCCCCCAAAAATACAGACCCTGTTTATAGATCTTTCTGACTATTTATCATGTATATATAAAGTGAACTTACACTTTAAGTTGCACTGAAGTAAAGTCTGGAGGAAAAAAAAAATGAACAGAACAAAAACAGCTAAAATGAAAATGTCCAGAAGATCAAAGTCTGTCTAAATGCCTCTTCTTCACAGCTGGCTAGTGTGGCCTGCAATGACATTTCAGTTACTAATGGCAGCAGGAGTAACCAAACCTGGTTTTAGGAATTTTTTTTCATGTTGAAATTCATATCCCTTTAGTTTTTAAAGAAAAGAAAAAGAAAATACCAGCAACAAGAGCCCTCCTTCCAAAGAACTTTACAGTGGCTTGAGGCAGCCTCATTAAAGGCAGTCAAAAGCTAGGAAAAATATTTTACCATGTCTTATTTAATGAAAAGCTAAATAAATCTCTATTGCTCATCATTTGATAGACAGGAAGACTATTTTACACTGTTCTGAAATCAATTTTCATAAAAGAAAAAGGAACTGAACTTTCACATTTTTAAATGTAAATTCTGTAAAACTCTGTGAATACACCAATCCGAAATTCCAATTTGCCAGACTTGTTAGTATGCTTGTAATTGGCAGTAATTCTATAAATGGTATCTGCAATGTACATGATGCACGCTATTTTATTCTGTCCAGGTGGCCTTTACCTGCAAGGCTATATTGTGAGTGAACAGTCCCTGGGGTCCAAGAGATCTGTAATTGAACTCAAACCTCCATCTGAAGAATTTAAAACTTTTTACTTATGTGCAGAGAATGTAAATGAAAACAAAAGGTAAACCAAGCATTTTTGTTTGTCTTTTTTTTCCAGTTTAGTTACCAAACTTTAGAAGAAAGGAACTCTGTAGCTTGGGAAGATCGAGTGACAACTTTGCAGTCTGTTTTCACTTTTCCCCCTAGACTTCCCTTTAGCAGTAGCCTTAGTCAAACTGCGGTAAAACATATACTGGAACCTCTGAGTCATCAGTTCTGTTCTTGTCAATGCTGGAACAACTGCAGGGCTGGCTTGCAGATGTTTGGAAATAAACCTGGATAAGGTGCCTTTCACAATTATGTGTGGGTGATTAAACTGAACACAAAATAGAGTGTATATCCTCCTCATTCCCAAGAATTATTTACTTCTATCAGTGACCATTAGAATTTAATTAATTTAAGCAAATTTGCCAATGAAAACATGTTCTGAAGGTAAATTCCCTCACCATAATCCAGTCAAATTCCACTTCTGTCAGTGGAAGTTTTTACCTAAAGCCTACTAATTACACTACCTGGGTTTTAATTTAATGAACAAAATACAAAGCTTTTCGGTATGTTGGAAAATTTGTGTTAAGCTATATTGTTTTTGTAGCCAACTCCTCCACCTTTTGCATCTCTCCAATCCACTGATTATCAGCACACATGGTAACAGAGCTGAACAAACCCCACTTACTAAAGTCATGTTTCAAAGGACAGAGAAATGTATACATAGTACTTGATCATGGACAATTGTTGGTCTTTCATTTCTTCTAGGTGGATTACAGCTTTGAAAGCTTCAATTAATAAATGGTTACCCCTACATCAGGCAATCCAAGATTTCATGAACAGACCACTGGAGGAGACAAGGATGTGAGAAGAGAGCTCAGTTTTTCCCATTTCTGTTTTGCATTTAAAATTCCATGCTATATCTTACGAGTCATCTCAAGAGGTGCTCTAGCAGCAGCTAATCTTTAGCATTGCTATACATTCGCAACTTTTGTAAGCATTAGTAAATAAATGCAAAGCAATGTTGCCTTCTTTGTCACTGTATTTTGTGTTTCTACTTCAACTCAGACCACACATAGAGTCTACTTTACAGCTGTGGCCTGACATATATGCCACATACATTTTGTACTCCCTGCTGGGGTTTTTTTGTGGGTTTGTTGGTTTTTTTGGGTTTTGGAGGATTTTGTGCAAATGCACTCTTTGCAAAGTGTTCTGCTTTTTCATCCAAAAGGTTCATATGTGGGTTTGCCTGTTTGTGATGCTTAAGGGACAAGCTGGGTTTACTGAAGAGTTAGCAGCTATATAGTATTACATGGAATAAATCTGTACATTTTGGATGTGCTATTGTACACTCTATCTTAAGTTTTAATTTTATGCTGATTTTGATTTGGTCATCTGCCATCATATCACAGCACATTTGTGAAGAGAAATCAATCCAAGAATCAGAGGATGCTGTTTCCTCCAAAGTTAGCAGTAAGAGACAGCAGCGTAAAACTTCATCAGGGATATCAGGATTAGACATCTGTGTTAATTACAGCTCGTCATATACACAGTATTTCACAAAATTGTCTAGCATTTAAATAACTCCACCTATGAATAAATCTGGATATTCAGTTTCCAAGCTTCTCAAAACACTATTTCAAGTAAAATTATGAAGTTTAGTTCAAAGATGCACCCAATACAAACAAAAAAAAATTGCCAGTCTGTGAGATTTTAATTACAAAGGCTGTGATACTTGCTTTTCTTATGATCTTTAGACCTTAAGATTGTTTGAACACACCAGAAACTCAGCTACTCACTTGCTGTTACCATTAGCCTGGAAAATACCAGTTGCAATGCAGAAAAAAGCTAAAAAGCAAGTGGTGCTCCCCCAGCCACCACAAATGTATTGTTTAGGAGACAGATTCATTAGTTTTACATGCTTGAAGCAATAGTGCTTCAAAGAATGCTGCTAAACTGTTCAAATTATTTGCTACAGTGACTTGAGTGATTTATTGCAAAAATAAGAATGATAAGTTAAACATGTAAGCTATTTTTTGAAAACCAGCACCCAACCTAACCATATGTTACTATGTTTGCTTTGTATAAATCTGTGCACTGAGGTAAAATGCACAACTGTATGTGAAAAAAAGGCAGTAATCACAGCCATATTCTACATTCTACAGTATTTTAAAATTTTTGTGTTCAGAAATGAAATTTACATTTCTACTACAATGCTGAGCATAAATAATGAAATAGCTATAAATTACTTCCTTTTCTTACTCTTTTTCACAATGAAGAAAATAACACTTAGAGGTCAAGTACAAATACTGATTACATGAGACTAATAACTCTTCCTGCAGAATAGTTATCCAGTTAAGACTGACAGCTCAGAGCTAGGAAGCAGAAAAGCAAACAAAAAACAAACAACAATATATAAAACAAATTCAAGCAAAATTAAACACAAAAAAATTGCTTTCCATTAGAAACAGTAGTGAGTCCTGTGAAGGGCAATGTAACTCTAGAAGGGTCTGGAGTACAAATCCTATAAGGAGCAGCTGAAGGAGCTGGGAGTGTTTAGCCTGGAGAAAAGGAGGCTCAGGGGGGCCTTAATGATTCTATGATTCAAAAATTCTAGGGTGTAGTAAACTTAGGATTTCTCAGATGACTATAAAGTTTGAAAAATTATGAAAAATTCAAATTCTTTTAAGAAAAACAAAACTATCAAGCTTTGGAATGATCTAGTTTTTGACCAAGAGAACTTGCTACATTTCCCTGATTCAAGGCTTGTTCCTACTGTCCTCCTGACAAGAGATCAGAGTAGCCTATGGCTGTTGCTGTGTTCCTCGGAAGTAGCTGCAGACTCCAAGGTGGTGGGCCTGCCATCCTTTCCTTCTTGTACCACTTCATCTCCTTTTTTGGTAGAAGAACCAAAAGCATTCTGAAAAATATACTGAGATTTTTCTCAACATGTATCAATAACATGAAAATTGTCACCAGGGAAATTGCAAATTTTCAAGCCTAGTTACCATTGCTGATTTTACTGTGATTTTTACCAGGTATTCACCCCACTTTTTGGACAATAATTCTAGCATGAATTATAGCTCACTTAACTTGGCTTACATATGACTACAGGACAAATGTTAGTCATACTCATCAAGTCAGCCATGCCTTTTAAAAAAAACTGAAGTGGGAGGTTAGTTCTACATCTTTTCCATAACACAGCCAGATGGTACTTATTATAATGAAACACTGATGCATGCATCTCTTGTTGCTAGTTAATGGCCCTTCCCAAGAATGTCTCTTTAAGGTAGGAAAGAGAGTAGCAAAAGAGTACCCAGATTGCTCACTTTACCCTTCACAAGCCTGAATATGTAATACAAATACATTTCATACCAGAGGATATGTTATTACCATGCTCCAAGTGCAAAGAGAAATGATGAAGAAGTTATGGGTAAGTTGAAGAAAGTAAATAAACTCCTGGATCTCTTAGGCAGGGAAAGGCTAAAGGATTGGATGAGATGATTTGATGGAGAAATTGCAGCTGTTCAGTAGTAAAAGAGACCCTTCCACTCATGCAAGGGCAAATGTGGCACCTACAACCAGAACTAAAGTTACTGAGGTTGCACTAAGGTTAAATAAATATTCATAGTCAACATTATACATGCACATGTACACAGACACTCTGGAAGGATTGTAGTGCTGTCACTGCCTTTACTTTTAACCCTGTCCAGGTCACCCAAGACCCTGTGGTACTGCACTGTTGTTTACTGTCTAGAAGCTTAGACACGATTTTCTCTGGAGATAATTGCCTAAAAAGAGCCTTTTGAGAGAATGGAAACTTTCTACCAAGAAGCCCTTAAGGGAACAGTTTAAAGATCTCCATACTGCTGAGGATAAAAATTTAGAATACAAAACCAGACCTCTCCTAATTAAAAGCTTGAATTTTTTTGTTTGGTTGTTTCAGGTTTTTCCCCCTCATTTATTTGCTTAGAGTGCCAAACTGGCATTCTTACAAAAACATTGAACCTAGAAATTTTGGTTCAGAGAGGGGCAGCTGGGCAGATGGAATGCTTAAGGGAAGTTTTTCTTTTCTTGTCTGTTTGCAACTTCAGTCTAGTTGCTGTATCAGCAGAAGAACAAAGACTCAGCAGAAATATCTATACATATCCACAGTGTGCAGCTGCTTGACCTTAAAATCTGCAAGTGGCACTGCCATGAAAAAGGAAGTTCTTGCATAGTAGGAGATAAAATAAGGGGGGCACTGGGGTTGGTCACTGAAGGAGTATTCAGTGGTGACAAGGGATGCACTGTAATTAATCAAGATCACACGAAGAGAAGTTCTAAAGCATTTCACATAAGGAATGATCTGTTGGAGGTGTTGCAGCATTTTCATATATGCCTCTGCTCACCTCAACAAAGTATAAAAGGTGTCCTAAAACATTAAAGGGGCTCTCAAACTACATTACAGGCTAACAGGAGGAGCAATTTCTTTCCCAAACTGATTTATTGATGCTATTCATAACCAACAGAATTTTGATAATTTAATCATATTTAAGATTGTAATGCTTGCAAAAGTCTTTCATGCTAAGGAAGTGTAGAGTGGGAGAACACAGTGTGATTTTACTTACTAGCTGTGAAACAATCTCATGCCTCCAGGGTGTTTTTTCTCAGACTCACTATTCACAATATGATCATACAGTTTCCGATCCCATGATATTCACCAAAACCACACTTTTTCTCTGCACTACCTTCTGGGATAGGTTTTTTTGTTATTGTTTTAACTTTGCAAAGAGACACACTACTTTTACTGATTCCTTCCCGTCCACATAACTTTTCTTACTATTGCTTTTTCTCCTGCAAGGGAAAACTAGAAAGCATTAAGCACTAAATCACACTGCAAAATTATTTATTCCTGAACAAATAAAGCACCTCTGTGGGACTTTTTTTTGCAGAAATTCTAAGCAGCAGCCTCTAACATTCTTCTCTTAAGCATTCAGGAAAAGCATTCACCTCAGAGGTGAAAAAGCCTTCAATTCAAATATAGTGCCTATACAATATATGCCAGAGAGCAAGCAGTTCAACAAAATGCTTATGTGATACTAATGTAAATGCATTGAGACTGTAAGACAGGAACAAATAACCTCAGACAGCAAAACCAGGTAAACTCAGCTACACACTGAAACTAAAATTCCTGATGGTATACACAGTGAACAGTTCTAGAGAACCAGTCTCAACTCCTTACTGCCCATCGCTGCAGCACGAAGTTTTTCTTGGTCGCCTGCCTTGATGCAGGGTCCTGCAGGGTCCTCCACTGTGGCAGCAAGTCCCACAGTTTCTTGGTTAAGCCCCAGCATGGTCCAGGCTAGTGTGCTTCCTGGGGATCTGTTCTGAGACTTCCTGTTGCAGCTCCAGGAATGCATGCGAGACTTTGTGCTCTCACAAAATGGCGGTGCACTCCCCCATCTTCTGTACAACAAAATGGCTGCTTGCAGTGTACTCCCTCCATAAAACAGGATGGCAGCACCTGGCTTACTTCTGCAGCACAACAAAATGGCACCCTGGTCACTTCTGTAAACAACGCTTACGTCCCTCCGCCTCCGCCATCTCGAGACCAGCAAGTTGCTCATCCTCCCGCTGCAGCGCCACCTGTGGCCACTTCTATTATTGCTCTCTCAAATACATATAACAGACAGACATACAGACAGCAGGATTCTGCACAAAGGAAGAAGGCATGAATGCAGCTTTGAAGCCAGAGGGAAAAACATCTTTACAAGGCATAAATCCACAAAATGCAAACAATCTACAGAATGCAAAAAGAGAATTTGTCACATTTTCACCTAATTTAGGAGTATTTCCAAACAATAATCCAAGCAATTCTTCAGAAGACATGCCTAACTTTACCAGCTGGGCAAAGATCAGAAGAAAGGCACTGAAGGAAGGAGATTTTGACATGGCAACAACAGGAATGGTTGCAATCCAATAAGATATGGTAGAAGAAATGTAAATCCGAAATGGATTCCACTGACACATGACATCATCAAAGACTTGAGACAAGCAATTAAAGACAGCGGTTTAAGCTCTCCATATTTCAAACAGCTACTGAAAGGCATCTTCAATAACTACGATTTGGTGCCTTATGACTGTAAATACATAGCATCTGTGGTCCTGACAGGCTCACAATTCATGCTATGGGAAGTCAAATGGGGAAGAGCTCTTACCAAGCTGATAGAGACCTATGCTGGAGGTGCAAATGCAGCTCTTAGATTAGAAGAAATAGCAGGTGATAAACCCTACAACAAACCAGAAGACCAAGCCAACCTGCCTCGAGAAGTGATTGAAGACATCAAAGAGGCAGCTTGGAAAGCAATCCTGCAAATTCAACCTACTGGAATCCCAGAGGGTGTTTATACAGAAGTAAAGCAAGGAGCATCTGAATCATTCAGTTCTTTCATAGACCGCCTTACTCAAGCAATAGAAAGGCAATGCAATGATGAAGTGGTACATCTTCATCTGCTATGAAGTCTCTCTTTTACTAATGCAAATGAAGAATACAGGCGTTTAATCAGTGCCTTACCAGATCCACAGCCAACCTTGCCTCAGATGATAGAGGCCTGCAGCAAGATAGGCACTCCTCAACATATAGCAGTAATACAAGCAAACATCTTAGGGGAACAATTTGGGAAAATCCTCGAAGCAGCAGATCAGAGACTCACGAAAACCCCTGCTGCTCTCCATATAATTCCTCCTCAAGATGATTCCGCAGAAGTAATGGCAGCAGAACTCGCAAGAAGGCCATGTTTTAAATGTGGAAAATTTGGACACATCAAAAGGTTTTGCCCAGAGTCTGCGGAGAGTGCCAGAGCACCAAATCGCTGACCAAGATGCAGAAAAGGGAGACACTTTGCAAATCAGTGTCGTTCCAAAGTGTATGTGGATGGAAGACTTCTACTGATTCTGGGAAACTCTAGAAGGAGTGCGGGACGCCAACGCGCGAAGACACAAGTCATGGCGGTGACTCCTCAGCTCGAGATCCTTCAAGACACACAATATGTGGAGAACCTCAATCAGACTCCCTATGCAAGACCATCTGCCGTTTCCCCAGCAACTGAGAACTGCTACCCCCAGGGGCACAACGCAAACTGGCAGCTTCCAAATTAATATACTTCATGAATGATAGTCATGCAGTAATACCCACAGGAGTCACTGGAACTTCATGGAAAAGGCAAGAATTTTTGATCATAGGCAAAGACAGAAACAGCACTTTAGGGCTCATCCTTTATCCATCTGTTATTTCAGCAAATCATAATGAGGAGTTAACAGCTTTGGCTCAGGCTTTGAAACCTCCATTGATTGTCTGAGAAAATACTCCCATAGCCAAAGCCATTGCTTTACCATCCAATGCGATAAAACAGCAGCTCATGCCAATAGTGGATCAGCAAACACCACCTGAAAATGAAGACATGGAGACTGAGGTTTTCTGGATGAAACAAATAAGCCACAATCGACCACTAATGACTTGCAACGTGACATACAGCAGCAAAACAACCGTAATAACAGGCATGTTGGACACTGGTGCAGACATCACAGTCATCTCACATAATTTTTGGCCCAGAGAGTGGGACCAAGTTACACCTTTGAACTCTCTCACAGGAACTGGAGGAACCACAATATGTCTACAAAGCAAAAACCCGCTCATTGTTACAGGACCAGATGGAAATGCAGCAATCATTCCTCCATTTGTCATGCAAAAACCCATCATGGTATGGGGAAGAGACGTCCTGTCACAATGGGGAACAAGAACAGAAGTGGATTTTTAATGAGGGTCACTGAGGCGCTCACCACCCTAAAACTGACTTGGAAAACAGACAACCCATTTGGGTGGACCAGTGGCCCCTAGAAGAAACAAAATTGAGTGCTCTCAAAAATTTAGTGAAGGAACAATTGCAGAAAGGCCATCTTAAACAGACAAATAGTCCCTGGAATTCTCCAGTGTTTGTAATTCACAAGAATTTCAAAATTCACAATTTGTGGAGATTGCTCCATGACCTCAGGAAAATCAATGAGGTCATTGAAGAAATGGGACCACTTCAATTGGGACTTCCTTCTCTCTCAATGATCCTGAGAGAATGGCCACTTGCAGTTATAGATCTGAAAGATTGTTTTTTCAATATTCCACTCCATCCAAAAGAAGCTCCTCGATTTGCTTTCTCTGTCCCAAGCATCAACAGACAAGAACCCTTTCAAAGATATCATTGGGTGGTCCTTCCTCAAGGACTTAAAAATTCGCCAACCATCTGCCAGTAGTTTGTGGCTCGAGCCTTGTCTCCAGCGTGACAGGAACACCCTCGAGCTATAATTGTGCATTATGTGGACAACTTGCTTGTTACAGCACCCACACTCGGAGAAATGCACAGGGCTTGTGACAGCGTGATTGCAGAAGTTCAAAAAGCGGGACTGGAAGTCTCTACATTGAAAATCCAGGAAGTCTCTCCATGGAAATATTTGGGCTAGAGAATCACAGAGCAAACGATTAAACCACAGAAGATACAACTTAAAACCTGCGTCAACAATCTACAGGATCTACAGCAGCTCTTAGGAGAAATCAGTTGGATCAGGCCAATGTTGGGGATCACCAGTGATGAACTTGCACCACTTTTCGATTTACCGAGAGAAGACTGCGACACTAAATCTCCCAGAACCTTTATACGTGAGGCTCAAAAAGCCCTTGAGAAAGTCACTGAGGCCCTTCAGCAAAGACAGGCACATCGCTGTGCACTGTCACAGCCGTTTCATTTTGCAGTATTGGGAGAAAAGATGCAATTGTATGGTCTCATATTTCAATGGGATACCTCACAGAAAGATCCTTTGCTGAAAATCAAATGGGTTTTCTTACCCTACAGATCTCCAAAAACAATTTTCACAACACCAGAAATGATAGCTCAGATCATAATCAGAGCTAGATAAAGATTAGTGTCGATGGCAGGCAATGATTTTGCAATAATTTATCTGCCATTGAAAAAAGAATATTTTGATTGGGCATTGCAAAAATCAGAACAATTGCAAATTGTATTACTAGATTATTCAGGTGCTTGTTCAATTCACTTTCCAAAGCATAAGCTGTTGCAGACGAAATTAAGTTTCAGGGAAAAACCCATTCTAAGTGAAGTGCCTTTAGATGCAGTAACATTATTCACGGATGGCTCAGGAAAAACGCACAAATCAGTGATAACGTGGCAAAATCCAACAACAAAAACATGGGAATCAGACATTAAGATAGTGGAGGGCTCGCCTCAAATTGTGGAATTGGCAGCAGTAGTTACAGCATTTCAATTACTTCAGGAACCCCTCAATCTAATAACAGATTTGGCTTATGTAGCTAATCTGGTCAAAAGAATAGAAGGATCGCTCTTAAAAAATGTTGATAATGATGATCTGTATCATTATCTTGCATGCATGCAGCAGGTTATATAAAACAGAAAAAATGAATGCTTCATCTGTCACATCAGGGCATATTCTTCACTTCCAGGATTCCTGGTGGAAGGAAATGCAGAAGCAGATAAATTAACAATGCCCATTGCAAACACCTTGCCAAACATTTTTGAACAGGCAAAGCTGAGTCACGCATTTTTTCATCAAAATGTACAAGTACTTAGGCGAACATTTCAGATTAGCAAAGATCAGGCAAAAGCAATCATAAGTGCTTGTCCTGATTTTCAGCTTGTGCAACCTTCTGTATCCATAAGAACAGTCAATCCAAGAGGATTGCAAAGTCTGCAATTATGGCAAGCTGATGTCACAAAATATCCATCTTTCAGGAAATTAAAAAATATCCATGTATCAGTAGGTACCTTTTCAGGTGCAGTTTTTGCCTCCTTAAACACAGGTGAAAGAGCAAAACATGCACGCCAGCATTTTCTGCAAGCAGTTGCATCATTAGGTGTGCCTCGAGAAATAAAAACAGACAATGGTGCAGCTTATATAGCAAAAGAGCTACATAAATTCTTAATGAATTGGGGTGTGCATCACTCCATAAGTATTCCTCATTCTCCTACAGGGCATGCAATCATTGAAAGAACACACCACACTTTGAAATCCCTTTTGGATAAACAAAAAAGGGGGGAGGCAGAGGCTATGCCTCAAATGCACTTGAATAAAGTGCTATTCATTTTAAATTTTTTAAACAGCTCTTTTGCAGAACCAAATCTGCCAATAATGAGACATTTTTCCAACACCACACAAGCAAAGTTAAAGGGAAACCCTTTAGTTTTGATCAGAAATCCAGACAGGGAAAATTGAAGGCCCATTCCCACTAATAACCTGGGGCAAGGGTGTGCTTGTGTCTCTACAGGTGCTGGTCCAAAGTGGATTCCTTCAACAAACGTGAAGCCCTACAAACCCCAGGAATACGCAGACGGCCCCGAAAGCAGAGAAGCAAGCACGCAGACGTGAACTGCAGAAAGACCACAGCTGATGATAGACATCTTTTATCCCACATGCAGAAGCTGTGAACCTTGGGTTTTGTGCCAGTATAATAGCGTGGGAATTGCTGGTATCGTAAAGCCTTGTTGACAGGTGCGTGGTGTGGATTGTGTTACGAAGAATAAGGCCACTAAAATTTTAATTATATTAGTTCACGAGGAAGGAAATAGTCCTCGTCTCCACAGTAATTGGGGAGAACTTTAGAGAGAATCAAAAGAGGTCCAAATTTATGGAATTGAATGCAAAAGAAATAACTTTCGTGCCTTACGATTGGCTTGTCTCAGAACGAGACTGGGAAAAGAAACCAGAGAGAAACAAGAAACTAAATCAGGTATCATACTTTTGCCTTATTATTTCATTGTTTGCCTTAAGTAACATGATCTTGCCCATGAGTCAACCAAAAACCAATGTTCGGGTGACCTTAGCCAATGCCTCAGGCTTGGATACCATTTATTTGACTTATTCAAGTCCAGAAAAGCCATTCTCAACCTGCTTGGTCGCTTTACCGGTACACAATTGGCCAACAGCAAAAAATGTCTCTTCAGATCTTTCATGATTCCTTATGAATCCCACAGAGGAATGAGGTGTCTGGACTAAATTTCTCCCTGAGACACTGTATGAACCTCAAGAACTGGAAATCCTTGGCTCAGTAAAAATGGATTTTTGCATAATATTTGATTCTCCTGAGTCAAAACAGAATAAAAACAAAATCACAGATGTCACTCCAAATCACGCATTGCACGAAAATGCGACATCTTGGTGCAATTTCACCTCAGTCTTGCACACAGCACCCAACCATGTTCCTTTACAATTACCGCAAAGAGACTTTTTCATTTATGGAGATAGGGTTTGGCCTGCCATTCCATCAGACCCCAAAGGTGGACCATATAGCATTGGGAGACTTACTTTACTAACACCTAACATAAAAATGATAAAAGAACATAAGTATAGAGGAAAAAGATTTGTCAATCAATATACACCTGATCGTGATGATAATTTTAAAGCTTGGAATCTTGGAAGAAGGTTTGCTGCGGCTCTTTTTTCACCTCAAGTCGCTTCAGGAGTAGCCTTGAAACAATTGGATCAATTAGTCTGTTGGCTCAGTAAGAACTCTCATGCCATTTCTCTTGCATTGAGCAATTTATTAACAGATGTTCAAAGTGTAAGACATACAACTTTGCAAAGTAGAGCGGCAATAGATTTCCTTTTGTTAGTGCACGGACGTGGATGTAAAGATTTCGAAGGAATGTGTTGCATGAACCTTTCTGACCATTCGGTATCAATACACAAGAGCATTCAACAATTAGAAGAAGGTATCACCAAACTCAAAGTTGAAAGTGGATCATGGTTGGGTGATCTGTTTGACTGGTTGAGCCTTGCTCCATTGTGGAGAGAGCTTTTGAAATTGGGCATGTATGTTTTGATTGTCATTGTAGTCATCATGGTACTTGTACCTTGTCTACTTCAGTGTATCCGACAATGGTTTAACAAAGCAGTTAAATCAGTGTTCATGGTTCGAACAGGAGGGGGAGATGTTGGAACCCTGAATTCTGAGAATTACATTCTTTCACTTCTGACAAGCAATGATCCTCAAAAGCACACTCCATTTGACCTTAGACCTTGGGAAAAACTTCCCAGACTGTGTGATAGCACTGAGGTTGTTGCTGTGTAACTAAAGTTATGTCACTGGGTGGAATATGTAGAAATGTAGAAGCTTAGGTTTATGGAATATATAGTGTGTGTGTGTAACAAGACGGAGGATTTGGGGTGTGGATTTGTACTTCTTCTTTCTTCTTCACAAACCTGGGTTTTCTGGTATTGGTTCAAAAGGTCCCGCAATGTGGACCATGAGTAGTTAATTATTGGATTAGAAATATAAACATATTGTTTGGCAATTCCTAACTGGTTAAATTAGGCTTTAAATAACCTTGGAAGGTGAAACTCACAGCCATTTTCCACCTTGTTAACTCAGAAAGCAGTCTCTGTGCAGCTGTGTTACAGATAAGAAATAATAAACATCTAAGTCTGAAGAAAACTTCACATCTCCCGCTTTCTAATTCAAACTCTTAGTAAAACGAACTCACAAAAAACAAGAAAATAAAAGAAGTACAGGGGCGAAACTGAGAATTATACACTGTCTGAACACCTACTGTGTACGTAGGTGCACATGAATACTGTGTACTCAGGTTTGAGAGTTAAACTGCAACACAGGCTTTATAACCATTAAAACAAACAAGTCTGTCAGCTTCAAAGAACACAGAGGATTTGCTAGGGGTTATGCAAAGAAGCAAAGGTATCTTTTAGACGCAGCAAGATGTCTTTCGGCAAGTCAGCTTCAAGTTTTCAGTCTTCTGACCCCAGCAGCATCTCCACCATCTCCGTGTCTCAGTAAGGGAACAACAGGTCTGGCCCTCTGAGCAGTTAGAGCAAGCAAGAAAGTGTGAGGAAGAAGCAATCATTTGTGTACTTCATGTATCAACTTCATTAGAGCCAGGTTTAGACCAGTACGTTCTTCCCTGATCTCTTTTTAATCAAACAGCCACTGGTGACATTGAAAGGAGTGCTGCAAATGTGTTTCACAGCTGCTGTGTTGTCCAGCTGATGGAACTGTCAGAACTGAAAGCATGAAATAAGAACTGGAGTTTTTACAGCTTTGTATCCTTGGTACCAAGGGTAAAAAAGGCAGTGTGACACTGCTACAGCCTTCAGTAGTGCACAACAGATTCACAAACCCAGATTAACGTATTTTCTGTGCCTCCTGTTGCCCCAGCACATAAGACCCAATAGAAAAGGGAGATGAAGGATACCCAAACAAACTGAGGAACAAACTGAGACTACAGACAAAGCAAATAAACCAGAACAGCTCCTTGAAGAAAATTAATTTTAAGGGTTTCAGTGATGATTAGGATTTGACAGATACAGGCAGCTATCCAGGCTAAAAGGACTGCAAAAGAAAAAGCACCAGCCAGAGACTGTAGCCAGAGAGGAGATAAAAAGGAAGGAGCATCAGGAGCAGAAACAGACCAGGAAAGAGAAGGAAAACAGTAGTAAATGGGGCATTTTGGAGTACAGCAAAACTTAGTACTAGTGAAGTAGGATGCCAGGGAAGACATACAAGAAGGTGGTGGTATAGGCTAAACTACAGTGTCTAAGTCCTTCAGCAAAGCTGCTACTTCATGAAGACTGAGGGAGTGAGGCTGGCAGAAATGCACAGCAAACAAATAACATTGTAACTCATTATAACTGTATGCACATGTACTAGTTTGAAAGCAAACCAGTGGGAGGCACCAAGTCAGAATAACAATTTAATAGGGAAATGAAAAGAAAGGTAAAGGCAGAAAGCAGTGGGTTAAACTGACAGAGTCAGGATGCAACCTGACACCCTGTTAATCAGGGTGGCGGTAGCAGTCCAATAAGATGGTGGCTGCAGTCCACCCAAAGTGATGGATGTCGCTGTGATGTACTGAGATCAGCAAGAAATAACGACACGAGATTCCAAGTTCAGGAGAGTAATGTCTCTCTTTCTTATATATTAATAATTAAATTAGTCTTTTATAACTTGGTTCACAATAGAAGAATGACATGATTGGACTATTGAACAGCCACACACTACAGTGATTGGCTGAACGATGTAACACTCATTCTAAGTATTTATCTCAATGTAGTCTATAACAATTTTGCAAAACAACTTGCAGCCGTGAAATAGTTTACAAAATAACAAACTGTTTCTCAGCTAGTTCGCATAAGAAAGCAGTATTCTTACTGAATGCTGCAAAAAGCTGGAAAGTTTCTTTGCCACAGCTTTTCAGCATCTACAGATGGATGTGGCTCTGTCGAAGTGGTGGTCTGGTCGAAGGGTCTGCTCTTCCTCAGAAGGTCCAGTGGTGGCTATGTAGCTCCTGTCCTCTGGGAATCCAGTGGAAAGGTTGTCTGTGGTGTTTGGAATCTCAGATTATATCCAGGATGGAATGCTTGGTTCCTCCTTCTGGGTGGGGCATCTCACAATGAGATGATGAGTCATGAGGCCAGGTGTTGATGGGCTCATTAGCAGAAGATAGTCCAGGGGGAGTTACCTCTGAGTCATGTGGCAAGGCATTGATGGGCCATTAACAGAAAGATAGACTGGAGGGAGGAGGCCAGGAAACACTGCCCCACCTGGTTTCAACAACTCATGAGGATGGTAACAGAATACACTGCAACCCAGGACACTAGCTTAGCTGGTGCCTCACCTAAGATTTGGATTTGTAGCCAGTTGTATAGATATGAGACACTAGAGGTTTTCTCCTGTTAATATTGTGATAGAAAATCTAACATTTCCTTTCCACTGAAGCAAGGGGTTAACATAACCTAGTTCAAGGCAGTATATCTTGTATACATGGCCCAGAAATATATAATAGATTTTTTAGTCTTCAAATCAGACACAACATATACTTTAACTGACAAACTTTTAATACATTCTGATTAAAAGTTTCAGACAGTATTTCCTTTACAACTTTGCTTTACTTGCAATGTACACATAATTTAAGTAAGTTTATCTTAATTATTTTTTTTAATGCGTGAGGCAAGCAGCATGTACAAAAACAAAATTGAGACTGGGAAACACTAAACACCTCGTGTTTCAAAAAAGATCTTCAATTTACATATCCCCTTATCACACCAGAACATAATTGTGCAACAGCATCATCAGCGACAGCAGCAGAGGTTTGGAAGGGGTAGTGTTTGTTTATTAACATCTCTTGGAGAATCACAGGAGAACAAGTTTTAATGTTTTGTTAACAGTTGTTAACAGGTTGTTTTTTTTCTGGAATATACTGAGCTGATGACCAGTACTCTTCTCATATTCATGTGTTTGCCAAACAAGCAATGATTATTTTAAAGATATCTGTGGCAAACAGAGTCAGTTTTACAGGAGTGCTGAATATCCACCTCAGCAGGAATCAACAGGATCTGCAGGCATTTGGCCTCTCTAACAAGCAGATCTATACACTTCAGTAATTTTCTCATAGTACTACTATAACAAGCTAAAATAGGTCACAATTTCTTCCTACATTGTCAGTGACCTTATATTATTGTGTGCTATTTTCTGTCTTGGCAGGATATATTTGTTTTCAGAGAAGCTGAATTCGCTGCAGTTAATATAAAGAATATAAGTGCATAGAGTATGTATATATATTTTTTTTATATATACACAAAATAATGAAAAAGGACCATAAACATTAGCAACCCTGCTGGAGTATAAATGTGCCTCATTAAAAGCTTAATAATCATACACCCAAAGCTTTATTTACTCTCAGGAAGTATAGGAAACTGAAATAAATTAAACATAGATCCTGACCAAAGCTAAACCAGCAGTATTCAGAATACAATGCTTACCCCTGTAGGTATGAATTCTGAAAAGTGACTTGAGATATGCTACTGTTAGTATAGCCTGTTTGACAGGCCACTTGCAATTGTGAAATGTTGCTCTGTATGGAGAGATAGCAGTAAAAATGTTGTGAAGAAATATATCCATGCCTGAAGGATCAGAGATACTAAAATGCAAGTTTCTCAATGCAGTGGATGGGTATCAGCTACTTGTGCAGACAATAAGGAGCAGCATTGAAGTCAAGCCTCTGAAGGAGGAACAAAATGTTAAATCCATTGCTTAATATTTCTTCTGGTTTTGACCAACAGAGAAAAGATTTCAATTATGAAGACCACAATTACACACCTAGTAGCCCTGACATTCACCTACTACTCAAGTACTATGAGACCAGGGTCATGTACTGCAGGTTTCATAAAGCCTTCCGTTCTTCTCTGCAGAAATTTTATTTCATTCTTCTTTTTCTGTTTGTTGTTACAACTGAAGAAGATGTACCAGACCATACATTTGCATGAAATCTATCTTATTAATTGCATGAATATCTGTAAGCAGAATCAATTAGCACAAGCTGAACAGATGGGAATTAAATCCAGGGGTGAAGGGATTATGTTCTGAGGAAATCAATGTTTCATACAGATATATCCTTGGGCTTTGCAGCTCTTATTTTGGGAATGCATTTAAAATAGATCCTTCACAATGTATTCACATTTAACTCTCAAATACTTCATTAAAACATTCCACTCAGGAGTCTAGACAGGTTGTTATTGTCCTTCCCAGGAAGGCTACTGTCGTGGAGTGAACTTCGCCAAATCCTTTTCCACTGCTGTCTCTTCTGAGATCCAAGTGATGTCAGTTTGAGCCAATAAAAAGATGATACAAATATCTGTGGGCTCCACACTCTTCAAGTCTCATATAGATTTATCGCAGTCATTTCAACTGTGTTTAAAGAGGTTTAAGTACATACCTGTATCAACATGAAAAGAAAAATTATGTAAGTCCAAAGCAAACATTTATTTGACTATTTTTGCTTTTCATTATTTTTCATCTAATTTTAATGTATATAACAGAAAGAACACAGGAAACAGTAATAATCTGAACACAAAAAAGTATATGGCTTGACCACAGATCAGTTTATTAACAGACTAGTGACGAGAATCCTAGTGTGTAGGATTTTTCGCAGCTGACCTGCTGGAAGATTTTTCAACCAAACCTCTAAATTCCAAAGTTTGTGACTTTAAAAGAACTTCAAAAATTCGTTGGCATTTCAGTTGTTTTGATTCAAAGGTGAAATTCAAAAAAGGCCTTAGATTTTTCGTTTTTCAGTTTGAAAGTTCAGTATTTAATTTATAAAATATTTCAATAATATTAAAAACATTTAAGCAAAATTAATTCAAGACTTTATTTTTGTCTGGGCTGTGAATGGTAAATAAAGATCAGCCCTCTAACTGGATGCTACAGGAAGCAATATATATCCAGAGTACTCAGTACTCTATGAATCTCACACTCAGTTTTCTGTTCAAAATCTGAGAATATGCCCCTAAGATTCTATTTCAACTCTTCATCTCATTAGCTGCTCCACTGGACTTTGATTAAAATCAGATAGGAAAACCTCTGTTCTTAGAATCCTAATGGAAGAAGACAATCCCTACTGAAATATTTAGAGGCATTAAGGAGTGCCTATTAAAAAGCTTTGAGTTGGTTTAACGCCTTAGCCCAAATCATAGTAAATGTCCAAGATTTTTTGATATAAACACATAAAATTTCTGAAGATATGATTTTAAGCAGTTCCTGGCTTTCCACCTAAAGCCACTGCATGTCTGAACCTAGCTGTTCACTTGGCATTCATTATTATTTATCTTGCTGTGGTTTTGCCTGCAGCCCACACCCACGTCTCACTTGCGTGAGTGATGCAAACAAGGGACCTGTGTGCTCTGTGCCCATCTCAAACTCAGGTTCACTGAATATCTCCAGAAGGCCTTTGTTTTTCCCTTTCTTTCCCCTCCCATATTTTCTATAAATTCTTCAAACATTTCCTTCTGTTTTTAGAAATCCTCTGCAGTGACCAAATGGTGAGCCCCCTGCCAGGGCTCAAAGCTGGGACTCAGCTTGTTCTGTTGTCCACCTTTCAAAAACTACTGTCCTCCACTTGATACTCATTCACATGCCATTAACTCTATATGCTTCCTGCTATTAGGCATTACTCACTTCTGCCCTCCTCCCCTTCCTAACAGTCGCTTATGTTGTTCACATGTATGTTCTAGATGTGCTTGCATTATATACTTCGTTCCATTCCAAAAGTACCATTTTTCTCCCACACCTCCACTCTCACTGTTGCCATTGTTTTGGCTCCTGCCTGAGTGAGGACTCCCTGGTCCCAGGAAAACACACTTCCTTCTCTCTGGCAGATTGCCCACTTCCTATTTTACACTTTATTTTCCTACTTGGATGAAATCAAAACCCGTGGTGGTGCCAGCTTTCCAGCACACTATCAACACGCCCCTGCACCACAGAGAACAACTGGAATGGAGCATGTGGGCTGATCAGGCACAGTGCAACACTCCTTCTGTTTTATGATTCCTGCCAAAATCTGCAGGCTCATCCAGTCTCCTGCCACATGGCACACTCACAGCCAGAAGACATTAGACTGACTGTGCTGTAGGACCTCAGCCTTTGACCACAAACCAGAATGTGGCAGCTGATATTTCACGCATTAGCAGATAGTAGGGGGACTAATTCAAAAATTGTCACTGAATAACAATAGGCTGCTTTTTTCTTCTTATGACGGGAGGCCCGCAGCAAACCAATTTTTCAATGTGACCTTTTTCCTGGTTATCGAGAACAACTACATCCTGTTAAAAAAACACCCAACTTTCAGACTTAATCCTGAGGTGTTTAATATCCAGGAAAGATGAAATTATTAGTTATTTAGCAGGAAATGCAAGTTATAATTATACACAGAAGTCTAGCTTTGGAGACATAATTGGCCTAAATATAATGGTGATATTTAGGCTGGAATAAAAGTTAAATTGAAGCAGCCAAATTGGCAGTGGTCTTGCAGATGATTAGTTGTGAAAGAAGGATTAAGTTTGAGTATGCCATTTTATGCAATGTACCCATAAAGGCACTATAACACTGTGAGCAGATAATTACACAACAGTCTTAGATAATAATTGATCAGGGAAATAATCTAAAACCTCAGTGTGATATTGGAGAGTGGCATGTATTATAAGATGAAATCATTCCTTTTGGCAATTTTTATTTTAACTCAATTCTTACCATATGAGGGTTTTAATTCTGTTTGTGCATATAAATTCTGCTTGTTTAAAAAAAGAAATAAAAAGAGAAATGCTACAACTGAGATGAGAAGCCATTATTATTTAAAAAAAAAAAAATTCTCATTTCTTACATGCAGCCCAAAATAATTTAGGCACCACTACAGAAACAACTTTTCTTCACATTTTATCAATCAAAATAACATTTACCTTACTTGTATGTTTCTCAAATGTTCCTGCTTTCTAGATTGAGCAGGTGAAAGAGAAGGTTGAGTATTCACCTCTGATGGTGAGATGTCATGATAGTTGACTTCCTACTGCCCAGCCAGGCCATGGCATTTGGGTTCCCCATCCCTCCCTCCCTCCATTATTTTGAGAAAAGAAAAACATTTGTATCAGGAACTGTTAAGCCTTCACTACACTGTATTCAGTTCCCAGAAAAAACATTTCCACTCACATCTAACAATTTCTTCACATTTCATTACTCCCAAGTCCTGACTGAATTTTCCCTGTATTTTAAATATTCTAAAGCAATGTGATTTTAAACTGCCTCATCTTAACTGAAGCAACATTTAAAGGAAGGAGATGAATCAACATGAATCAACAGCTTTCTCTCATGAGATTCCTGCTGTGGTAGCACAGGCAGAAACCACTACAATAACAAATAACCAACTTCATCTGCCTTGGGCTGGGTTTCAAAGCAACTACAAATGCTAGGGGCATGGAGCTGTTCAGCTGGGCACACACACACAGAAACCATGCACCTAAAACAATACCAGCATGGTTTCACACTGTGCAACACCTCCAGAAGGTGTGTTTAAGCTCTGAAAGTGAAGATGGAAAGCATGAGACTGGAATTTTTGAGCTCATTTCCTGAGAAGGCCTGAAAACTGCTACTCTGTAAAAATATATTTCAGCTTCTGGTCTCAAACGCAGTCAAGAAAACCTCCAAACAATGACAGAAGTGCTGATCTTTTACTGCCCTTGTTTATTCCAGTTTAAAAGACGCTTCTTAGAAATCTTGATGTTAATTAGCTGTACATGTGAAAACACAGGCCAGCCACAGAGCTCATATTTGTTTATTAAAAATTAATACATATCATTAATATATATCACTGCATCACTTCCCTTCTTCCTAGTTATTTCAGTTTTCTTCTATTCACAATCAATCCACAATACTTAGCATATGTTTCATGCTAACACACATTTCATATTAAATAATTAATCTACCTTACAGACTCATTTCCAGTTAGCATCCTTATAAAATCATGGTGTTTATTTTGATGAGGCAAAGGACAACCTGTATCAGTTTATTTCATTCTATTGAAGTGATGAAAGAAAACCATTATACTCATTGCTATTATATTGGGTTTAGCTGGCCTTATAATCTCTTGTTTTCCTATGTCACCCACTCTCGTACCACTCCACTAAATGCTGTTCTTTAATATTTGCTACAACTTGGTACCAGGTATTTATTATACAGTATTTTTTTATTACCATAGCACTTGGAAGACATAAAAATGTATGAGGAACATGCTGTTCATTTTAGTCATTCTTAAACTAAGCTAAACATACCTTGGCTCTATAATCTTTCTTCACAAGATAATAGTTGAAGAATTCAACATCTTTTTTCTTTTAGAATTCTGTTGTGATTTAACCCAGCTTCTCACTCATTCCCAAACCTCCACTGGGATTAGGGAGAGAATTAGGGGGGGGAAAAAAAAAAAAGTTAAATTCCTGGGTTGAGTTAAAGGCAGTTTAACAGAACAGAAATGGGACAGAAAATGAAAACAACAAAAAACCCAGAATTAGAATATACAAAAAAGAGATGTAAAATGCAATTGCCCACTGCCCACCAATGGCCAATGCCCAGCCTGTTCCCGACCAGTGGCTTTCCAACCAGCTTTCTCTCAGTTTGTTTTTTGAGATGCCACCACAGAGTGTGGAATATCCCTTGGGTGGGTTGGGATCAGTTGTCTAGGCCATGTACCCTCCCAGCTTCCTGTGCCCTGAAGCTTCTCACTGGTGGGACAGCACAAGAAGCAGAAAAGGCCTTGATGCTGTGCAAGTCCTGCTCAGCAGTAAGAAAAACATCCCTGTGTTATCAACATTAGCCTCATATTAAATTCACACACAGCACTGTACCAGCTACTTGGAAGAAAATTAGCTGTGTCCCTGCCAAAACGAGGCCAAATTCTAGTTATTCTTTATTCTCCTATATATGACACTTGGATGCATGTGACATCCAAGTAAGAAAGTGGTTTCATTTCATGATTATACCACACTGTTTCAGCAAAACTTGATTCCATTGAGAAATAGCAGTACTTTTCTGTTAATAGTCATACAGTTGAATATATGATTTCGAGATATGGCTCCTTTTCTTTTGAAGCATGGATCCTATGAGTCATTCAACAGAAAGAGTTGACATGGACTGTTAATAAAACTAAATATTACTACAAGAGACATTTCTGACTGAAGGTTTTGGATTTTTTTTAACAAATTCCCACCCTTGCATTTTATTCTGCCATTTAGACATTGATTTTTTAGAGCACAAATTCAGACAGCAAAACCCCTTCTGTACAAGTACAGATGTGGAATGGTATACCTTACTATACTTAATGCCGCCTCACTGCTGTTGTAAAGTTCACAGTTAAAATTCCTACTACTGAAAATCCAGCAAGAGTTTGCTTAAAAAAAAATAAAGTTCACTTTCTACAGGAAAGGACATTTCTTGTAAACTTCTCTAAATCCTAGCATTAAACCAATAAAATTTTGAACTCCTTTTCCCCACTCCCCTCAAGTGTTATAATTTATTTCAAGCTAATTTCACCATTGCACACCTCCTGTCTGTGGTTATTCGGCATTTTATCTTCAGTAAATAATCTATTTTAGAGTTCAAGAATTAAAAATAGTCTTTCCATATTAGTACTAATAATTTAAAGAAAGAATGGCATCAAGCTGGAAGATGAGATGCACCTGGAAAAACCTAGAACCAACACTAGCTGAGAATGGATCCTGTGATCTCTGACCTAATTGTGGCCTTCCATTACCTGAAGGGAGCCCACAAGAAAGAGGGAAAGGGACTACTTAAAGGAGCATGTAGTGACAGAATGAAGGGGAATGGCTTCAAACTGAAAGAGTATAAGTTATCTCAGGAAAAAAATTCTTTACTATGAGGGTGGTGAGGCACTGGCACAGGTTGCCCAGAGAAGCTGTGGATGCCACATCCTTGGAAGTGTCCAAGGCCAGGCTGGGCGGGGCTCTGAGTAGCCTGGTCTAGTAAAAGGTGTCCCTGCCCATGGCAAGGGGGTTGGAACTAGATGATTTTTAAGCTCCCTTCCAACACATACCATTCCACCGTTCTATGTTTCTATGATTCTAAATACTATTATTATCATCTCTAAGGGTCACAATATCTAGAAGCCTGCAACAAAAGAGATGTACAAAGACATCCTAAGAGATAAACTCTTTAATCAAAACAGAAGTTATAACTTAAATGAAAAAGGACAAAAAGTAAAAAAGCAACAAAGACAGGGATTATGCTGGCAGGTGACAAAAGAAGTGAATTGACTCTGTCCAGTTTTGCATGGACTAGATTGGCAATAAATACTTAACTATGTGTGATCTCACTCACAGCCAGAGCAATAGTCTAGCTGTATCAAGTTTAAGCAGCTGTCTTAGGAGGACATGTTATGTCAAGCCCTGAGCCGCAATAGTGCAATTATGTTGTCCCCACACTTGCTGTAGATATTGTAGCAATCCCTCCACCATGCTTCTATTTCACAGCTCTTCTGCAAAGTTCTATGATTTCTGCAAGGCTGTACAAGTGACAGGGCCATAGGTACAAAAAGACTGCAGCTTTGCAGGATGCCTCCTAAAATCATTCTTAGTTATCACTAGAAATCCAAACAGTCCCATTCATGCTCAGATCACATTTTTGGGGAACCATCAAAGAAAACTTATGATTACCTTGCTTCATTGAGAGCTTCCCTTCTGTTGTGCTGACAAGGAATCTCTCTAAGCACCATTTTAAAAATTGCTCAGCTACTTCTCACTGATTCAGGATACATATGGAAACATCAGTTAAAAGTAACAGACCTTTTTGTGTGCCGTATTTAATAAGCCTAACAAAAGCAGTTAAGTATCTTGACACAGAAAAAAGAGCTTTCACGACATGATGTATTTTAGCCTGTATTATTGCAGATGACAGGGTGCGATGATAGCATCTAAAAGAGAGACAAGTTCTTACCACAAAAACAGGGAAATTATCCAACAATATTGCAATTAGCAAAAACCATGCCTATATCAGCTGACAGTTTTTGTAGTTCTCTCTAGGCATTATTTGCTCTTAATGTCAAATTACTTTACAAATTTATTGAAGCAACTAGAATTTTCTAGTTTGTGAATTCACAAACTAGGAAAGGAAATGTCATCACAACTCTATGTCTTCTTATAAACTCTACCATACAAAAAGCCTAATGTGCTTTTTATTTTACATTTCAATTCTGTTTGGTGTTATGACACCAGGTTTTTTTATTTATTTTATAGGATTACCAGTGCCACTTAAATATTGCATTGAGAATCAAGTTCAGTCACAAAGAGTTTGAAGTTTAGGCTCTGATTTTTTAAGATAATCTGTGCTTGCAAACCCTGCCACTCTTCAGGAACTTGTCACTGGGTGAAAACAGAGAACTTATCATTTCATTTTTGTAAAAGATCACTTTCAGCAATGTCTTCATGGCAACCAGAGACAGGACCCAAGGGGATGGTCTGAAGTTGTGTCGGGGGAGGTTTAGGTTGGAGATAGAAAAAGGTTTTTCTCCCAGAGGGTTGTTGGGCACTAGAACAGGCTCCCCAGGGAAGTGCTCACAGCATCAAGCCTGACAGAGTCCAAGAAGCATTTGGACAACTCTCTCAGGCCCATGGCGTGATTCTTGGGGGGTCTTGTGCAGGGCCAGGAGTTGGACTCCATGATCCTGGCAGGCGCCTTCCAACTCAGCTTCTGTGATTCATTAAACACTTTTTAAAAAATTCAGAATGAGCTTGTAAATAGTTTGGAGAATGGCTAAAGGCATTTACTGCTTTTTTCAGACTGCTAAAATAATTTTTTCTTGTGTTTTAACACGCATCAAGTACCATGCCTAAAAGCAATAGAAAGAATACCTCCAGTGTGTGGGTTTGGGATCATCTTTTCAGCTTAAGTCAGTTACTGTTTTCAGACATGAATTCCTAAAATCCCCTAATTTGCACCCATGCTTTGTATTCGGACTTGCTGGCTTCAGTAAGAGCAGCAAATACTCGTATCTATAATAAAAGATCATTCACTTTCAGAAGTCATGGCTAAATTCACACACTCACATTTTAAGTGCTGGTATTTGGTTTCAAACAGCTTTGTTTTTTTCTTAGGATATGGGGGAAATGACTGAAAGCAAAGCAATTATTTCTCAATTATGTAAAGAAATCACTGTGACATTTAATTTTCATATAAGTAGAACAAATTGCAATATCTTCTGAGACCAAGTAGGTTGGTTGCTAAGGCTGCACTGAAAATAGTAGGCTTTTTCAACTTCCCTCAAAATTTATTTTCATCAAAAAAACACCAAAAAAAGACATTATTTGGCAATAAAATCATATAAAATGTGCTCATTTCTGTTTCAAAGTAAAAATATATTGTTGATGGTTTTTTAAAAGAAAAAGTCTTTAGAGCGCAAAATTTTTATGAAAAGGATTGGAAATAGATGTTCCACTTTAAAGCAGAATACACTTGCAAATGTGTTTTAAAATTAATAATAGGATGTCAAATGGAAGAAAAAATTTGAAAGCAAATTCATTGCATTGCCTGTAGTCCTCTCTTCCTTTTTGCTGTGAATAGGCAAAATACTGTATTCTTTCCATAACTGCTAATGTAAAAAAAAAAAAAAGGAAATCCATCAAATATTTATGTGTTTATTCTCTTTTTCCAAATACTGTTCTATCTTTGGTTTGGATTCCTATGACTTCCGACTGAATTACAATAAGAAGCAAGATGAGCAGCACTCAATATTTCCCAACTAATTTTATTCTGCTTAAAGCACTTGTGCTGTCATCAGGAACAAAATTTACTGCCACAGAAAATCTTGGAAAACTCAGAGGTGCTCTTCTAAAATTGAACATTTCTTGCACATATAAATGAGGCCCCATCTGTGAAAGCCTCTCTCCTTCTATTTATTAAAGTAGGGGTACAACACCCATCATGTTTTGCTCTAAAAAATCTGTGGAAATGGAATGCCACTTCCCATCCCTTTTTTAGGCAAGAAAAAGAGAATAAAAAAAGGAAGAAAGAAGGAAAAAGCCACCTCACAAAGAGAAGTTCTTATAATAAGCAGTCACAAATAACGCTTGTTACCCTAGCAACTGCCACATCTTACGGGATTCAGTTTGCCCTCAGGCTCCACAGCATACTACAGAAATTTACTAGGTTCTGGTCTTGAGAAATATTTTAAATTCATACAATACAGACACACATACATGCCAGAGGGTTAATACCCAAGGAAGGAATGCATTTATGTTTCTGAATAATGCTTCGTGTACTTTCTAATTTTACTACTTAATTCTGAAACCCTGTTTGAGAGTTGACTGCACAATTTTTTAACACTGAATTTGAGATGAAGGGTAGCTTTGTGATGCAAAGAAAAATAGCACTAATTGGGACCACTGGGGCAAGGGGAAAACAAGAATTCGAAATAAACAATGTGAATAATATGCATAGGGTTATTCCAGAGCACAGGTATATGAGTGTGCCACTTGTTCCAGAAGAATTTATCTATTTTGTATCATTCTAGCAAGATAAAGCAGCTCATAGATGGTGGTACACCGTGACTGCTAACACAAAGTGAGGCATGGGAACATAATGGAAGGGGGAGTGAATTAAAATCTTAATTCATGAGACATACTAAAATAAATAGAAAAACTGTCAATTTTCATATTTTGGGTAGCATAGAACACCACAACTTTTCTGTTCTACCTTTTTTTTTTAAGAAGATGTATGTTAAGCAAAAACAACCTTTTTGAATCATTACATCAATGTACCAGATGCTGGCTTTCATCTATAGTTATTCCGTCCAAATTTAGATTAGCACAGAACAGCCTAGGAAACTATTCCACAAAAATGTTCATTAAAATATAGCTGCCTCTCAACAATAGGGAAATGAGAGTCTGAAAGTAATTATTACATGAGAATTAGCCAGAACTTTGTCTTTAACTATGCTGTGACAGTAGTTTTCACATAATAGGAACAGGGAGTTTTTGAACACGGGTGATCCAGAAGACTGCTTCTACCCTTCTAGTATTGCAGACTGCACTACCATGTAGCAAACTCTTGGGATACGTCTTGCTTTTCTACATAAACACAAGCACAGCAACTCAAAGAAAACTTTTTAAGTAAACCAGACTATGCAGAGCCCTGTTCAGTCTGTGGCTGCAGCCTGGGACTTGAAAAAGATAGGACGCTTTGATTGTAGGCCAATGCTTTGTTCAGAAAAGTCTAAACTCTCTGCACTGCTGTCTAGGGAAGTTCTGGCAAGGGTGAATTTTAGATTTTTTTATTATAAAAAGCAATCTCCTATTTTAAATAAAACCAGACTTTTCAACTGGAAATTAAAATAGTTTCAAAATCTCTGTTTTAATATGCCTAGTGACAGTGAAGTGAAATAAGAAGGCTTAAGGGCACAGTGGCTGAAGGTCCAGTTGAACATGCAGTTCCAACCAGAAATTATGGATCTCACATGGATACACTGGATGTTATATTAAGATCAGGCTGAACACTATAATGGCCTCTCCCAGTCTTAACTCTTTCAGCCTCAGGGAAGGATGGAAGGAAGGAAGAACAGAAGGAAGGAAAAGAATATAGAAATTCCAGCTCCAGTAAAAGAGTTTCACCAATCCAAGGTTCAGGCCAATAGGAAATACATTTTAACTCACAGACATCTCGTAAAAGGCAATCAAGAACCGTTATGAATTAAGGACCTACTTTCAACAGGGGTGCTTGAATAATGATGTTTCATCCACTGTGTGTAATAATAATTATCAGCTGCTCTTTCAAGGATATTTCCTGCATCTTCATCCATTAACCAGGGTTCAATGCAGTAACTGCAAACAAAGCCCTAGTATGCTGGAAATAATTTGAGCTGTTAAGCCTGATATGAGACAAAAGATACCGTGTAAGTAGTTTCATTTTTCATGTTCCATCATAATCGCCACAGAAGATTACACCTGACATTAACAATATGATAGCAATTTATGAGAAAAATTAATTTTTAAGTTTTAAAAAATTTAAATTTAAAAACCAAACATCCATGAGAGAAACAACCCTCAGTATGTGAGAATTGCCAAGCTATAGCTCCTCTAGGCTACTGATTACTTATAGGTATCTTATGCCAAGTTTATTTTTAGTTTTTAGAAATGCAAACAAAAGGGGCTTCCTTTCATAATCCACTACACAAAGTAAGAAGGTTTCTGTTCTGCATTTTGTCCTGAGAGTATCCACCAAAATCCAACCAGCTTCCAAAAGTTTCTTCACTTTCCAAGATCCACTTCTGCCTCTTGTGCATTGGCCATCTCTCCTCCAAACCTGTGGTAGCTTTCATGCTTTAATAACCTCAGGTGTACGCCCTCATCAAAGGCTTTATGAACACTTACTAGACAGCTTTACCTGTACCCTTTCTGACTCACTCAGGGAACACATACCAACTTTAGTCAGCTGGGATTTCCCTTCAGAGAGAAGCCATGCTGTCCCAACACCCCACATTTCTCATGTGTGCTCAGGTCCCTCAGGTGATGCCACAGCCCAGGCAGCTCATTTGTTCTGCATTTCCATGGGGTTCAACACCTGTATGTGTTTCCTTTAAATCAAGTTGCTCCTCTTGCTCCCTTGTTCTCTCTGTTAGCAAGAGGGTGCTGGAGATGACTTAGTCAAGCGAGTCAGAATATGGAGTATAGCAAAGACTTATCCTACAAGGGTGTTGGCTGCAGATGGGTATTTTTGCACTGTCCAGTTGTGCTTTACCAGCTGTTGCTCCATCTGCAGACTTCTTAAATACATTCCTAACCAAGAGATCAAAAGGACACTGCAAGACTACCAAGCCTGGCATCACCTCAGTTTTAATGGGCAGCCTGATGCACCCCTGCTCCGAGCACAGTAACTCCTGCGTGGCTGGAACACATTTTTTCAGAAGGGACTTCGCCTCTGTCTGAAAGTGGGACAACTCCCTTAATAATCTGTATTTAATGCCAATTGATTAATTAAATGTTTAAGGGAAAAAAAAGACAGAAATCAATCCAATATCCTTGGGTTGTGATTTCATGCAGGCTTTTTCCCCTCACATTTTTAAATTAAAGAGACTGTTAAGTACCCTCTACTTTCAATTAATTATAAACAAATCATTCCTCATTGTTTTGATAACCTGTTGTCTGATCCCTCTGGTACAAATAATTTATTGTGTGCATGAGACTTTCCCCAACACCTTCAGCAATAAAAAATGAAACAAGGAATTCACCAAGTCTGTCAGTCTCATCACTCAAGCACCTCTTTGACATTTTTCCCTCCTGTCATCTCCTCTTGTCCCCTAAATGACTTCCTGCTTTTGATGCATTTAGAGAACTTTTCACTACCATCTTTTGCTGCCTTAGAAAAGTGAATTTTCCAACCATCTTATAGTCCTGTTTCCAACTAAGCATGCTGTCCATCATACACTGTCTGCCTTGTCCTGTGCATTTAAATTGTTAACATCAGCCTTTCCCCTGTGATAGCTATCCAAAATCTTCTAATGCGTCAGACATGGTTTAATGGAATGCTTTGTTTAGAGGTTTCTTGCTTTTTGGATTGCCTCATTTTTACATAATTAAAATACTTGTAGGATTTCTGTGGATAAACTCTGTGAGTTACCTGACTTCCTCATTCCTGTAACAATTATAAATCTAACTGTAACGTAAATGTTACTAGAGGTATCCCAGTAATTCATCCAGAGGTAAGTGTTCAGTGTCATCTGGAACAAAGTGCAGAAAAGCATATTCCCATGAATTGCTGAAGAAAAATTCTTTGAGAAAGCAGCTGTCTGCTAAAAAAAAAAAAATCTCATTATATTTAGCACACATTCTAATACAGATCTTTTTATTCAGCTATAGCATGTAGTCGGGGTTCATATTAACTAATGCTGATCAAAGAACTAAAAAAAGGCAGCCTTGTAGTTTTCCAACTTCAGAATTAAGTTTGCATTTTGATAGTGGGCATTTAATCCTTCAGCCAATTTATAGCATCCTGATGATGTCATCTTATATGCGTGATTAAAGACACATTTAGTCTTCCAATCAGAGAAAATATTCAGTCTCAAAAGGAGCTTTAATCGAATGATTACTTGCTGTGTAGAAATTGCCCCAGCAAGCAGCATTGCTGACCTTCTCTCTGTAAGAAATTTAAACTTCTACCAATTGATCAGTCAGGATTACTACCATTTCACACCACATCAAGATTCAATGGCCTTCCCAGATCAAAGATATGAGAAAACTTTTCACTTGTGCGAGTAGAATACTGCATTGTTATGGGTTTGTTTTTCTAAACTGCCTTGAAAAGATACCTCGGGTGATTCCAGTTACTGAACTAAGTCACTGTCACGTCTCCTCTGATTGACACATATACTTTTTCCCTTTTGTTTTTCTGGCAGTATTTATATAAATTAAGCATTAGCTGCTGTCATAAGGTTTCTGCCTTCTTCTGTCAGCTCACTGTCAAATAAAAATAAAAATAGTGCCCCCAAAATTACTTCTCCTGACATAAGCAAGTCTCAACTGATAATATTTCTTAAACAGATGAAGTATAGTGGTTCAGTTCAAAATCCATTCCTTACTTATTTTGCTTCTGTGACACTTCTATCTTTGCAGTCTGATCTACCTGTTTGTTGTTTCGGTGTTCCTCATTAGCCCTGCTCTTGGGGACATGGGCATCTACATGGCGGACTTTCACAGGTAGCTTTCTTACTCAGGCAGCGATGTTTTACAATCATGGATAAGATTTTTTTCCATGGAAAATTGCCCACCTGAGGCAATCTTTCATTCCAAAAAATGTCTTACCTTCTGGCTGAAGTTCTAAATTAATCAACAAGAACTCCACAGGAGATAGGAATGCAGGCAGCTGATTGGAGGTTTTACAGCAAAATAGTGTCACAGCTTTATTTTTCTGAAGTCCAGATCCTCTAATATTAAAACCAATGGCAATTTTCCCATTATCCGGAAGCCTAAATCATGTAAGTGGGGAAAATGCCAACATTTATATGCATTTTGAAAGATACCGCTTTTTAAGGCCAGATAGAAAAGTTACCAATTACTGCAATAGCAATTTCAATACTGATTAAAATCTTGGATGTCTCAGCAGTTAGTCATATAAAGCATGTATTATATGACAAGAGCATGTAAGAATAAGATTGATTTTTTTTTCTCCTCACGTTTTTTAGAACCTAGATCTAAGAAGACAGAAGAAATTATTTCAAATGCATCACAGACCTTCTGAAAATAGAAGGCATATAAAAACATTCAAATATTCAAAAACAGCTGCACCTCAAATCCAGTGTTCAGTTTTGGGCCCTTCACAACAAGAAAGACATTGAGGTGCTGGAGTGAGTCCAGAGAAGTGAATGGAGTTCATGAGGAGCAGCTGAGGGAGCTGGGGGGGCTCAGCCTGGAGAAAAGGAGGCTTAGGGGAGACCTTGTTGTTCTCTACAGCGACCTGAGAGGAGGGTGTAGCCAGGTGGGGGTCGGGCTCTTCTCCTAAAGAACAAGCAACAGGACAACAGGAAACAGCCTCAAGTTGCACCAGGGGAGGTTTAGTTTGGATATTAGGGGAAATTCCTTCATGTTAAGGGTTGTCAAGCACTGGAACAAGGCTGCCCAGGGCTACGGTGGCATAACCATCCCTGGAGCTATTTAAAGACCTGTAGATACGGCTCTCGAGGACATGGTTTAGTGTGGACTTGGCAGTGGGTTAATGGTTGGACTCAATGATCTTAGAGGTATTTTCTAACCTAAATGATTCCATGTTTCTAGAACTGGGTACTCCAGCCTTCTAAAAGCCCCTCTGAAATGTTAAAACTATTTCACCATCTCTGAAACATGGCTGTCTCACAAAATGGATAGATTGGAGAAGCTGTTACAGATCATTGTATCCCACCTCTGCTCCTGGGAGTGGTGAATTATTCTTTTTTTCCCCCTAGGTTTACAGTTCTACTTCAAAGTTATTAAATCGATAGGATGGCCACTATCAACATGAAGGTTTATGTACCCTTTTTACTGACACCCCCATCACTGTTTCTACTTCATTATTATTTTTTTCCATCTCTTTACCAAGACTAATTCTGAGAAAACTATCAGCTAAATATTGAAAACCTGATAAAAATATTTAAATTCTATAGAAAACACTATTATAGATGGATAGGTAAAAATCTTGCAGTCAGTTGCTTGGAGCTGCAGCTATTCTGAATATCCTCCAATTTTTCTTCATAAAAATTGGAAGATGTTTGCCACAATTAATATCAAAAACTTAAAATCACTCTGGTAAGGCAGAAAAAAATTAATTTGCATTTAATATATTCTTTTTTTCACTTTCATCCACTTAGCTTAAAAGGTTGGTGTTCCACCAGTGCACAATGACATTCGCTCTCCTTTCTGCTTGTATCTATTTGCAGACTACAGTTCACACCGTGAAGCTCTATTCTGCAACACTCCTGGCCTGAAATAGACTTCTACAGGCATCCCAGTACCTAATGCTTTTTCTGAACATTTCTTGGGTTTCTGAAAAATCAGCTAATGTAAAGCACTACAGCAAATCATGGCTTGCTCCATTTTCTCATAGGGTTCAGGCTGTCGATGCTGTTCTCAAAGTTCTTGCATATTTTAGCACATGTGTCTCCTTCACTGTCACGGAAAGAACAGCTCATAAGGAGCTTCAGTAGGTGACAGTCTAGCAAAATGCCAAAATGGAATGCAACAACAATCCTAACAGACATCGTAGTTAGTATTTACACCATGATACATAACAAAGCTTGAAAGTTTCTAAATTTTTTAAAACTGAAATTATTAATAAAGGAACTTAACAGACAGAAGTTTTGCTTTTTCAGACAGCTTCTCAGACTACAAAATTGCACCATTTACATATTCACACTGTGCAGGGCTGCTCAGTATCATAAAACACCACAGGATTTGATTTCAGGCCATACTCGATTGGAATAAAGATTATTGTTTTGCTTCTTCAGCATTCTCATCTCAATTTCTCTAAGCTTATGAGGATGAAAGTGTACACACAGAGCTGCAAGCTCCTGCTTCCTACCTTCACTGCAGCCCAGCCTGATCACAGCATTTTGCTAAGACATCCCATCAGCCTCCTTAACCAGGCAGAAACACACTCCATTGGTTCCTAGAGAGATTTGAGACCAGCACACCATCTTCTTCCATGTCTTTGGTTTTTTTGACACTGGAACCGCACTCTTCCTACTCTTGCAGCACTGCTCCTCTGAGGTTTCCCATTTATTTCTCCAGCCTTCCCCTGATATATTCTACTGAATTCTTTCTGCCTTCCCACTCTCCATAGAAGTGAAAGCACTGCACAAGGCTCTCCTTCTTTGCCCTCCCCCTCTTTTCACTCCAGGCCAATTCCTTGATAGGTGATACCAGGCATATGCAAGGTGAGAGAACTTGTCTACTAAAAATGGATGGAATGTGGTCAGTTAATTTCCTTACCTTCTCCTTTGTTTTCAACACAAGACAACTGATTCTAGGTTTTCCCCCAAAAGTGATAGTCTTCTTTCCCCAGTTCTTCTAGTGTGGCCTAGATAGTTCTTCTGTAGGTTTGCATCAATGTCATTCTCTACCACCAAACCACTAAAACCAAGAGTAAGTTAAGAAGAGTGTAAGACAGACTGGGTATTGAAATATTAGGATAATGTTCCCTTGCTCTTTCCAAGAAGGAAAGGAAGCTTTCCACATTCTGTAGACCTGAAGGTTGTTTGATCTTCCCCGAGTGCTTCTGTGATGGAATAAAGAGGAAAAAAATATTTCACTGGCAAAATGCCTCGGGAAAAAAACCCATATAATCTGTCTGAAGGTTTTCAAGGACTTGACGAGATGGCATTACCTTGTGGCTAAAAAGTGTACTGTGAGAAAGAGGGAAAGAAAAAAATCAGTAATTCAAACATTGTGTTCTTCTAAGGATCTGTCTATCCAGCACATCTGTGCCACTCTCAGTGTTCAGTGTAATCACCCATCATGGAAACTGATGTCCCAACTAAGAGATCACAGAAAACCTTTCATGCAAAAAGTCAGTCCTCAGAATTGCGTCATTGCCACGGCCACCCGGTGGCGTGGCAGGAGGCAAGGCAGTGTCCTGGTCGGCGACCACAGGGACACAGTCCTCGTGGCTGGTCGGAGCGCTCTGCTCAGAGGCACACAAAGGAGCAGGCTGCAGCTTGGATGTTGCCTAGCAACGGGACTGCGGCGAAGGAGGTAGAGGGACCTCCCTGGTGCTTTCAAATCCAGCTTTATTGGCAACAAAAGTAACAATAAGCTTCAAAGCTGAAGGGGAAGCACGAGAAAAGGCTGGGGGGGAACCCGAGAAGCCTTTTTATGGTGCTCTAAAAGACGGAGGAACTAAGGGAAACAGTCCAATAGGGAGATGATGGGAATGACAGGTGCCAATAGGGAAAGGAACAGGGGAGAACTTTCTGGAACTTATACATAGGCAATTAAACTAATAAATATACATAAACAGATGAACCAATAAGGACTAAAGAACAAGAGAAGGGTCTAGAAAGAGGGGAGGAGATGTGGCAGTGGCAACACCCAGAAGAGAATGGCCTTAGGTCTGATGGTCATCCTATGAGCTGGCCTCAGACCTGCCCTCGGGATCGAAGTCAGGAGCAGGAAAATTGATCCATTTAATGACATCCAGCCCTGAGGTGGGCTGGGTCACTGCAACACAGAATCATCAATAAACCTGCACTTGCCAAATGCTCCGACAACATGCAAAGATACGTGCACTTTAACTGTTGGTTGCAAAGCTTGACATTGTCTTTAAAGCTATTAGCATTGTAATTAATCTACCTTTTTCAGTTTTAATCTACATTTTTCCTACAACAGCTTAACAACTTATTTATACATCTGTAATGCAGCTCCACTTTAAAATTAGTCTTATTCAAAGCCTTTTTTCTAGTTTTTGCTGCTGATACTTTCACTAAGAATGATCTTTTCCTGTTGTGTCTTTTTAGCACATAATCCTTTTAAGGTGAAGCTCAGTAACTGGCTTCAACCAGACCACACTGTAGAACTTTCAAAAATTGATTATGCTGGAAAATTTGTTTCCGATTCTTTGGCACCATTGAAACTTAGGAAAAACAAGTAAGTTATCTATTAACACTTCTTTGCTTAGTCTGTATTACATGTAGTGTAAGTAGTATTTCCCACGTTATGACGGCTGCAAGTGTGTGTGAGTTAAGCAAACACCATAACCACGTCTAAGAACACAGACAAAGAAATCACCAAAGATAAGATGCCAACACATTTTTTACATCTGAATTCAGCTAGACAGCCATCAACCACTCTCTCAGTGTAGCCATACAATTACAGCACTGGACAACATTAGAAACATGCACATAAAGTAAATGCATAGTCCTTTTCCTGAAACAAAGGAGCAGACCTAAGCATCAATCTCACAGAAATCCAGGACCCCAGCTCTCAAGTTGTTTTTAAATGGTCCTTGGTCTAAAGTTGTATTTTTTTAAGTGTCTTCTTTTTATCCTACACAGCAAATGAATTCACAACAATAGCTATTTATAATACCCTTTTTATTTTTCAGCCAGAAATACAATTCAATTGGATAGTTCAATAAACAGTGGTGTTTATTCTTTAAACAAAGCCCCCATCTCTTTGGCATCTGACCATAATCTGTTTTTCAAACTGAAGACTATATAGGAAGACTTTACTTTCAAGATCATTGTTCAATACATTAAATTTACACCAGTGTAGTTAACTTTGAAAAATACACATTGTTTTTTTTGTAGTTTCTAATAAACCTAAAAAAAGATAACCAACCACAAAATGCTCTCTAGTGGGCTGCCTTCATTTACACTGTGGAAGTGACAGAGTAAGAACTCTTCATTTTCCATAGCACACACACTAACTAGTGCTTTCTAGTAATTGTGAGTGATAAACAAAATCTTAACTCTATCAGAAACAACTGATCAAATAATTTATGTTTCAAAGCAATATGAAATTATTTTTAACTTCTGCAGAGGTCATCAGCCAAAATCGAGTTACACGCTGCTTCAGTAAAAGACTGCATCTAAAAAAAAGACAGTATGAAAACTATTTTTCATTTTTAAAATGAAGTTACCAAAATGTTTTAAATACATCTAGGAATACAACTGTTAAAACTGCATTTGATGTCATGTTTGGATAAAAATGTATTAAGTAACGAAAGTAAGCCAGTGCGTTATTCTGCCAAAAAATCCAACATCATGTCTTCAATGCTGATACAGATTTATTTCACTCGCACTTTTGTAAAAAAAAAAAATCTGCCCTCCAGAGCTCATGCTCAGTGCTTCAAGTCAACAGAATTCCCAAAGCTATGCTGAAGTTGACACCTTCTGTTATTGTGTATGAAATGAAAATCACAAATTAAAATCAAAAACATTACTGACATAACAGTACAGACATTCCAGTTTCTGTCTCAAGACAATGTAAAAATAAAAACTACTAACAAAAAAAAGAGATCCTCACTCCCTGAAAGATTTGCTTTAAATAACTGAAATACTCATTTTGAGCATGTTTTATAGAATAAAAAGGACAAAGCAATTAATTCCATGCAGAAACAAAAAAAATAATTTAATAGGATTCAAGTAGCAAAGGTTTCTTTTATGAACGAATCTCACCCACATCACCAGTACAAGCACAGTCTCAAAAAGTATGAATTGGATTGTTTAAATAGCAAGTGATTCGTCCAGTCAAGCTCACTTTCCTATCCACGTTGTAAGAAAAACCTGTACATTTTACTAGAGAAACAAAAAGTAAACCCAAAAAACCTCCTTGACTACTTTTCCAAGAGCAGTTTCTAACACTAAGCCAAAATTAGCAACAACCAAGCAGACATCACCAATTTTTCAGTGCTGAATTGCTGTAAATACTAGATCTAGCTGTACAAAAAAAAAAAAAAAAACTCAAAAATCAAAAGCTTTTTTTTGTTAAAATTTGTCCAAAGAAATATCCACCAGCTGCAGTCAAATCTGCATCAGAAGCTGCTTGCTCAGGAAAGATTTCTCTCTCCAAGTATTTGTAACACATTGCATTGCCAAGACTGTATTCAAATAAACTACTTTCTGGTAACACTGAGCTGATACAACCACCTACAATGTGGACAGTCATGTACACAGTACAACAGCGGATTTTTGCAGCAACAGAGAGAAGAAATCATTTCTAAATTTGAGATGACAGCTCATGTGCTATTCCTTGCAAACATACGATCCCCTCTAAGAGTAAGGTGTTGGAGCTGGTATTGTAGCACTTCCGTGTCAGCAGGTTCCTTCATGCTCATTTTGTCTAAATTGAGGTAGTCCAGGGATTTTGAATGAACCCTTTTACCTTTCAAAAGACAGAGAGGCAGGGGACCATGAAATGCCTTGTAAGGTTCATATGGTAAAGCTTTACTGTATTTATCCCCTGAGCTGGGCATCCGTCTCCTCCTCCTTCCATTTACTGCTGGGATCTCATATGGCTGGTAGTACCTACTTCTAGTTTTGTACAAGCGCGAGGAACGTGGAAGTCCTGAATCAAGATGTTTGGAGCCCAAGTTCGGACCAGATTCTCCTTTATTCTCTTCACTTCCTGTACGCTTACTGGCTAATTTTAGCAGCTCCTCTCCAGTTGTGAAGCCAACCAGGTAGCTAGAATCCATGTGAAGGATCTGATATCCTGCAACTCTCCGCCGCATTGGTGAGCAGGGGGTGCTGGAACAGCGTGGCTTTTCTGCTTCCATCCTGCCTGCAGAACTCACCTCTGCAAGGGGCACAGGGAAGGTGGAGAGGGCAGTTCTAGACTCTCCATTCACATCAACTTCCATTTTAAACACAAAGCTTTGCTCCTAAAAATAAAACAGAGCTTGGTCAGAAAATGCAACACAAGGTGCTGAGAGAGGACCACAAAAATGGAATTTTGTACTACCCAGAAGTCATAACCAATACTTCCCTATTCAGCCCGGTCTTATCTCTCCAGGGTGTCACATAACAGAACTACCACCAACGTCTGTCTTTCAAAATTATCTTGGGTGGGTTTTTTTAATAAAAGATACTATAAAGATACTGGTAATTCTTAATAGCTAAAAACATACTTGAATACTATCATACACAAAAATGGAGCATCTCTCCAAATATTTTTTTCAGCCTTTTGGTGCATTTGATTCCTTGTAGTCCCTCACCTCTTGGAGCATCTACATCCATTAGCAGATCCATAGCACCTTCCTCTGTATTTACTGCATAATTTCTCTATTGACAATAATCTTACTAAACAAAGTTTTCAAAAAACCTGCCTAACAGATACCACCTCATTCAGGGAAGACCACAGACCAGACCTCATCTCCTGAGTGTACTGCAATGTTTCCATCTTCCAGATCTGCAGACAGCTTGCTTTAAATTCAAAGAATGGCATCCTGGCTGTTCCACACCTGTCTGATTAGGTCATCAGAAATCATCACCCACTCCCCAAGAAAATTCACCTATCACTTATTCACAATCAGCCAAACACACACTCTTTTATTCTAATAGGATTCTAATGTATTTCTAACAAAGTATACTGTGTTTAATGAATATAGCATTAGATTCTTATTAGCATCTTAAGAATACGCAGTATTTATTTGGTTTTTTCCTGTTTCTCTTGGAACCAGATTATTTTACCCTTCCCTCACAACTATTCCAAACACATTATTTGGTGCCTTTACAGATGCAAGTGCTTACTGCAAGCTATTACCACCTCTAACATGGAAAGATATGGTCACCATCACAGCAAGTATACACCAGTAGATGCCAGAACACTGGGAAGCCTTCTTTTCATTTCTATTTTCAGCATCACATGGACCATTTCAGTGACACGGCTACTTCACAAAACAGAAAGGTCATATCTGTTTCCAAATCCATGCTTTCTTCTTTGTCAGACTGTCACCTTTGCTCTAAACTGCAGCTAGCGGCTCTGTAGTCAATATAGTTCACTGAAAAATTCAGCAGAGCTATGTTGTGTTTAAAGGCAACAAGACTCAAAGCAGGGAAAGTTAGCATCTAAGAGTTAAGCAGAAACAATTCTGAAATTCATTATATGTGACCCTGAACTACATTCAAAAGCTCAGTAATATTTCACAAACAAGACTGACTTAAAACATGCTTCCAAGAGTTTGCAAACTTTTAAAGCTACTACTTGTTGCCATTTGGAGGCTTAGAACATTACAGGCCAAGCAGCAAAGACACAATAAACAAGGAAATACTTTATTCCACCTTCTGCAATTAGATACCCCCCAAAATCCAATCTCCATTAACTTGTTTTAAAATAAATAGAGGAAGCTGTGTGCAAATATCACTTGCAAAAGAAAATACTAGACTTACACAAAATATAAGATTACTTTGTCTCTGTTAAGGGACTGGAAAGGAGCAGTTCAAATAATGTTCCATCAGAGACTGGAAATCTGTTTTGCGACATCCTGGGGGCTTGTGGTACGGGGTGGGTCAGGCCTTGCTCTGCTGAGATGGTGCCTTGTCCCAGCCCTACAGCATCCATCAGTCGTGGTACAAAGGAGGCAGCCCCCCAGTGTTGCCTAAGCCAGCCCCTGAGTGGCCAAGCAACCTAAAGTCCCACCTGGGAGGGAGGGTCTTTAAGAAGGCTGACCTTGAGGCAAGCACATTCTACATCTTTCCTGTCTTTCTCCCTTTCTTTTTCTAACTTTCTTTTTACAGAACATATGGTCAAATGGGTTTAAAGGTTTTCTATGGGCTATGTCTGTGCCGTGGCATTTCATGCTGTACTTAATCATTTGACAAAGTTCCTTATCTTCAATAGCTTGCTAGTAAACCTTTGTGTGATTTTTTACCTCTTGAGGATATCTGGTTGGTATTTCTCCTTTGTGTCTACCCAGAGGAAAGGAATCTTGGTTTAACCCTGGATTTAAGTGACTGGGGTGCGATGTTCCTCTCTGCTTCCCTGTTTAGTCTCCAATCAACCTGCTACTCCCTATGCTCATAAACTAGGAATAAACAAAATGCCCACAGTTCTGCTAAAGAGGATTTTATTTGCCATTAACAGACTTACATTATGGAGACTTACATTATTTCTAGTGTTCCTTTAGTCTTAAAAGGTCTCTTTTCATTCTCACAGTCGTGGTGCAGTTAGGGATTCTTCATTACCAGTTTTGTGTACCTTAACTTTTACAGTTACACTTCATCCAGTGAGTTTTTAAAGCATTTCGGGCTTGGACTAAATGATCGCCAGAGGTTCCTTCCAACCCTAACAATTCTGTGAATCAAATAATACAGGTAAAACAGTTAGAGCTAAGTAAAGAATTGAAATACTGAAGCAAACCAGACACCAAAACTTTTCACTGCAGAAAGTCCACACAACTCAGTAACACTTCCCATTATATTTAACTGAATTCAATATATATTTATTGAGTCAATTACCAGTTTTAGAATAGCAGAAGCAGTTGTTTCCTACTTCAACACCATATCAACCAGTGAAACAGTAAATCTGACGAGGCTTCGGCTGCTGAGACAAATTAATGACAATTTCTTAAGTTGAAGTTATGCACCACCAGGTTTGATTACTGAAGGCACAGCACACAGAAATTCTACATTACAACTTTCAGATACCCTGTGATTTTAGCCAAGAAACCTAAGTATTTATCTGTTCTTGCTCTTAATTCCCAAGTTTTACCCTGCAGTTTGGAGATCTCTCCTGGAACGCTCCAGAAATACTCAATTTGTTCTATTAAAAGAAACTGAAATGATGCTAGAAAACATATAAATAAAATGGACGTACTGCAAGGTTGGAAATTAATCATATTACCTAGTCACATAGGAACAGCAAGACCAACCAAAAAAAACCCCAACCAAGCCCAGAACAAACAAATCACTTGCCACAGCCTTATGCGCCCTAAAGAAGGGGAAGGAGGAAGAGATATCTTCATGCACTTTTGGAGTTAAAAAAGCCTTGCAAATCTGAAGTAATGCAAAGGCTCTTCCCAGAACACATATTTAAAAATTAATTTACTTCTGTTTGAAACATAGGTATGTGCTCTGGTAACCAAAAGCAATCAACTTGGAAAAGTAACCATGCAGAATGGAAGCAGTCAGCAGTTCACTGCAGAATAATTACCCTCACTGCAAACCAGTACAAAGGAAAATCCGAGCAGAAAGCCTTCAAGCCAGCAACCCCCAGCCTAGTACTTCAGCCTGGAACTGCAGAACTCCCATTCTGTCCTGCAGTATGAAGAACAGTATTAAAACCAAGAAAACTGTCAGACATTTGAAAGCAACGGCAGCATCAGAAGCTACTGCACAAACATCAAAAGCTCAAGGGAACAGCACTGCTAGCTGGTGACAGGAATGACTGGCCAGCTCCATAAGCAAAGGTCCAAAACTCAACTCAGCATGTATGTGTTCAGCTGTTCTTTCCCAAGACTTTTAATGCCAGTTATTCAAGTGGCCATACGTCTTCAACATGCTTTGTATCCTTATCTGGGAAAAAACCAAAAAAGACAGAAGGACATTAACTAGAAGACTTCTGTGAAAGAAAATAGAAAATAATTTGAGATTCACAGTGAGTGTAGGTACCATCACCTATAAACAGATATTTAAAACCTTTTGACAGTATTTTTAGAACATTTCTATGGTTATAAAACTGCTGTTATGTTCACTGCACTGCTGTTTAGAAGTATAAGCTCATCAGTAATTCCCAGCATCAATTACAATACTGGAAAAAACAATACTTCAGTTTTAAAAGATTACTTCTTCAGATCACAGCTGGCTCATCTTCTTGCCTCTCAAAGAGACTGACAACAGAGCGATGCCAATTCAAGGCAATTTATAATTAAAGATTATTACTGAATCTAGGCAAGGAGACTAGGAACAAGATGGCATAGCCTTTGCCGCTGGTCCACATATTAAAAAAATATGAAAAAAACCTGAAAATAGTAGTTACCAAGAGAATTCATTTGACCAATACCCACCAGAATGGCCTCCAGAACAGAATTCACTTCAATGAGATTTTACAAGATTCTGTCAATTCTCTTTGTATATTTAAACCAGGCCCTCCACATAAAGTAACCAGACCCAATACAGATTAATACTGAGAAAATTGTCTCAAACACAGAGCAGAGGAATAATGAAGATAAATACTAGATTAACTACTAAAAATCACTGTATGACCTCAAAGAATACATTAATATTCTTGGGATAGGTCTTTCAGTGCAAAACCATCAAAATTTCCACATTTTGCAAATATAAAGGCTTTCTGATTATTGAATCTTTCACAAAGTTGTCAGATGCCATTCATATCCTTTTTATAACATGGGAGAAATTAAAAACAGACATGCATGACACACTAGAGCCTATCATAATATATGCAGCGAATATCATTTATTGTTGAAATGACTTATTGCCATGTACCTCACTGCACTTAAAATCTTGTGTTTTTTTCCCCCCAATCACGTTACTTCTTCTTTTACATGTATTACTTACTTACTTACTGTGTTTCTAAGGAGAGAAATGTAACTTAAAAAATAAGAACTTTAATTACTCAGGATTTAAAGACAAAGAAAGATGAAGAGCGGTTTTCCTTGATACTCCCATACTTGGTAGAAAGTCTGCATTATTTTGGAACCACTGTAAGTTACTCTTAACAAAATAACCAGTTCTCTGTGATTTGGCATTTCTCTTGTTACTTATCTCCTCAGCTAAAATGTGATTTGACTACATGCCTTCTTTTTCTTTTATATAAGCATTAAATTTCTGTCCATTCAGTAAATATTTTCTTTTTAAAAACTGCTTTTTCCCCCTAGGTGCCAAGCCTGTAGGCAATACTGTTAGTCAAGAATCACAAAGACATGTCACATGGATAAAATAATCATAATTGCAACAATGTTTTCCCGTTAAACATCAGGAGTAAGTAAAATCACCCAGCATGTGTGAAGCCAGCACACTTTTAATTATTTCAATTGTCACTTTGTGAAGGGTAAAAAATAAGGACTACATCTTTCCCCTTGCATTCTGAAGGGAAAAAATTTTTGCTGTTCCTAACAAGAAATTCCATACTACTCTAAGCTAAAGAGAATGAAGGCAATATGAAATTGTTGCACCACATAAGACAACATTCAGATGGAGTAACAACTAAGTGTAGCACTGATTTACTTCCTCTAAATTACATGCAAGAAAATGAAGTTATGCATAAGGCATACACTGTAATCCTACAGGCCTTAAGGAAATAGATGAATTTACATTACTGAATTAATAAAGTTACTGCAGTAACTTCCGAATGTAATGTAAAACAACAGACTACAAAATAACTAGTAAAGTGTGTGTGTATGAGGGGGAGGGGAAGGGTGGTGGCGTTCTTGTCAACAGGTAAAATATTAAGCCATTCAGCCATTCAGTATACCAGGCAATAACTACCACATGGCTTACATAAAACTAGGATTGACAAAATGTTCTTTTTAAAAAGATGCTTACATCAATTCCTACCGATATGTTCCTACTCCAAGTAACAGTAACCATTTTTAAAATTCTTGTTATTAATGCAGTTTTAAACAGAAAACTATTATGATCTAGAAAACCACCTTTTAAAATTGAAGACAGTCACAAGTGCACTACTGAGGAACCACAACTAGCAACACAAGTTACTAGCTCAGACCAGATCAGCATGGCAGAGCACACAATTTACAAAGTAAAGAGACAGATGGAATGTCAAGAGTCTGACCAGACTAATGGATTCTGTGTAAGCAGACTTAGCAAGCAGGAGAAGTGAAAGAAAATGGTGGGAATAAAGGCCATCTAACTCTAACATCTCTCTGACAAGCAATACTAGATAGAAGGGTTCGACAGACAATAACTTCCCTGAAATATTCAGAGTCTTCCACAATGCAACTCCCTTGCTGGACTGAACCACAGACAAACACTTCCCTTTCACTTGGTCAGTAAAATGATGCTCCTGGACAGCATAAAGTGGTTGTTTACCATCCTGACTCATAAAAAAATGAAACTGTGAGATACATGTAAAGAAGCTGATGCATATTGTAAAATAAGTAATTTTTATTCTTTATTGGACTAGTAAGTAAAAGAATGTTTCCCTTATCATTTCTGCATGCAGCTATGCATTTTTACTTTGTGATCTTCCATCTTTTCATCAACTAAAATCTAAGTTTCATTTTCAAAGTTCTTTTAATTTTCATGTTAGCCCACTCGGGAAGACACCCAACAACCTGACTTGTCAACAAAAAACTAAGCTGCGTTTTAAAAATAAGAGGTAGAAACAAACAAAACCAGAGTGCTTTAAGTATTCCAGGTTTCACCAAATAAATACTGATTTCTTTTCTTTAAAAACCAAAGTTCTACAAACCAAAGTGGGAGTACGGGTCTCCACCGTTTTTGTGTTAGAGACGAAATTCATGTTGGGTAGTATTCTGTACTTACAAGTCTGACAGTGCAGCTCTGGAGACATTCTTTTGAAATTATCAGCCTAAACCATACTATATTCAGCCTTTGACTAGGAACAGCTATTCAAAGAAAGATACTTTAAAAATCAACCTACTCACAGATATTATGAAAAGTATGTTTAATCAATGCAATTTAGTTTTTTCAGTTTTTTTAACGGAAGCACTGTAAGTCACTAGTTCTTTGTCCTAACTTGCTACAAACTGCAACAAATATTTAGATATTTGGTGGGAAGGCTTCACATTCACTTATACTATCTACACTGCTAAAGGTCACTTTCTCAAGCTCACTAGAATATTGTATGTAAAGGCTTTAAAGTTTTGTTGTTTGCCTGCTTCTCAAATGCTCCTTCCCTTACTTAAATGCTGCTTAAAAACACGTGAAATGAAAGTATGGAATAATAATTAATAAAAGCCCAACAGTACATGCAGTTACAGTAAATTTCTATTACACTTACAACCAGTGCAAACAGAAATCTTCCTCCCGGAACACTCAGTTCTGACTCATCTGACTTTGCTATAACATACCACATTCGCATATGATTATACATGCCCAGTGGCCGAGCCAGCAGCATAAGGCTGGTCAGAGAAGAGATTGTATACAAAGACACACTATAATGTCAGTACTCTTACGCAAGATCTTAATTTCAGCAATTGCACTGCTACTGCCTTATTTCCCTGTGCTTCGAAGCCACTGTGAGAACCACCCTCCTCCATCTTCATTATCCTAACAAATGCTCTTTCTCAAGGGGGGAAAAAAAACCAACTGAAATAAGCACACCCAGCCAGACAGAATATACACCAAGAATATACACAAAATATACCAAGAGCAGGAGAGTAGTGGGAGGAGCAGCTTTCTGACATCCATTCATTTCTGCATGCAGCTGTGCATGCACACACGTATGACATCCAGGCCCACTTTAGAGAACACAGTAACAAAGACATGTTAATAAGAAACATTTGTTAGTGTTCATCGTTTGCTGTTTTCAATAGATAATACATTCATGCTAGGCAAAATCCCTATATAAAACAGCGTATGAATAATATATACAGAGAATTAAGATCTGAGATTGTTGTCCTACATTCTGCAAACCACTCAAAACAGCACTGATACTGCTCAGAGATACTCTCCCAGTAAATGTGCAGAGACAGAACTGGCAAAACATGCCTGCTAATGAACCAAAGCAGCTTAGCAAGATTCATACTCTGTGAATTAACACGTTAATGTACCTTTGAGTGCACAATGGCAGCCAGTGAGCATCACAGGCCAAACAGTGAATATTTAGACAAAACTCTGAGTCTCCGTCTACTCCTCACTAAGCAAAATTTATTACAAAGAAATGTAAAGTTACCCACAGAAGGCTGTGCACTAGTGCACGTTGTTACTGCCAAAATCAAGAGTAAGGTCATATTCAAGTTTATCACTTGCCTGAGAGTATGGGGCTGCCAGTGGCTTTAAGCTGCAACTGAGGAGGTAGTTATGCATACTAAATACATATATACACTAATAGCACATACAGCTGGTAACAGGTAAGTTCTGGGCTTTTCCACCGCTTACACTGTCACCCACCGGGTGCCACGGAGAGCGCACAGCAGCAGCTCAACGCAGGCTCCAGGCCCTGCATGGCAACTCCCCGGCCTTCCGGCACACACGGGGATCGCCACCAGCGTCCTGGTCTCCTTCTACGGCTGCCGGGCAGCTCCTGCCTTGCTCCTCCCTACCGGCTCAGGCCCGCCGCACCCGGGGCCGCAGGGCAGGCTCC